>JAKZAP010000020.1:9049411-9562521 GCA_023053575.1 Branchinecta lynchi | reverse complement strand
ACGGTTCACTGAGAAGATGCTATTTAGCCAACCACTCCACAAGTTTCTTCAGAAAGAGGTCGAACAACTTTTAATTTCTCAACGAGTGTGACTGTCACAATTGTCGCACGATTTGTCTCATATTTCTTTGTATTTTTACCACTGAAGAAATTCGGATTGCGGAATATATTCCGTAACGTAATATATACATATATATTGTATTTGTTTTTGTTGTGTTTTATTTAATTTCTTTCTTTTACGATATACTCCGCTTTTGAAAATGGCGGGTCAGAAATAAATTACTTACTGGATCGTGTTCCACCCTTCTAATAATGGTAACTTTTAGTTAAAAGTAACTACGTAAATAAAGTAACTAACTCATAACAAGACCAAAGGTTTCGATGGGATCCCAAAAATTCAATATTTGATCCAGACCATTGGGTCTTGTCTTCGCCAGATCCAGTCTTCGCCAGTCTCCTTGAACGTTTATACTATTAAAATTCAGAAACAGATTAAGGCCAAATAGCTAATCATCTGAGAAAACCAAGTTCAGATATTGAGTCAGCATGTGTGGTTACCCCTATAAGTCATATCTGTTTTGAACTACTTGTCCGGCGAAAAAATAAAAGCTTAAAAATGAACTCAGCGTATCTTCTTTTCCCAAGACTGAACATCTAATCAACTTCAAATAAAAATTAAACTTATAACAAATTTTCCGGCTCCAGCCGGATTCCGGTCGAAATTTATGTCCGGGTAAAAAAGATGGTCAGACACGATTCAGCATCTCTTCTTACCCCTAAATCGGATATCTAATCAACTACAAATAAAACTTTAACTTTTAATAATTTTACGGTTTCGGCCGGATTCCGGGCGAACTACTTGTCCGAGTAGAACATTGTTTTCACAGAAGTTTTCAGCATGTTTTCTTACCCCTAAATTGAACATCTCATCAACTCCAAATAAAACTGTTACATTTAACAAACTTTCCGGTTTTGGCCGGATTCCGGCGAACGACGTATCTGGCAAGAAAATGGTTTTAACCGTCGAGTTCAGTATGTTCTCCTACCCCCAAGTCATACATCTAATCAACTTCAAATAAAACTTTTACTTTTAACAGACTTTCCAGTTTTGGCCGGATTCCGGTCGGATTCCATTTTGTCCGATGACAAAATGGTTTTCACCCGCGTTCATCATGTAGTCTTACCCCATAGCCAACTATCACATTATCTGTTTAAAAATATTTTATTTGCCCCTTAATTTAAACCCCCTCCCCCACCCCTAAATGTAGGGCTAAAGAGCCCATCTACGAACTTGACCTTACTCTTGGCCCAAAGAATCCTCACACCAAGTTTCATCAAAATATCTCATTTCCTTCGAGAGTTATAGTGCGCACAGACGGACAATTTTTGCGATGTCATAGGTATCCCTCCACTTACGTTTTGGGATCCCAAAAAGTAACTACGCTGACCGTTTCAACCTTCTCGAAATAGTAACTACTTGCCTACCATGCTCGGGAGCGCAGTAAGCGTGGTAACTAAGAGTCTCTGTTACGTGATTGGCCAGATTAGCCCGTGGCATGAAATTCCGCCGAAAGAGGAAAAATGCGTTCCAGCCTTGGCACCAAGAAGCCAAAATTCGTGACCTCAAGCGGAGTAAGTACGGCAAGCACTGTGGAACACACTCTTACTTACTTACAAACATGGTTTTGCACGAAATCAGAGCAATGTAAACTATGGGTGACAGTCCCACTTAGTGTTGCGTTACGCTACAGCAAAATCTACAATCCCTACTTACAGTAGGTACTACGCATGTACGTCACGAATTTAGCTTCTTACCGTCAAGGCTGGAACACATTTTTAAATTTTCGGTAAAATATCACTCCACGGGGTAATCCAGCCAATCACGTTTATAAAGATCCGTAGTTACCACGCTCCCGCGAGCATGGTAAGCAAATATTTCGAAAAGCTTGGAACGGTGAGCGTAGTAGCTTTTCGCGAGGTTGGATCGGTAATAGTAACTAATAGTTACTATTGTTAGAGGGGTAGAACACGCTTAATGAATCTGGAAAGAGCTTAAGCTGGCCCCCTCCGCTCGGAGAGAGCTTAGAGGCTTCTCTCTTGTCAGGGAGAAAGTTAAAAGTCAGCTCAAAAACATAAACTGCTTAGTGGTGGTTCTTCCTTACTAGGCGTTTTCCCCATCTTGTTAGTTGTAAACGGCTCAGACAAACGGGATTAAGTGAGCGGCAAATCAGGGCACTAATTGACTGATGGTTTGAGCTCCTTGGGGTTTTAGCATTACTGATTCCCGTCTAATTTGTTGTGATAAGGGACAGTGCCCAATTTGGTTCCGACCGGTATAATCTGCTTGGGAAAAAAGGAAAGAGACGTGCGACCGTCGAGAAGGAGTGGGCAATTAAAAATGGATTAGACTGGGAGCATGAAGTAACTTGACCGGGTTAGTTAAAGGACCCCTCTTGCTTATTCTGCCTTTTGTGTTAACATTATTTTCTCTAAGGAATTAGACGCGTCACCAATTCCTGCCTTTGCCATTGGTTCGTTTGTCACCTCGACTTTTTAACACTTCTTTGCAGGGTTGCCACATGTCGCATAATAGTGTGAATTGTCACTCTGTTCAGTTTTTGTCCCTCTTGTCCTAGGTAGGACATAAAAATCAGTCTATTTAAAAAAAAAAAAATCAAATGTGTCATTTTTGCAGCTGGGGTTCCGACCAGAACTGGCTATTTCAAATTTTTTTCATGAAAGTAAAATTAAGATTTGTAATTTTACAGAGGCGATTCTGACAAAAATTTTATGAAAATAAAGTTCACCCCCAATTCACTCTCTGTTTTGGGCCAAAAAGTAAGCTCTAAATATTTTTGATGTGGCGACCATGCTTCTTCGCCCGAGCTGAATTGCCAGTCTAACTACTGAATTTGCCAGTCTAGGCAGCACACTGTCAGACGTTTCATAAGAGATAACACGAGGATGCGCGGTTTCAACAGATAATGCCTAACAGATAACACTTTGGATGTTATATATTGTGTTTGAAAACATTATCCATGAAATGTATGCATAACAAGCTTTGTTAGGAAGAGCCGAAAAAGCATCTACTGACTTTTCCTTATCGTCATGATATCCGAAAACTCATCAGATGTATTTTGGCGGTTTTTCGGTTCTCCTGATGGTAACACTGATTATGCATAACATTTTGAAACACAACAGATAACATCTGAAGTGTTACCTGTTACGCATTATTTGTTGAAACCGCGCATGTATCCTCGTGTTATCTGTTTATGAAACTTCTGACAGTGTACTAACTTATCCGAAAGCTTGAAGCAACGGCCACTACTCTTTCACACATAAGGACGTGAGAAGCTTCAGACTTTGTGCTTCATCTGGAAGACATCGTAGGCCTCAGGTCTATCCTCTGTTTTGGGCTTCTTTTACTTTGGTTGCAGGTTTTCCCATTTCAACCATCAGCGTGCCCACTTTTCAAATATTTTGCGTCCAGCCACCTCATCAGAGTGCGGGAAAGCTGGACAGAATCGACCGAAGAAAATCGCCGGTTTCACATGGGAATGCGCCTTGAAAAGATTATTTCTAGTAATGGTTGTACTTCGAGGAACAAATATGAAGATTGGTTTATCTGCAACCTTGCCTGCAACCTGCTTGAAGTTTAACATAAACTAATTTAACAGTGTGAGACAAAAGACCAGATATGGTTAGCAACCCCTTGGGGCATTTTAAATTTGAATCCACTATCAGCCGGCTAACTGCTCGCTGCGATCATATCACGGATAAACGACGAATGCAAGCGGCTTATTGCCGCCATTTTAGTCAATTAGCCGAGCCACTTAGTCAGCTGCTTGTCAATATAATGCGAATATCAGATTAAGTTAGAGCTTATAATTGACTTTAAATTGGCAAGACATCTGATTCGGTAGTACAGTGGGCTGGGCAATGCTTTTAGTCCGCAATCGTGTTTGTGACCAGCCGTCTGTCCTCGGATGGTGTTAAATATTCAACAAAAAACCAAACTGCTGATAATAATGTCAATTAAAGACAGACAGGTTAAGATTTTAAATGGCAACTGTGCGTGTTTTTTGGCAGATTGAGCAAGTAGCTGAAATGGCCACATCAGCTACACTGTAAAAAGTTTCTCCGAGTAAGGATTATAGTTAACTGCAGTATTTGCTACTGGGATTAAATTTATCTCTACTCGGATAAAATTAATCCGAATTATAGATACTCTTATCGAAATAGAGACAAGATTAATCCCAGTAGCAAATCCTGCAAGATTTTGTTTACAGTGTATTCAGAAGCAGATCTTTTCTAGTACTAAAGCAGCCTCTATCCAACCTTCAAACAATATTTTTAAAGCTGCGAGTTTGCGAAGGGTAGCCCTGCACAATCAAGTTTTAGCCTACAGAAAGTGCTCGGAAGCGGACTCGTATAATTTACGGCCAAACACCGGTGCCTGCATCGCTGGTTTTGGCCGGTGCCAGGAAAGGGTATACAGCAGGTGCCGGGCAGTGGGCAACCCCTCGCAATGTCTCTCAATTTTCTCTGGTGTCTTTTCGTCCGATAGATGAAATATTTGTTTGACTTAGCCTAATCATTATTTTAATGGCTTCCTATCACGAGATAAGTTTTCACGAGACAAGTCGATCAAGAGACAAACATTTCTAGACAAATTTTAGCGAGACAAGTCAGCCATTTCTCACAAGACAAATTATCACGAGGCAAACCTTGCTCAAGACAAATTCCCGTGAGACAAATCCGGCATAAAGACTTTACATTAATTTCTGTCCAAAGCTGCCAATTTTTCTCTTGGCTAACTATCGAACTTTATCGTTGACAATCGCTGCGGGGTTACATATGTGGTTGTGGTCAGCGAAACTTGCCATTACATTCTTTCCCTCGTACTGGACAGCCTTTGTCAGAGCATCTGTAGAAGCAACTTTCTTAAGATGTTGAAAGTAGAACGAACTTGTAGCCACTAGTATGGACTGCAGTCCCTCCTCTTGCAGTTTTCACCATTTCGGACTGGATTTGGGTTGACATTCTGTTTCCAGAATCAAAACTGACTACTATCCTAACATGCACCCTCCACTATATATACGGTAGCTCACTATACGCTGATTGTCTTAATCCTACTTTTCTTAATACGGGTTGTCTCGTGGAAGGGTTGCCTAATGAATAATTGCCTCTCAAAGATTTGTCTAATGCTCTGATTGCCTCGTGTGGATTTGCCTAGTGACACTTGTCAAAAGCCGATTGTCTCGTGTAAATTTGTCTCGGGATAGGCTCCCATTTTTAATATTCGTGATTTTTCTATACATATATTTTTCTCTTTTGGTAGAGAGCAAGCAACTCTTGAACGGAGCGTTCAACTCTTGAACCTGACCAGAAATAAAGCAAAAATAATCAATAGATATACCAACAAGAGTGACTTTGCGATAGAAAGGGAGATTTTGGAGAGATGTAAAGCGTATTGTTTTTGGGATCCCAAAACGTAAGTGGAGGGATACCTATGACTTCGCAAAAGTTGTCCGTCTGTCCGTCCGTCCGTCTGTAAGCACGATAACTCTCGAAGGGAATGAGATATTTTGATGAAACTTGGTGAGAAGGTTCGTTGGGTCGTCGGACCAGTCAAGTTCGTAGATGGGCTTTGTAGCTCTACATTTAGGGGTGGGGGAGGGGATTGAAATTAAGGGACAAACAAAATATTTTGAAACAGCTAATGTGAAAATCGATTATGGGGTAAGAAGACATGCTGAACACGATGGTGAAAACCATTTTGTCATCGGACAAGTAGTTCGCCCGGAATCCGGCCAAAACCGGAAAGTTTGTTGAAAGTAAAAGTTTTATTTGAAGTTGATTAGATGTTCGATTTAGGGGTAGGGAGACATGCTGAAGACGATGGTGAACATTATTTTCTCGACGGACAAGTATTTCGCCCGGAATCCGGCCCAAACCGGAAAGTTTGTTGAAAGTAAAAGTTTTATTTGAAATTGATTAGATGTTCGATTTAGGGGTAGGAAGACATGCTGAAGACGATGGTGAAAACTATTTTCTCGATGGACAAGTATTTCGCCCGGAATCCGGCCCAAACCGGAAAGTTTGTTGAAAGTAAAAGTTTTATTTGAAGTTGATTAAATGTTCGATTTAGAGGTAGGGAGACATGCTGAAGACGATGGTGAAAACTATTTTCTCGACGGACAAGTATTTCGACCGGAATCCGGCCCAAACCGGAAAGTTTGTCAAAATTAAAAGTTTAATTTGGAGTTGATTGGATGTTCGATTTAGGGCAAGAAGACATGCTGAACATTTATGTGAAAACAAGTTTCTACCCGGACATGTAGTTCGTCCGGAATCCGGCCAAAACCGGAAAACTGTTGGAAGTCAAAGTTTTATTTCTAGTTGATTAGATAAGCGATTTAGGGGTAAGAAGAGATGCTGAGTCCCTGTGTGACAATCGTATTTTACCCGGACATATAGTTCGACCGGAATCCGTCTGGAATCGGAAAATTTGTTATAAGCTAAATTTCTATTTGAAGTTGATTAGATGTTCATTACTGGGGAAAGAAGATACCCTGATTTCGTCTTTGAGCTTTCTTTTTTCGCCGGACAAGTAGTTCTGGAGTTCGGCCGGAACCGGGAAATTGGCAGAAGTGGCAGGAAGTTTTCGTCAAAACAGATATGACTTATAGGGGTAAACATACATGCTGAATCCAAATCTGAAATTGGTTTTCTCAGGTGATTAGCTATTTGGCCTTAATCTGTTTCTGAATTTTAATTGTAAAAATGTTCAAGGAGTCTGGCGAAGACTGGATCTGGCTAAGACAAGACTCAGTTGTCTGGATCAGATATTGAATTTTTGGGATCCCATCGAAACCTTTGGTCTTGTTACGATACGTACTTGCATTTCGTAGGGTCAAAAAGTACGTATTTTGCACCCGCCATTTCGGAGAGCGGAGTATAAATTTTTTTTTCGTAATCGACGAGTTACACGAAATCACGGGATTACAGATCCGATTCAGGCTGTCTTAGAGCGTCGTGCTCGATTACTGGAATCCCTCGACCCTTTAAACAGCCTCTATCTGGCAATTAAACAAGAGTTACAGAAATAGTGTATATATAATAGTGCACAGTGTATTTTTCTGACTTTTTTTTTGCATTATGTATTGCCAAGTTAAAATTGTATCTTGTGTGTTGTTATTGTTCCAATTTCTTTATTTCTCTTTTTTTATACTCCATCAGTGACATGTTACGTAAAGATGGTAATAAACATATTCATTCATTCAAAAACAAATACAAAAGACATAAGATAACACAATTTTAACCTCGCTTAGAAGACAACATGAAAGGTCATTGCGCTGTATGGGTCAATTTTTGGTAGAGATGAGGTGACTTTAGAAAGGGTAACACTTACATCCTGACCTTGAAACTTATCCGTTAGCGGGTGGTTGTGGCATAATTTGGCTACTAAACTGTTCATTCATGCATAGTTACTGAAGCAAGAGTAATGCAAGCCCTAGAAATCTGATTCCGTCCACAAATGGGGGCGATAGATGAACAGTGATTACAAGAAGGAAGCTGTACTAATTTCATTTTCTCGAAATGAAATTAGTGGCGCACATCAGGTTTTTAGTTTCGTTTCTTCCAGCTACAGCCTGAAAAGGATCATATGTGCAAATAATGCATAAAACAGATACGTCAGCTTGCTTTAGTAGATTTCAGCCATTCTTGGCAAGGGTTCCTCGTCAGGCTGTCAATCTCAGGGTCAACGTCGGGGAAGGAAAAACAAACCTACAAGGTTTGTTTCCTTCCCTCAAGCTTATCCTACTCTTCTTTTATTTTATATGAGCAGATAGATATTCAACAGACTACGAGAAACTAACTTTTCTTCCCAAACCTGCAAAGTTTGTTTCCTTCCCCGACGTCGACCCTGAAGATTGACAGCCTGACGAGTACCCTTGCAAAGAAGGTCCGAAATATGGCTGCTATAGCATCGTAACTGGCGTATCCGTTTTATGCATTATTTGAATATATGTTTCAAAGTATGTCACCACGCTATAGAAAATGTTTATTTTTATTTATTTTAACTCATCGAATGCCAACAAGGGCTATATAAATCTTCAACATCAAAAATAACATGAGCTGTCAGCTCATCTGGCACTTGCACTGGTTGAGATGTATTGTTTGATCAACAGTACTTTTCGACTGTGCGGTTCAGATGCGCACTTTAAGTTAGCTAGAGAAAAAGTATTTATTGTTGAACTTGGCTGTAATGATACGCACGTTAAAGGCGCTAGAAATTCATCTGTAATCAAAACCCTTGAGGCAAAAACGATAGCAGCCTCTTAGGGAGTATTGATATATACCGTTTGGTCAAAAGTATTTTTTTTTCCACTTTTCGGTTAAATGCGAACTTTAAGGGTGCTAGAAATATTTTTTTGTTAGCATAACCCTTGTGGCACTAATGATCATGGGTTGAGATGTATCGTTTGATAAAAAGTAATTTTCGACCTTGCGGTGAAGATGCACACTTTAAAGGAGCTAGAACTTTATTTGTAAGTAAAACCCTCGAGTATTTTTCTTAATTTGCGGTCATGGTTGGTAGTTCAGGGAATGGTAGGATTTGGAAAGTGGCGATTTCTAAGCCAATCTTATCGGATTTCTAATATTCCAGCCAAGTTTCATCGTCCTAGCACATTTGGTAGTACCTTTACTCGCAATCCTCGGAATTCAGGACCCCCCCCCCCTCAAACTCCCCAACAGTCACCAGAGCCTACCCGTTCTGTAAATGATTTATCCGGAGCATCTGTTTGTCATCCCACAAAGTTCCATCCCGATCTCTCCAGTCTAATCCGGTCACGTATATCCCCCCCCCACCCCAGTTGGATCTGGTCCGGACATGAACAAGATCACCAAAGACAAGTCCTCTGTTCAACTACAAAATTTCACTCAAATCCGATCACCCGTTCTAAAGTTACGCATGACTCAATATTCCGGATTCCCCCTCCCTCTGCTCTCCCCATTACTATCGGATCGAGTAATTTTTTATTTAAAAATCAGCTGGATCGGGTCCCTGATAGGCCTCCCAAGTTTCGTCGTGAAAATCCCCAGAACCGCCACCACCGGAATTCTGGGAAACTCCCCTCCGCCCCCCCTCCCAAGTGTCCGGATCTAGTCCAACTGTGTAAACGATTTATCTGGAGCAGATGCTTGTTATTCCCAGCAAGTTTCACTCCGATCCCCCTCCCCCCCCAAGTACTCAATATTCCGGATTCCCCCTCCCTCTGCTCCCTCCATTACTATCGGACCGAGCAATTTTTTATTTACAAGTTAGTTGGATCGGGTCCCTGATACACCTCCCAAGTTTTGTCGTGAAAATCCCCAGAACCGCCACCACCGGAATTCCGGAAAACTCCCCTCCGCCCCCCCCCCTCCCAAGTGTCCGGATCCAGTCCAACTGTGTAAACGATTTATCTCGAGCAGATGCTTGTTATTCCCAGCAAGTTTCACTCCGATCCCACTCCCCCCCAAGTAGTCAATATTCCGGATTCCCCCTCCCTCTGCTCCCCCCATTACTATCGGATCGAGTAATTTTGTATTTACATGTCAGTTGGATCGGGTCCCTGATACGCCACCCAAGTTTCGTCATGAAACTCCCCAGAACCGCCACCACCGGAATTCCGGGAAACTCCCCTCCGCCCCCCCCCCCCAAGTGTCCGGATCCAGTCCAACTGTGTAAACGATTTATCTGGAGCAGAAGCTTGTTATTCCCAGCAAATTTCACTCCGATCCCACTCCCGCCCCCCCCCCAATTCCCCATAGCTGTCGAATCCGGTCCGGACTTCAAATGAAACATCAGAGATATGTCATTTATTCAGGTATGAAGTTTCATTCCAATTCGATCACCCATTCGAAAGTTACACACCACTCAACATTCAGGATTCCCCCGCCCTCCACCCCCCCCCCTCTAGATGGTCGGATCATTTCCAGGTTGGGTTTGGCCGGGTCCCTGATATGCCTGCCAAGTTTCATCGTCCTAGCACATCTGGAAGTACCTGGAACTCGAAAAAGTGTGACATAAAGCTTGAACCATATACCAACCCCTTCGACCTTCGATTAGACTAGCTCTCTCCGCCGACACTCATTGATTTAAGCAGAGAATGACGTCATCCATGTGCAGAGCTATACTAGTGTGAAGAAAGAGGTATGGTATTGACAAAAACTACTCAATTCTCGGATTTCCCGCCCTCCACCCCCCCCCCCTCCACCCAGATAGTCGGATCGGGAAACTGATTATTTCCAGGTTAGTTTGATCGTGTCCCTGATACGCCTGCCAAGTTTCTTAGTCCTAGCACATCTGGAAGTACCCTAACTCGCAAACACCGGACTGACCGACCGACAGACCGACGGAATTCAATTTAATTTCAAAACACGTTCCATGGACAGGCCGAATAGCAGTATTGTCGTCAATGGCCTATAGCCTATACAATAAATCACAATCATCAATTTGACCATAACTATAACAGTTAAAACTCAAACTTGCGTACATTCAATGTTCATATTCACAATTCGTCATGGGCATTAAAAAAATTGACGAACGAAGGAACGAAACTACGCTCGTGTTGCGATTGAGAAACCCTTGTTGGTGCAAGGCGTGGTACCATCTCGGCCACAGCTCGTTGTGGACGAACTCGTGTAGGTTGATGTTCTGGTAGGAGGATATCTCGGTGGATGGGGTTGGCTAGGATACTTTTACCAAATTTAAGAGACAACTTAAGACGGCGGGTGGATAGGGTTTCTAGTTTAAATTCTTGGAGGAGGCTTAGGTATGGGACTTTGGGGGATTTTGAAATTACAAGCAAGGCTCGGTACTGGATTCTCTCAAGACGACTCGACTGCTCCTGCGTCAGTCCGAAATGCCACACGGCACAACAGTATTCTATGGGTCAATGGATGAAAACTAAATAAAAGCTTAACAGGTGGTGGGGAGGCGTTCCATGACGGGGAAAACAATTTTAGGGACGTAATTCCCATGTTAGCCCTCTTAAGCATTGTGTCAACTTGTTCTCCCCGCTCATGTCCGACGTGAAGTATACTCCAAGTAACTTCAGCTTGCGTACTTGACAGGATATTGGTAGGTGGCTGAAACGAAGGATTAGACTCTAGGAAAGAAATAGTTAAAACAACAGATTTTTCGAAATTTACGGTCATTTTACCCTCTGCCGTTTCCTTGCACACGTCACACATTATCGTAGCGGCAACACTTTGAGTATTCTTGTAACATGGCTCTGTCAACGAGAGATCGTCTACGAACTTCCAGCGATCTGGCATATTGTTAGCTAGGTCATTTACCATGACCAGGAAGAGCAGAGGGCCCAATAAAGTCCCTTGTGGAACTCCACAAAAAATCAGTAGGGGACTTGAATAACTGGTCTTGTATTTTGTACGTTGAGTTCTATTTAAAAGGAAATTCGCTACAATTCTTGCAATAAAAGGTTGGACATCAAATTTCTCCAGAAGTTTCTCTAAGAGTACACTACAACAAATACGGTCAAACGCTTTTTGGAGGTCCATTGCGATCAGGTTGCCCCATCGTTCTGGTTCATCCAAGTGTTTTAGGATGGTATCCACCAGGCTTACCTTACCAGATAATGTGATGTGTTGCCAAACTGCCTGGGGTCGATGTTCTTGAGTATGTGATCTTTCAGCCAGGCGCAGAAGAAACTTAATGAATGACTTGTAACGTAATGACTTACAGAAAATTTCTATACAACCGTACTACCAGAAGAGATCATTTACTGTCGAAATTCACCTACTGCCTCATATGGCAAGCTGAAAACTTACGACTGTCTCTAATTTACGACTAGAAAATCTCTTTGTAAATACGACAAGAAACGGGTCATTTCAGGGAAAATTCGCGATTGATGTCATTCTGGCAAGTTTCATACGACTGTGATTCTGACAAACTGAGAACACAAAACTGTGAATCTGACAAGCTTAAAACATACTATTAAAATCTCGATGGAACAATACGACCAGAAACAGGTCTTTTGAAGGCGAAGTTCGCGATTGGCCAACTACTTTGTCTGCCTTTATCAAGGAAGGCCAAACTTACGACTGTCTCAAATTTACGACTAGACCCCTTCGGAAAGTACGACAAGAAATGGGTCTTTTCAGCCAAAGTTCGCGGCTGATGTCATTCTTGCAAGCTCAAGCATACGAGTTTCATTCTGGAAAACTCAAAACACGCAACTGTGAATCTGAAAACATACGAACAGAAATTTCTTCGTAGCCAAACGACTAAATAATGTGATTAGTGAAATTCATGTTTAGTAACTGCCTGTATGTTATTCTGGAAACCTCAAAAAATACGACTGAAACATACAACATACGACAAAACATACAGACAAGCTCGAAACATACGACTGAGAGTAGATTCTCTGGAGCATGGTGGGGGGGGGGGGGGGGGGGGGGGCTAGTACCACTCACGCTCCCCCCCCCCTTCGAGCCGCCCCTGGCGACGGGTTCGGAGACACACTTCTGTAGAGGAATAGCAGATGCAAAAAATAGATGGTGCAAAACCGAGCTCCGTGTTTACGGAACTCAGGGCCAAGGGACATATGGGTTCGTATCAATATACGTTCTTGATATTGCTGATGGACTCACTGTCAGAAGTTTCATAACAGGCAACCCAAAGATTCGCGGTCATAACAAACATTTAGCATGTAACCTGTTACGTTTTTAAACGTTACGCATTCAAACGTTGTGCAAACAAGAGCCGAAACACCGCCGAATAAACAGCTGATGGCTTTTATTTTGTCATCATGACATCGGAAAAGTCACCAGATGCTTTTTCGTCGTTTTTTTTGCTTTTTCCTGGCAATGCTTATTATGCATAAGGTTTAATGCATAACGTTTGTAAAAATCATAACACCCCGGCAAGGCCGTATCCAGGGGGGGGGGAGGTGGTTGCCCCCCCCCCCCCGACATATACAAAATAATCATTTTTATAGGTTTTTCCCTCTGATCTATGCGTTTTTTTTTAACTTTTTTCCCGAACCAGCAGGCACCCCCCCCCCCCAAATTAATTCCTGGATACGGGCCTGCACCCCAGTGTTGTCTGTTAGAAACTTTGACAGTATTGTTTTTTATTTTCAGTGTTGGCAGTTTTATGGTTGTGTCGGCACTTCTTAAATTTCTAGAGCTAGAGTCAGAATTGAAAGGCTGTTTACCTTAAAATTCTTTCAGGTTTCACCACAGCCGTGCAGACATACAATCGACTCCAGCCGCCGGATGTCCCTGGAGCTTATCCTACTCTTCATTTATTTTAGATGAGCTGACAGATGTTCAACAGACTGAAAAATAGGGAAATTAACTTTTCTTCCCAAATCAGTGTTATGGTTTGACGAATCCCCATTTGGCCTCAGGCGCGGAGGGCATCGTTTAGTAGTCATTCATTCCCCTGATTTTATTATTTTTCATCAAAGGTTCAGAAAAACGAATGACAATTAGGTTCCCTACGTAATCGGTTTGGAGCGTCGCGACGCTCGAAACGCGCGGGAAATTCAATTTGGGATCCATAAACGCCCTGCGACCAAAAGAAATCGAATCAAACACTTTTGCCATCATCAAAAGTGCTTTCCAAGTTTTCCAAAAACCAATCACAAAATAGCGATGATATAATTTCCGTCGCTTTGATTTTCAAAGTGGACGAAGAATCAATCAGCAGTCGGAAAAAGATGGACAAATCTCATTCTCGTCCACAATTACGGGCGAAAGATGAACAGTGATTAGAAGAGGAAGCTGATCTAATTTCATTTTCTCGAGTCGTTGTGCTAATGGTGTGGAGAGGCTATTAGGTTCGCAGTTTCGTTTCTTCGAGCTATAGCCTGAAGAGGACCCTTGCGAAGAAGAGCCAAAATATTGCTGAAGAACATCCTAGCTGGTTTTTCCGTTTTGATTAATTTTTGGGATCCCAAAACGTAAGTGGAGGGGTACTTATTACTGGTAAAAGTTGTCCGTCCTTCCGTCTGTTAGCACGATAACTCTCGAAGGGGCTACGATATTTTGTTCAAACTTGGCATCAAAGTTACTAAGACAGTCGAATAAGGGGTAAGGAGACATGCTAAATCCGAATATGAAAACTATTTTCCTGACAGACAAATAACCCAGAATCATCCGGCATAAAACAGAAGGTTTGTGAAAAGTAAAAATTCGATTTGAAATTGATTACAGGCTCGATAAAGGAAACATGCTGAATCCAAATATAAAATTTATTTCGTCGCCGGACAAGTAGTTCACCCGGAATCCGGCAAAAAACGGATATTAAAAGTTTAGTCTGAATTTGATTGGAGGTTCGAATTAGGTTTAAGGAGACATGCTGATTCCGAATACGAAATTTATTTTCTCGTACAAGTAGTTCATCCGGAATCCGGCAAAACCAAACAAATTGTGAAAAGCAAAAGTTTTAATCTGAAGTTAATTAGAAGTTTGATTTAGGGGTAAGGAGACATGATAAATCCGAACAGGAAAATTATTTTCTTGCCAGACAAGTAGTTTGCCAAGGATCCGGTCACACCTAGAAATTTAGCATGAAGTCTTAAACTATAGATAGATTAGAGAGTCGGTATTGCGGTTAGGAGACAAGCTGAATCCAATTTTGAACTTCATTTCGTTGACCAATATGCTGAAAAAAACTGCCAAAACTAGGAAGTTCGGATCGAAAGGTTTCCCTGTCAACGTCACCAGCTCCTTTGCTCTGAATACAGTTTGCCGAGAGTACTCTTAAAAGGAGCAATCTGGTCAAGTGGTCAAGTTGGTCCGGAGTCGATTAGATGAGATGCTGGAGTAGACATACATTCTGAATGCATATCTGAACTTGGTTGTAAGTTACAGTAAAATGTTAAACGGGTTTGACGAAGACCGGAAACCTGCAAGATGCACTTGCGTCGATCAAGTTTTCCAATAAAATTTCAATATTTGAGATCCCATCAAAATCTTTGATCTTCTTATATATGATTCCCGGTCAGTCCTGACTGAAGGAGTATTTACAATCAGCACTGTCAGAAGTTTCACAGCAGAGAAGACAAGGGTGCGCTGTTCCAACTGACAACACTTACGATGCCAGCTATTATATTTTGCAAATGTTACGCATTAGAACGTTATGCATACTATACAAGAAGAGCCGAAAGAACGCCTAAAAACATCTGCTGACTTTTTTGCTTGTCATCATGATGTCGGAAAAGTCAGCAGATGCATTTTTGGTGATTTCTTGCCTTTTCCTGGCAATTGTTATGCATAACGTTTGCAAAATCATGGCACATCTCAAGCGTTTTCTATCGAAACTGCGCATCCTTGCCTTATCTGATATGAAACGTCGAACGGTGTAATTTCCCTCTTTTTAAGGGACTTGCCTTCCGGCCAAGTGCGATATATCGATCAGTTTTCCGTCGGTCTGTCTGTCTGTCGGTCGGTCGGTCGGGGGATCGCCAGTTAGGGTACTTCCAAATGTGCTAGGACGATGAAAGTTGACAGGCATATCAGGGACCCGACCAAACTGACTTGGAAACAGTCGCTTCCTCGATTTGACCATCGTGGGGGCAGTGGAGAGAAGAGGAATCCGGTATATTGAGGCATGCGTAACTTTAGAACGGATAATCGGATCTGAATGATAAGTAGAAAGAACTCGTGCCTCACATGGGCTGTTTTACGTCCGGACGGGATCCAACAACTCTGGGGTAGAGTTAGAGGGGGGTACCGGAAATATCGTGACACGCTTAGAGGGGAGGAATCGGGATGAAACTTGATGGAAGAACAAGCACAGATCCTAGATACACCACGGACGTAACTGGACCGGATCCGGGCACTGTGGGGGGAGTTGGAGGGTGGTTCCCGGAATTCAGGTGATCCTGGGTTAAGGTACATCTAGATGTGCTAGGACGATGAAACTTGGCAGGCCTTTGAGGTACTGGACCAGATTGACCTAAGAATGGTCATTTCCCCGATATAACCATCGGGGGGGGGGGAGGAGGGAGGGTAAATCTGGGATCTTGAGGCAAGCATAGCTTTCAAACAAGGCATCGGATATAAATGAGACTTGACATTTGGAAAGAGAGCCAGCGGGCCGTACGCTGGGAAGGCGCGGGATGCCTAATTTTGTTTTATTTGTCAGCGGGCCGTCCGCTGAGTGCCAGCGGACCCGCCAGTTTGTACACTGGGTGAGGCAGAGAACAGTCCAGCGTACCTTCTAACGTAGTCCGCCAGGAATAAAACGACTATTTACAGTTCGCCGTCCACTCCCGCTGTACTATGAACTTCAAATAAGACGCGACTCGGGTTGTGGATGTCCCATTTTCTGTCCAGGCGGATCCAATAATTCTCGAGGGAGGGATTGGCCGGATGAAAAATTTATCTCAAAATAGTACTATGAAGTAGTACGAAAAAGTAGCATGCAGTACTAACGATGGTACTACATGCTTTTACTTCAAGGCTACCGTGTTACTGCATACTACTATGTGCTACTCAGTGCCGTCTTTTACTTTTGGTGGATCCTAGGCCATCCATGGATTTATGGCCGCTTTTCGAGAGTCGAAACGTAAAAACGTCAACCCATTAGCACAGATTGTTCTTGGTTCAGCCACACTATGGTCACATCGGTAACATAAATGACAAGGGTGCGTAACCTGGATCGTAAGGAACAAACCAATACGGCTAGCAACCATAGCCCCATTTCTCAGCAGTTTACACCGGCCGCTTGGACTCTCATTTCCCCTGGCCCCCCAGCACCGCCTAACTGGCCTAAGGGTAAAGACGGCACTGCTGCTACTATTAGCAAGACTGGATGCTACTATGGAAAGACAGGATGCTACTGGATACTACTACATAAGAATGGACCAGTCTGAGGCACATTAAATGATAGTATTCTTTACTTTTAGATAGTATTCCATGGAACTTTTTCGGACAACTACCATACAACTACGCAGGCTACAAATTTTTCATCGGGAAAAACTCAGTTGTAAGCATATACATGAGTTACAGATGGTCATGGGCCCTTGGCGATTATGAAAGTGTATCATTAGATCAGAAACAGGCCCTCCTGTCGTTTTCTTCGAATCTGGCCAGCCGTTCAAAAGTTATGCATGACACAAAATTCTAGTAATCCGGATTCCAATTCCCTCCACTCCCCCGAAGATGACCAGATCGGGGAGATGACTGATTCCAAGTCAGTCTGATCGGGTCCCTAATACACGTGCCGAATTTTATCCTCCAAGTGCATCTGTAAGAACTTTAACTCGCGATCACCAGAACTTTGGGACCCCCCCCCCCACCCCCACAGTATGCTGATCCGGCCGTTTCTATCAAAAACGTCTTTAAAACTTGCCCTTGTTCTTCGCACCAAGCTTCATCCCGATCCCTCCACTCCAAGCCTGTCCCCAGAAATCCGGTCCCCCTCCCCCGATGAAAAGTTTGTAGCCTGTGTAGTAGTATGGTAGTAGAACGAAACGTTGCATATAATACTATGTAGTAGCAAGGAGTATTATCTTATAATGTGCCACAGAATGCATAGTAGCACCTTGTCATACTAGCACCCAGTCTTGCTAATAGTAGCATGCAGTAGTATGCAGTAACACGGTAGCCTCGAAGTAGAAACATGCAGTAGCATCAGTTAGTAGTGCATGCTAATTTTTCGTACAACTTCATACTACTATTTTGAAATAATTTTTCATCGGGTTAGCCCCCTTAAAGTGCGTATCTCAAGTCCAAAGTGCAAAAAATCCTTTTGACGAAAATATACATTTTCGGGGTTCCAAGTGCCCATGACCATTTCTGACTTAACGGTTTTGCTTACAAAACATTTTCAAGAAAATACACATTTTTATTGCATTTCCAGCCTCTGGCTAAAGTGCCATATACCGATCGTAATTCCGTCTGTTGGTCGGGCGGTCTATCTCACGATGGAGAGTTAGGGTACTTCCAGATGTACTAGGACGACGAAACTTGGCGGGCTTATCAGTGACCCGACCAAACTAAACTTGGAAATCATCAGTTTCTTCATCTGACCATCTGGGGGGAGTGGAGGGAGGGAAAATCCGAAAAATTGGGTCGTGCGTAACTTTCAAACGGGTGATCGCGACTCGAATGAAACTTAATAATTGAATGAGGAGGTCCCATTTCAAGTCTCAACCAGGTAAGACAACTGTGGGGGAGTTGAGGAATTGGAGTGGAACTTTCTGAAAAGAACAAGCATCTGCTCTAGATAAATCGTTTGCACAATCGGACTGGATCCAGGCACTTGGGGGGAGATCCGGCAGAGGGGGTGGTCCCGGATTTTATTAGAGCTGTATTTCGGCCCTTCTTGGCAAGGGTCCTCTTCAGGCTCAAGCCACTCAAACTCAAACAAGGTTTCTAGGAATTCCAATGATCTCGGTTTTGGGGATTTTCACGATGAAACTTGGCAGCCATTTCGGGGACCCGATCAAACTGACTTGGAAATAGTAACTTTCGCGATCCGATCATAGTGAGGAGATTGGAGGGAGGGGAATCCGGAATACTGAGTCATGCGTAACTTTGGAACAGGTGATCGGATTCCAGTGAAATTTAGTAATTGAACAGAGGACATGTCTCTTATTTCTTTTTCATATCCGGACCGGATCCGACAACTGTTGGAGGGGGGGGGGGGCGGAAAATACGCGAACCGCTTACACTGGAGAGATCGGGATGAAACTCGGTGGAATAACAAACAAATGCTCTAGACAAATCATTTACAGAACCGGATTGGATCCGGGCACTGTGAGGGAGTTGGAGGGGGGGGGGGCCGAAATTCCACTGATCGTGAGTTAAGGTACTTGTAGATGTGGTAGAACGATGAAACTTGGCCAGAACATTAGAGATTCGACAAGATTGGCTTAGAAATCGTCGATCCGAAATCCGACTATTCCTTTAAAGCACTAATGTTAACCGCAAAGTAAAAAAAAATACTTTTAAGCAAAATATAAATTTTCATGTTCCCCATCATTTGTGCTAAGGGTTTTGCTTTCAAATGAATTTCTAGCTCCCTTAAAGTGTGCATCTTCACCGCAAAGTAAAGTCAGTACTTTTCATCAAACGATACATTTCGGCCCATGGTCATTTGCGCATCTTAATCGAAAAGTAAAAATAATACTTTTGACCAAATGGTATATATTAATATACATTTGATGGTGCAAAATGGATCCGTCAGCTAAATTTTATTGGAGCTATATTTTGGCCCTTCTTGGCAAGGGTCCTGTTCAGGCTCAAAACCGCTCAAGTTGGAAAAACGAACTTGTGGGAAACACAAAACTAAAGATTCTAGCCTAGCGTTCAGTATTTTACTTCGCAAATTCTTTCGTGAGACTTGCTTAAAAAAGTTGCCGTGATTTTATTTTGGACACGGCAGCTGTTTTTGCTGCTCGATTGGGTCGTTGGTCGGGTAGAGATTCTTCTGCTTTTGGGTTGACTTTCGTTTTGTTAGCTTGGGGTCTGAATTTCCTTTCACTGATGATGCCTTTCCATGGTTCTGGTATGAGTATTCGCCTTTGTCTCTGTTTATCCCTGAATGGTTTTTCATAATTTCAACGACTTCTCTTATAGTTTGATGAAGTCCGGTGCATGTTGCGAGAATCTGGGCTTTTCACAAATGTACAACGTGGGTTGTACAAGTTCGTTTTTCAAGTGAGTCGTACAAGTGGTTTGTAGCAAGTTTGTTTTTCCAACTTGAGCGGTTTTGAGCCTGAAGGGGACCTTGCCAAGAAGGGCCGAAATATAGCTCCAATAAAATTAAGCTGACGTATCCGTTTTGCACCTAACAGAAGCCTTTCCAATGCTCCTCGTTCGTATTTCTTCATCTCTTTTTTCGACTTGACAGGAGACCAAGCTATGTGTTTGGCATGGACGGTGCCAGTTCATCCCACCGCTTTCTGTCTCAGGGTTAAATTGAAGAAATACCCCTCCTTTGGGATAATCCTATCTGTCGTAATCTTCATGACAACACCACACCCGAATCCCAAAGACTCCTGTTCGACAGCTGATGGCCTTCCATCAGAACTGGGGAGTACATAAAGCTTGAAGTCCCATGGACAGTACTTTTCTCTTTTGTAGTACTTTCTGTCTAGTGAACGGGTGCATTTGCTCGTCTGTCGAAACATTGTGGAAGTTGTTACTCGTCTGTCGAAACGTTGTCCAGAACGTTGTTACTCGTCTGCTGAAACGTTGTCTGGAACATTTTAGTAAAGTGTGGATTTACGAATGAAAGAGCGCGTGTCATGTTGTCCACTTAACTGGACTGTAAATAAGAAGGGCATGGAGCAGTGACATATGTTAAAATGTTCTGGTAAAACAACGTTATTCAAGACTCTAAATGGCACCAAATATTATAAGAAATTTAACGATGCTTCATTTATTTGTCTGAACCTAGTCGCGTAGTCCACTTAACTGGACAACATTTCATAACAGAAAAAAACACATACCGAAAGTAGTTTTGGCATAGAAAAAAATACTTATCTGTTCTCAATGATTCATACTTTGACGCTATAATCTTTTCAACCGCCGTTTCTCTTTCTAAAGTATTTTAGACGTTTCCTCCGAATCAGTATTTTTTAACATAGTCGATGTTCAAGGTCACCTAACATGAAAATTAGTCATGCAATGTGATATTTCAAACATCTGCGTTGTAGCCCGTAAACAGGGGAACATACCAGTTCAATCAGATTCACGGAATTTCCCACAGGTAGCGAGAAAAAGGTGTTTTTTATGTCGTCTAACTAACTGGTCACGGTGACGGAAGGGGTTAAGTAAGATTCGCTACAGTTTCATCAGTGCCCGATATAACATAGTAAAGCTTCGCGAAAGGCGCATAGCCAGTGCGCAGGCAACTTGGGGAACCTCAGAATCAATGCGAGTAAGTGCTTTTTATTATATTTTTTTTCTTTCTTTTCACTCGGGTTGGAAGCTGGAACATATCTCAGTTACCTCAGTTCACCGTAGTTCTATGTTTAATGTTCTATATTTAACTCATTAATTTGTTTTCATATTTCGTTGATTATTATAGGAAATCATGCCTTTCTCTACGTCCATAACAGTTCCATTTCCAAGATCTCGAACGTCCTATGCCATTTTTATCTTCCCAGCGGCACTACGCTTGTTCTTACATTCCCTCTATTATGAGTGTTTTCGAGCCAGAGCAGGCTCACAATTAATACTTTCGATCTGTAAGAAGTACTGAGCCTCGTTTTTGTTGCAATAGCGCTGCCGCATCGCTGCTGCAGCACTTCTTTGCTTTTGCACAATATGCGTTTTTGGATTCACTTTCTTCTTGGTTGAAGCGGCAGCGCTGCAGCATCTTGCAGGGAAGCACGGACTTGGTCGGTGAGCAAGTCTATGATTTCGAGAAGCGCTGCCGTCTTCCTCGGAAGCGCTGCAGTGCAAAAACGGATGTAGAAAGAATCAGTCCGGAATCGGCCGAGAAGTGGACTTGCAGCATGCAACAAAAACGAGGCTCTGGTTATTCAAGTTGTACATTGTTTTTCACCAGTACAAATGCAGGACCGCTCGGGTCGCTTTTTGAGATCCCAAAACGTAAGTGGAGGGATACCTTGACATCGCAAAAGTTGTCCTCTGTGAGCACGATAACTTTCAAAGGGAATGAGATATTTTGACGAAACAAGGTGTGAGGATCCTTTGTGTAAAGGGAAAAATCGAGTTTGTAGACGGGCTCTGTAGCCCTACATTTAGGGGAGGGGAGTTCAAATTAAGGGGCAAACAAAATATTTTTAAAAAGCTGATGAGATAGTCAATTAAAGAGAAAAAGACATGCTGAACACGATTATGAAAACCATTTTCTCGCCGGAGAAACCCATATGTCGCCCGGAATCCGGCCAAAACGGAAAGTTTGTTAAAAGTAAAAGTTTTATTTGAAGCTGATTAGATGTTCGATTTAGGAGTAAGGAGACATGCTGAACACTGCTGTGAAAATTAATTTCTACCAAGACAAGTAGTTCGCCCGGAATCCGGCAAAAACCGGAAAACTTGTTAAAAGCAAAAGTTGTATTTGTATTGATTAGATTTCCGATTTAGGGGTCAGAAGAGATGCTGAACCCATATGTGACAATCAATTTTTACCCGGACATATAGTTCTCACGTAATCTGGCTGAAACAGGAAAATTAGTTAGAAGTTCAATTTGTATCTGAAGTTGATTAGATATTGGGTATTGAGGTAAAGAGATACGCTGAATTCGTTTGTGAGCTTACTTTTTCGCCAGAATCTAGGATCGGGGACGTTTTGACACTGGGGCATTTCGCCAAGAGGACGTTTCGCCACGGGGACGTTTCATCGGGGACGTTTTGTCATGAAGACGTTTTGTCAGTAAGCCAGGTACCTACTGCTACAGAAAAATTACAACCAATCGGATGTGACACCAGAGGTCAACGAAGAATTTTGCTTGATACTTTTTACAACGAAGCGTAGAGGACTTCATTTATTTTTTACCGGCTATTCATAGGTATTTTAGTTATGTGAGACGTTGACAATAGAAGCCCCATTTAAAGCACAACTCCTACCAGAACGATCTTTCCACTATCAAATGGATCAGAAAGAAAATTTCTCGAAAATACCATTACTTTTCATCTGGATTTAGCGATTTTCTTGTTAGCGCTTGACGATTCAACACAGCCTTCCTGCTGTCCGACGCGGCGGCTGTGCGCAAAACATTTGAAAACTGAACGCGGATAATAAGTACGAAAACTAAGCAAATAAAACTAGTCAAACACAGAAGATTCTCATATCCTTGCGTGTGAAAGAGTTTTCAGCGGACGTTGAAGATTCTGGCAAACTTTGCGTTGTGGAACGGGAAAAGTCGGCACGGCCGAAAAGGCACTAAAAATTCGTAGGCACAAAACAAAACAATGGAGAAAGATGGTGATTCAAAAGCTTTTAATTCCATAAAGGAGCTAGGTATGTAATAAAAGGCAGAATAAGCAAGAGGGGTCCTTTAAGTATATCAGCTTATACAGCAACATCATTGCTTTGAATTTTGCATTTTATAGCTATATAGGGGCCAAAAACTGGTACCAGGATAGAATGGAAGATTTCGTGCCCCTCCAAAGTTTGGGGTAAGGGCCATAATCCCTGCCCACCGTCCCACGATAGATTTTTGACCAATAATAAGATTTACGATCTACCATATACCCATGCAAACGGTCCAGGAAGTTATGCAGGAACCTGGGCGGATTTTATCACCTTACTTTCGGTTCGCATACAAAAGGAAAAGCTAAATTTTGACTTTCCTTGTAATTCAGCCAGTAATGCCGGACATTTCGCAAAGCGGACCGTCAACTCTTCACTCTTTGATAACTCTGATTACCTGTCACCTCTCGGCGAAAGTGGACTAGCAGAGCGGAAGTGCCCTCTATGAGGCAGTTTAGCATGTAAACCTTTCTGATTCAGAACACTAGATGACTCGCATGCACGATCAGCGACGGCTCTAATTGGTCGAGAGAGTACTTCAAACAAAACAATAAGCAAACATGGGAAAATAAATGCCAGACAAAACAGTCCTGTGAGAACATAGAGGATGTCGTAATAAAAACTTTATGCTGAAATACAACGGAACAGAACAGAAAAAGTACGCGCTGACGCCAATGTGTTATTATGGGCGGATTCATCAATATTATTATGGTTACAAACAAATATCCTTTCTTATTCTAATCAAAAAAGCAGTTAGATGGGGGATAAGCTACGACTAGGTTTCGGACTAAAGCTGCAGCATAAAAGAAGCAGCATCATGCATGGACAGCATGGCGCAAAAGTATCTGTGATCCACGTGCAGCGCAAGAGCTTATACTCTTGATGACTATCTCTCCCTGCTGATGCAGAATTTCCGGGTACCTGCGGAAGAAAGGAAGAAACGGTGTCAAAGCTGTACTGACTCAGGACTTGAGTCGTTACGGACACGTTTACTCCTTCTTCCTGAGAATCACTGGCGTGTTTTGGACTTGGTCATATAGAGTATTCACTCTCGAGTGGTGGACGGGCTTACCGAGAAAGGCTCTCTCTTCTAAGCTACGGCTTGGTTTCGGACTAAAGTTGCAGCATAGAACATAGCTACATAGGAAGCATGGTGCATGGACAGCATGGTGCAAAAGCATCTGTGATCTACGTACAGCGAAAGAGCTTATTCTCAAAAAGTAGTTAGATGGGACAGAGGCAGCATGGTGCATGGACAGCATGGTGCAAAAGCACCTGTGATCTAAGTACAGGGAAAGAGCTTATTCTCTAAAAGTAGTTAGATGGGACAGAGGCAGCATAGTGCATGGACAGCATGGTGCAAAAGCACCTGTGATCTAAGTACAGGGAAAGAGCTTATTCTCTAAAAGTAGTTAGATGGGACAGAGGCAGCATGGTGCATGGACAGCATGGTGCAAAAGCACCTGTGATCTAAGTACAGGGAAAGAGCTTATTCTCTAAAAGTAGTTAGATGGGACAGAGGCAGCATGGTGCATGGACAGCATCGTGCAAAAGTTTCTGTGATCTACGTACAGCGAAAGAGCTTATTCTCAAAAAGTAGTTAGATGGGACAGAGAAAGCACGGTCCATGGACAGCACGGTGCAAAATATATGTCGTCCAAGTGCAGCAAAAGAGCTTATTCTCAAAAAGTAGTTAGACGGGATAAGCTACAGCTTGGTTTCGGAATAAAGTTGTAGCATAGAACATACAGAGGCAGCATAGTGCAAAAGTATCTGTCATCTACGTACAGCGCAAGAGCTTATTCGCTCTGGAGTGGTGGACGGGCTAACCGAGAAAGCCCCGATAAAAGATAAGAAGATATGTCCATCTTTGATAAAGCTTAGTGTCCGCACGACGATAAAGTTCTGCGTTCAAGATGTAAACCGATCTCTAGAAAAAGGGTCGTCTTCTCTGTTGGACACCCTCCGTTATCCAGACCGTCGTTTTCATACGGACGATCCATGTCCTCGTCATCCAAACCATCGTCTTCATAAAATCTCTCACGGATTCTTCAGGCCCCACAGAAAAACTCCATAATTTTCACTATTATTAGTGAAGTGTTCGTTTTTGAAAAATCCACTGTTAATTGCGGCCGAGCTAGCCTGTTTTCAGTGCCATTTCATACACTTGCTGCAATAAAAGTGACACTAACAAACTCGTCACTCGAAGAAGTTCTTAAAGGACCCCTGTTACTTATTATGCCTCTTCTATTAGCGCTAGTCCGAATGTGGAACTAGTAAGATTCAGAAATCTCCGCCATTCACCGTTGTCTCCTTTTGCATCTACAACTTTTAAGGCCTTTTAGGCTGACCCTTGTTTTTAGTCGCGGAGCACAAACTTCGCCTGAAGCTTCAAGGTGCGCCTACATATCTTCGCGTGATAACCTTTTAAATGAGTTGTTCATTTTTAGAAGACTTGGTAGGTCTGTCTTGTGTTTTGGACTCCTTTCTTTTGCTTGGTTTTCACACTGTCTAATCATAGTGCCGACACTTTTCAAACATTTTGCGTCCAACCTCCGCTTCAGAGCCAACTAGAAAATCCCTAATTTCATGGGGTATTAGTATAAAATACCATTTATAAATATTTCCGGAAAACGATATTTTCGAACTAGTATATCACGGAAAGATCAATTAGTAAGAGTTGTGCTTCAAGTGCTCCTTAGAACTTCTGAGTGCGTGTATTTTTTTTTTTTTTTTTCAATCAATCAAGTTTAATTCAAATAGCTAAAAGCTAGAACAAGAATGAAAATTTACGAAATACACAGGCACGAAACAAATTAACTAATACGCTTACAAGATCTGACCAGAAATAAATGATGGGGTGAAACTACGTAAAAATTGGGCAGAAGAATTAGCAGGATATGGAGAAAATTGATTGCCCCTATTCCTCTCGGACCGCCGCACGGAACACAGGAGGGGAGGGGGAAATAGATGGGCCATCTGGGGTCAACACATTAAAACCTAGGAGACATCATTCAGACCAACTTGCATCCATTGCGGAATAGATGAAGAGAGGAATATCCATCTTGTTCAAGATTGTCCAGCATCGACAAAACAGAGACTGGGAGCATTCTACTCTTTGTCTAGTGCAGACCTGCATGCTTTTTTGAGAAAGGCTAGAAAGAGTATTTCTGCGCTCACTTAATTTAGGCACGTCAAGTTCAACGAGAGCCACACATGTATTTAGCAACACAGCACTGTTCAAACATTAACAAACTGTTCAAAGAAGCGTACATCTACTGTACGATGAGCTGGGCTTTTGCCAAAATAATTTGTTTGAGCCCCATCACAACCTAAAGTAGAATGACTAGGACGTAATCCCAAAACTTGTCAAACACTTCAAAGAGCATAGGTAATTTAAAAAAAGGCGCCAGAAAGATTACCGTAGGCCTTCCCACCGTATCTTGGCGACATCCTTTACCTTAATTTGTCGCCTCCGCCTAAATGCCTTAATGCGATTAGCCATCACGGTCTACGTGTCGTACTGCCATCTGATCCAGAGGCAACCGGAAACAACGGATCTGCGATTTTACTTACACATTTATCCACCAGTTTTTATTTTTAATGGTAATTTTCCCTCATAATTTGTTACATTTGGGCTGAGGCTTTCAGTGACATCAACACTTCAACACTTTAAATTTTTAAAACGTTTAACTATTCTGTTGTGTCAGTGTTTTTTGTTGTCTTTTACTTCTTTTTTGTACGTTACTATGCTCTATCCTATCCAAGAGGAGGGTCACAAAATGAATATAAATGAACTATATTTTGAAAATTCACTGAACTACCCAGGCTTTTAAATTTTAACGAAAATGACAGCTTATTTTTACATCTGATACAATGAATCATTTTGAATTATTCCGACTCGCCTGAAGGATTTTGTATTTTTTCACCCGGGCTAAAGTAGCCTAAAAACGTTCAGAATGTGCGCTGCTTGCACGAAAACCCAAAACTCATCCAAAAGTGGAGATTTAAAATTTCAACAAAAGCCTGCATTTCCATATGTTACGGACTCTTAAGCTTGGAAAATTGGAGAAGTAAATCCTCTGAAGGGAGTAGGAAAGTGATAATAATATACGTCTTTTTGTTATATGTGTTATTTTTCGGCAATAGCTTACCTTTGTATTGCCAAGTATTTCAAGCACAGAGGGACAACCACATAGAGGTACCACAAATCCCGAAGAACAAGTTCATTCGATGAAATCGATTATCTGTGGATAGCTGACAAACGCAGTAACGCATTTCTATCGGGTTTTCAGGCCTATATAAGTAAATAAGTGAATTGCAACTAGACTGTCGGATTTCAGCCCTGTTTGGTTAAATTTTACGTTTCATTCACTATTTGTATCGTACTTAAAGTATCTAAATTTTTAATATTGTCTATTTATGCAATGTATTATTCCTTTTCTTCCTCTATTAGGATTAAAAAGAGTTAAATCGGAAGTATTGGTATTTACAATTGTTGCGCTTTTGATCGAAGTACTGGTTGCCGTTGGCTTAGCAAGTTACTTAATTTCCGTTTTAAAAAACGGAAACGTAACATAATGTCCGATATGCTATTGCAATGAGTGATGATTCTTTTGGTCGAGGGGCAGGTCGAGTTCTGTAGCCCTACATTTAGGGGGGGGGGGGGGGGCGAACCCAATATTTCTAGACAGCTAAGTAGATAGACGATTTAGGGGTAAGAACATGCTGAACACGTATATAACAAGAGCTAGAAGCTGATATGACACTTGCAAGTCTGGGTCAGAGGATGAAAGCTGAAATTTGCCAATTCGTGAGTTTGTTCTGATCACTTGTAAGCAAAACCCTTGAGATAAGGATGACCATGGGCCTCTGGGAACACGAGAATTTGGCCTATCGTTTGGTACAAATTATTTTATTTTTGCATTAGGCTGCGACGATGCGCACTTTAGGAGCGCAAAAATTTTCATGAGCCCTTGGGGATCATGAATATATATCGTTTGTTCAAGAGTTTTTGTTTTCACGTTTCGATTAAGATGCGCACTTATAGGGTGCTGGAAATCAAATTTTAAGCAAAACCCTTGTGGCACAAATTACCATGGACCCTCGGGGATCATGAAATGTATAGTTCCGTCAAAAGTAACTTTTCACTTTGCGGCTAAGGTGCGCACTTTTAGGGAGCTGGAAGTTCATTACTGAGCAAAACCCTCAAGGCAAAAATTATCAAGGGCGGATGGGAATCATGAAAATGCATATTTCGCTTCAAAATATATTTTGTACTTTGCGGTTACGTGACAAATTGTGAGCCAATCCTGTCGAGTCTCCAATGTTCCAGCCAAGTTTCATCGTCCGAGCTCATCTGAAAGTACCTTAACTCGCGATCCCCGGAATTCCGGACCCCCTCCAACTCCTACCACAGTGCCCAAGTCCGGTCCAGTTCTATCACTGTTTTGCTTGTTCATCCCACCAAGTTTCTTCCCGATCGGTCCACTCTAAGCATAAAACAAGGTTTTTGGATCTCCCCCCCCCCCCTTCACAATCGGATCCGGTCCGGGCTTGAAGTGAGACATCCGATACACAAGGTCTTCCCAAATATCGAGTTTCATTCAGATCTGATCACCCGTTCGAAAGTTATATATACGTCAAGATGCGGATTCTCCCATCCTCCACTCCCCCACAATGGTCGATCGGGGAACTGACTGTTTCTAAGCTAATCTGGCCGGGTCTCTGATATGCCTACCAAGTTTCATCGTCCTAGTCCACCTGGATGTACTTTAACTCCGGAACACCGGAATTCCGCAACCCCCATCCTACTCCCCACAGTGCCCATACCCGGTCCATCTCTGTCCGGGATGTACCAAGGGCGCGTGCTTGTTCTTCCCACCAAGTTTCATCTGATCGCTCCACTCTAAACGTGTCACAAGATTCCCGGTTCTCCCCTCCGATCCCCCACCCCAGATTCATACGATCCTGCCCAGGCCTGAAGTGAGACATCTGTGAGACACGAGGTCGTTCCAAATATTAAGTTTCATTAAGATCCGATCAACCGTTCCAAAGTTATAAATACCTCAATATTCAGGATTCCTAATCCCTCCACTCCCCCCACAGTGGTCGGATCGGGGAAGTGACTATTTCCAAGTTAATTTGGTCGGATCCTAATCTGCCTGCCAATTTTCTTCGTCCTAGCACACCTGGAAGTACCCTACCTCGAGAACAGTGGACGGACCGACCGATCGACGATCGGTATATGGCACTTGAGCGAAGATCCGGACATTTCGCTCCGGAAAAGTAGTTTGCCAGGAGCCCGGCCAAAACCAGAAGATTTGTTGAAAGTAAAATTTTGTTAGGGATAAGATGACATGCTGAATACGTATATAAAATCATTATCTCGCCGGACAATTAGTTCGCCAAGAATACGGGTAAACCGGAAAATTTCTTGAAAGCGAAAGTTCTATTTGAAATTGATTAGACGTTCGATTGAAAGCGAATTTGTTGAAAGCGAAAGTTATATTTGAAATTGATTAGACGTTCGATTTAGGGATAAGAAGACATACTGAACCCGTATATGACAATCATTTTCTACCCGGACATATACTTCGCCCGGAATCCGGCCTAAACCGGAAAATTTATCTGAAGTTGATTAGAGATTCAACATATTCGTAAGGCGGCATGCCTTATTTTCTCGCCGGACAAATAGTTCGTCCGAAATCCGGCCAAAACCTGAATATATTTTTAAAGTTAAAAATTATCTGTAGTTGATTTTATGTACGATCTAGGGGTAAAGAGATACGCTGAATTAGTTTTTGAGCTTAGGATTATTGCCGGACAAGTAGTTCGCCCAGAATCCGTCCGAAACCGGAAATTCGGCAGAAATAAGGAAGGAAGTTTTGATCAATTCATCCAAAGCAGAATGACGTATAGAGATAAAAACACATTTTCTGGTTGAATGTGAGCAAATCTCCAGGAGACATTTTTTTAATCGGTATACTATCAAGGTCTCTGATGTTCTTGAAACAAAAATAAAGCTAAGATACTTAAAATATGCCAATTTTTTTAAAGTTTATAAGTTAAATAAAGATAATTATTGAGTGATGTAAAGTATATTGTAACCATCATGTATTTTTTACGGCCAAAAGGCTATTAACTATATTCATTCATTCATTCATGCTGTGTCCATATCTGAACTCGGTTTTCTCAGATGATTAACCATTGGCCTTAATGTTTTATAAATTATAACAATAAAAATGTTCAAGGTGTCTAGGGAAGTCTTGATATCCACAAGACCCAATTGCTTGGATCAAGCATTAAACTTTTGAGATCCCATCAAAACCTTTCGTCTTGTTTTTTAAAGTAGAAAAGATTTTAAAGCATGAGTGAAAGAGTAGGTGCCACACTTGTGTCAATGACAGGAGGAGGAACTAAAAAAAGACGTCCATTAAGTGTGCTATTTCTTCCTAAAACAGACTTCTTTCTGTATATCGCTACACCTGCAACCCACTCGAGCATAGTTCGGCTCAGCTGGGATTCTTAGTTTCCTTCAGTTCACACAATGAATCGCCAGTGACTAAATCACAGTGACATGCTGAGAGTTTCAGATATCAGAATGCAATTAGTTCTTCCTTACGAGTATTTCAATGTTTATTTTCATTTTTATTTCTGTCCTTGCTGTAAAGGTGTTGTGACACAGGACGAAAAGGTTTCATGCTTCAATCTTGACTGGTATTGACGGTGACCAATAAGAAAAGGATGTGTTAACCAGATTGGAACAGATTTCTGTAATTTGTGAGAAATGTTGGCTTTTGTTAGGATTATACAAGGATTAAAAATAATAATCGTTAACCGTACGATCCGGAGTAACTAACTTCGCATTAACTAGTTTTCAGCATAAACCTTAAAATAACCAGCAACAATCGTACCGTATCAGATTTGCCGATTATTCCGTCGCAGTCAAACTTCAGTAAAGGGTTTATTCTTTACAGGTCTTTTTTTTTCCAGATATTAAACCTGAAATTACCATACTGATCAGTATTGCTCTTAGTCAATCCATTCATCCCCGGTGCAACTTCTTCTAGATATTTTACCGTGGATACTAAACATTTAATTTATATTTTCATCGATTAAAAACTTTGTTAATGGACTCGATTAAAAATAACAATCCTTAACAACACGATCCGAGGAACTAACTTCGCATTAAGTAGTTTTCAGCATAAACCTTCAAATAACCAGCAACAACCGTATCAGATTTGTCAATTGTTCCGTCTCATTCAAACTTCAGGAAAGGGTCTATTCTTATGTTCTGCGAAAGAAGGAGATAAAAAAGATGAGATCATGTTACTTTAAATATGCAAAGCACCTGCTCCACTTGTCGAAATTATGCCATAACCATACTTTGACGGAGAAGTTCAAAATTCAAGATGCAAGTGTTACCCTTTTGGATGTTTCTTCGTCGCTATAAAAAATCATTGACAACAGAACCCAACCAGCGCACGACCTTCTGCACTGCTTCCTGGTCGACGATTGAAACTAAGTGTCTTTTTGTGTATGTTTATGTGTTTTATTTATTTTCTTCATTTACTCCGCTTTCTGAAAACGGCAGGTTATAAATAAATTACATACTTACTTACTTACTTTACAGGCCTTACTTTTTCCCGGATACTAACCTGAAATTCCCACATTGATCAGTATTGATATTATTCCATCCTCGGCGCAACTTCTTCTAGATATTTTACCCTGGATACTAAACATTTAATTTATATTTTCATCAACTTTTTACAACTTCTACATAGACTAGAACTTCATAACTCAAATTTCTTTCTTTCTTGTCCAGCTCATATCTTCCAAGCGACTGCCTGACTATAACATTTCTATCAAATTGCTTCTCTACGAACACACACCAATCCCTTATTTCGCGTCCTAAGTGTTAATAAATCCTTTCTAATAAACGCTGGTATGTGTACTCATAAGAACTAATCGGCCAGATCCCACCCTAGAAATGGTTTCCATAGGCACCTATTGGGAGCAAATCGACTGTTAGATCTTAAGAGATGTTTCATACTGCCGGCTCGTTTGAGTGGAGGACATATTCGCCCCAAAGCTCTAATTCTGTGAGACTCCCTAATGAGACCTGGTTGAAGAGTCTTAAAGGCGTCAGTAGTCAAAGACCTCAGGATGGCTTGAAGGAAGGAAGTATACTTGGTGGCTTTGCAAGGGACCCGTCTGGATTTTACACCAATCTAACTCAAATTGAACGGATCTACGTTGGCAAAGGAGATAATCAAGGGGTTGAGATTTTCTCAGCTGTAAACCGCGTCTCATTTTGTAACGGTTTGAGTTTGAAATAAAGGAACACTGGAAAGGGTTGAACTGGAGTTTAAGCTTCAATGACTTGTTTTATAAGGTGTTCAAGGAGCAATTTCTTGTGCAGCCATGCTTCACAAAAGAAGAAACACACATTCAGAAATAAATACTAAAGGTCTTACAGGACCCCTCGCACTATTTACTCTTCAACTTACAGTATTTTACTGTATTTGAATACTTTAAAGCCAGGCTGTCCTTTCAACCAATAACCCCCGGTTTTGGCTGTTTTAAGCTTTTTCCGAGAGCCGTTGACTTATAGCAAAACAGGGAAACAATTCACACAACCGGTTTCTCAGATGGAAAAATTTCTCACAGACAACGGTCGACAGCGTGATACACATCTAAGGTAGCAAAACACTGCAAGTGAGAAAATCAGCCTGGTTTTATTAGAGGGTTAGAATGTACCGTACGAAAATTGGGTCTCCGGGTTTAGATTGATTATGGAAGTAGGTTACGTTAGTATTATAGGTAAGACAGGTTATTTGACTGTAGCTACGAAAGACGAAGCATCGGCAGAAGTCAGAAATTCAGATCCGAACTGTTTAAAACTGTCTCAATTTATATGTATTTACTCCAGATTTACTCCATTATCGGTCGAATTTATTATTTCAAATTATTTTATGAAACTATCTCCTCCGATTTCCCGTTTACGTGTCCCCCCCCCCCACAGTTTTTACTGGTGATTAGACTTCCTGGAAAGTATTTAAGCCTTTTATGTTTTTTTTTCTTTTTCATTGCACTGATTCGCTCGGACTGTACGTAGTGAAATGTTTATTGATTCGCTGCGTTACTGTTCATCTTTTCACTCGCCGTTTCTACATTTCTTTTAAAGATTTTTTCTTTATCTTTTCGTATGGCCTTTAGCCTTTCTGAGAATTTTCGTGTTTTTTAAAATTGCCATTTGATTATCGTAGTGATTATCAGTTTTATTCAAACCGTCTTTTACTGGATCTTTACGCAAATTTATAAAAGTGGAGAGGCAAAAGCCAAAAGGAGATCGTTCCTTGGTCAGCTAACAAATTTGCCTTTTTGCAAAAATGAACAATTTTTCCTTTTGAAAAAAAAGGGGAATTGTCAAAACGCACTTAGGACCATTATTAAAATAACAGGACTAAGTGGATGTGTAGGCTATATAAAAGATTATATAACTATGCAGTTATTAGTAGATTATGTGACGGATAATTTAAATAGGTGACAGCGGTTTTGTTAAAGTCCATAACCAAACATGGACTTCTTAAAAATAATCACCCATCAACTTCTGCAAACAAGTCATGTCGTTTATTTATTTTCTTTTTTTGTAGCGATTTACAGCGATATACCCGGATGCACCAACTTTCAGAGAGTACCACACTGCAAGTGGTAGGCAACTGAACATATATACTGTCTTCTGCACCAAGGTTGACAGTCTTATACTGATATGCCGAAAGGGCTTCGCTTATATTTACCAATCACAAATTAGAATGTGTGCTAATGACCGGATTATGTATTGTTACTTGTTCAAGTGGCAAGCTGTTCCATGAAATGATCCTTTGATTAGGTTGACTGGACTACGATAATACTGTTTGGCTAGAACGCAGATGTGCATTGGCGGTAGAGTAAAGAGAATTCCCACCGTTTATTAGTAATTAACAAGCGTCTCTCTAACAGATTACTGGTTGGCAAACCTAATTTCTTTCTAATCAGTTCCATTATTGTTCGCGGATTGACTTCAGGCTATAGCCTCCGCTAGTTCCGAATGTGGAGTTTATTTTCGTGATCGGCGTTTGGCCAACGTGATTCCTTCCGCCGCTTAGCTTTACCAAATGAAATCCTCTTAAAGCACAATGGACACTTCTAATGCTTTACTTTGTATTAAATGCTTCACAAATAAACATTTCCGACTTCCTCTAGAAGGCGCTACGAAAATCGGCTGTTTTCTTGTTATCCCTTGTCTTTACCTCTCTGGCATTTCGGCGATCCAAATCTTAGGAGCTGGGATACCGTGGCAGGAAATTCAAAAACTCCCAGCAATGCTTGATATAAAAGGTTGAGATGTCACCAAGTCAAGCCGCAGATGCAGTTTGCCTGATTGTTCTAGTGTTTCATCAGAAGTTCCATGTCTTAAAGTGCCTATTAAAAGTTTGTCTTTGTGGAATAGTGTTGTGAAGCTTGATTAGCTTGCTTTATAAAATGTACCAACATATACAATTAGCTTATAAAAATAACATAGTTACAAAAGTCATTCAAACAAAAATAACCTATTCAAATCTGAATTATGCAAGCTGATTTATGCATAAAATAAAGATCTACTGAGTATTATAAGAAATATCACTTTTATCTTTGTCCAAGCTAGTAAACTGAGCATGTACTGGCCCAAAAAATTACGCTTTGAAATATCACAGAGAAGAAACTGGTGAAAAAGCTGCTGATCTAGGGGGTAAGCATGTATCACTCTGCGATTAAGACGCGCGCTTTCAGGGTACCGGATTCATCCCGATCCCTCAACTCTGACCGTGTCACGAGATTTCCGCTTCCTCCCTCCATCCCACACCACCCAAAGTCACCACATCCGGTCCGGACTTGAAATGAAGACTTAAAAACTCGACTTATTTCCAAAAACCAAGTTTCAAAAAGCCCCAAAACCGCTAGTGCTGGTATATACAGTTTAACGAAATGTCCTGCGCCTTGTGGCGTGGTCCCTGAAAGTGGGTCTATGGCTGTGTTTTAACTTCGGGGGGGGGGGGGGGGGAGAGGGGGAGGAGGATAAGCCAAATGGCCTGTTACTTCGGTGCAAAGCCATAAGTTCGCAATAGATTTGGATGTAAGAAACAAGAAATCAGAATGGGCGAGGTCAAGGTCTTTATAAATGGTGTAGGGATGAATACTTGGTGCAGACCGTGCAATGCAAAACTCTTAAAGTTCAATGGGCACATCTAACTACCCCAATCCCACTCTGTAACAACCTAGGAACAATGATTACCCCCTAGATCAGCAGCTTTTTCAACAGTTTCCTCACTGTGATATTTCAAAGCGTAATTATTTGGGCCAGTACATGCACAATTTACTATCTTGGACATAGATAAAAGTGATGTTTCTTATAATACTTAGTAGGTCTTTATTTTAGGCATGGATCAGCTTGTATAGTTAAGATTTGGATAGGTTATTTGTTTTTGAATGATTTTTGTAGCTATGCTATTTTTTATAAGCTTATTGCATATTCTGGTACATTTTATAAAGCAAGTTAATCAAGCTTCACAACACTATTCCACAAAGAAAAACTTTTAATAGGCACTTTAAGCCATGGAACTTCTGATGAAACACTAGAACAATCAGGTAAACTGCATCTCCGGCTTGACTTAGGTGACATCTCAAATATATCCTTTCATATCAAGCATTGCTGGCTGTTTTTGAATTTCCTGCCACGATATCCCAGCTGCTAAGATTTGGATCGCCGAATTGCCAGAGAGGTAAAGACAAGGGATAACAAGAAAACGGCCGATTTTCGTAGCGCTTTCTAAAGGAAGTCGGAAATGTTTATTTGTGAAGCATTTAATACAAAGTAAAGCATTAGAAGTGTCCATTGTGCTTTAAAGAGCCCCTCGCACTATTTACTCTTCAACTTACAGTATTTTAAAATAAATATTTAAAATAAATAATATAAGAAGCCGTTGAGATAAAGAAAAACTGAGTAGGCATAACCAAGATGCAGGCGAGTACTCCCTATCGGAAACGTGGAACGGGGTTATTAAGGGAAGAAAATTTAAGCCGCAGGTCCCTTATTAACAACAAAACCGAAGTCTATCAAAATGCAGAAAAAAACATTTCTGTCTTCGCCCCAATCGTGCAGCAAAACAGCAGCCGTGTCAAAAATTAAATCTCAGCACTAGCTTTTCCGTGCAGTGATTATTAACAATAATAGAAACAGGCGAGTACTCCATAATAGAAACGTGGAACGCGGTTATTAATGAAATAATATTTAAGCTTTCAGTCCTTTATTAATAACAAAGCCGAAGTTGATCAAAATACAGAAAAAAACCTTTCCTGTCATTGCCCCAACCGTGCAGCAAAAACCCCGACGTTGACCCTGAAAATTGACAGCCTGAAGAGGACCCTTGCCAAGATGGGCCGAAATATCGCTGATGAAGAATCGTAGCTGACGTATCCGTTGTATACATTATTTAGATATTTAAAAAAATTCGATACTTTAAAACTAGGCTGTTCTTTCAACAAATAACCCACGTTTTGGCTGTTTTAAGCCTTTTCCGAGACCCGTTGACTCATGGCTAAAATACATAACCGTTTTTTTTTTTTTATGGAAAACTTCTCGCAGACAACCGTTGACAGCGTGATACACATCGAAGGTTAGCAAAACACGGCACGTGAGAAAATCAGCGGGGTTTTGTTAGAGGGTTTGAATGTAGGAAATTGGAGTCTCCGGGTTTAGAGATATATCGAGTGATTATGGAAGTAGATGGCGTCAGTATTATAGGTAAGACAGGTCCTTTAATGCACAACTGGAAACTTAAAACAGTACCGTTTGGGTGATCACAAAGTCGGTATCAAACCGTCTAGCCAAATGGGAGGGAACCGTACATTTCCTTACACATATTCAGAAAGTGGCTGCTATTGCATCCGCATTGATGTTGTAGATGAAATGCACATGGTGAGGTGGTATAAGATTTGCTAAGGGTAGTAAAGTAAGTATGGTTGTGGTATGGTTATAATATATGATGGTGTGGGATGGCTCAGGCTCGACAGGTCAGGAGGCACTGAAAAGTGAACAAGTCACTTGTCTCATACCATATCCACCATCACGGTCATTCTGCCTGTGTCTATTTTGGTTGGACTTAAGTATTTAGAAGCTTCGCGCAGTTTTCCCTAGGTAAGAGCACTATTTGGAGTTTCCACATTTGGATTAGAGTTTTCTACAGTACTTTCATACCTGCAGAAAATCTCAAATCCAGGTCGAATTTTAAAAACACATGTTCGATGCTAGTTGAAGAAAAACATAAACAAATATGAAAACCATCGTATAAAATCAAAAAGTCATAGATCATAGAAACTAAAAAAACGGACATTAGAAAAGAGTTTTTGAGTAACCTAGAAACATGCTTATTAGGTCGTACTTCAAACACGTTTGTTTCTTCCGTGCTATAAAGCGAAAAGATCTTAAAAACATTAAACAAAACATGAAATATTAAATTAGAAATTAAATGGACACGAGAAACGGATACCAAACCCAGCCACCAAAACGCACTGACACAGTAGAAGAATCCAACAATCCCATGCTTTGACAAGAATTAGACATCAGTTCTTGTCTGCGAGATCAATACCCCTTTGGAATTCCCTCTCCGAAAAAACAGTAAACTGTGAGAAACAGTTGAATCCCTAGAAAAATCTGTTGATGAAGAGTGGGCCGACATGGAGTGAAAGCTGAAATGGGACGCCGTTGATACCAGTAGCAACGTTTGAAGCTTCACCACACAACAAACCATCATACGTACCAACCAACCAGAGTCAGCTACGGAGCGGATTCTACAGGATAGATCCTTTTTTGCTCCAAGCTAAATTTAAGTTAACTTAAAGGAACAGAAAACTTGACTCAACCTTGACTCGGAGAGCTAACTGGCATATCAAGAATGTACCTTGAGTCGATATTGAGAGTAAGACAAATTCTCGTTACGACCATTGCAGTTTCCGGGCAGTTTCCGAGAATTCGACTTTTGAGTTAGTAGAAAAAAAAGCAAAAGGTTTGTGTGCCGGGAGTAGGAATCGAACGCACGACCTCTTGATCACTACCCCGATACTATGGCTGAAACACGGCCAAAGGCAAAACTTTTACAGTGCATAAGTGCATAATTACATTGCATAAGGGGCAAGGGCCTGCCAGCTAACTTTGGGAACACTAAGGAGGGGGTTCGAGATAACAAAGAAGGGGGGTCCTGTCGACAATAAGTCCCTGTATACTTTATCTACGCCCCCCAGGTTGGTTTGATGGCCGAAAGTTGCGTAGTCAAGTTTTCTGTGCCTTTAAGTTAATTAATCTGCACCAGAAACTCATGACAGGTAACAGGTAAAACTCATCCTAGGTCATGAGTTTCTGTCTGCACTCAATCCGAGAAAGAATGGTATCGACGGGGTGACCCACTCTACGGCGGCTGGTATACACCCTTTTCCGGCACCAGCCTGGACCAGCAATACCGGCGCTACCATAAATTAGGTGACACATCTTTCAACTCGTCAAAATAATCTGATTTTAATATTCAAACACGTGCCACCGGCACCATCAGCGGCCGGTCACTTCGTATCCAGCGAAATCGAGGTTGGGTGACCCCTCGATGGTAAATCGTCGAGTGGTCATGTACCCGCAGGAGCTTAGAGTCCCCTTTCCTTCCGGTTTTCCGGGAAATTCATAAAAGTGATTTACCACAAAGGCAAACAAACTCCAAGTAATATGAGCGAGGTGTCGATGAATCGAGCAAATATTGCTTTTTTAAGCTTGCCGCAAAAATCTAATAAACCCCCCATTTCTGAAGATGGTATGTTTTCCGTGCCTTTCATGATGCTCCATTTGTTAGAAATTAATTTAGAAGGTATCAAAGTTCACCCAAGTTCATTACTGCAAACCGAGTTGGTTAATGCAAACGAATAGGTTATAGCAGGAACTCGACCGTATGTGAACGCGGAAACTACCGTCGGAACTGTGCACGACCGCGAGATGGGCCAGGGTGAAAGATGTTTTCCCCCCTCCCTCCCTCTGAAGATAAAAACATGAAGAGCCGAACTCTTACGGAAGCCGAATCTTCGCCAAATACTTATTATCCACCCTTTAAGTGTGTCGAATAGGGATCTGAGATCTGACAGTCGAATAACCCGATAAAAATGGTTACTTCGTTTGTACGCTATCCACATATAACTGAATGAACTTATTCTTTCGGATTTGTAGTACCTGTATGTGCTTGCAGGGGCGTCCCGACACCTTCCTCACGAGGGGGGGGGGGATGCAGCTTCAGAATTTTACCGGAATTTTTTGAGATTTTACCGGAATTCGAGGTTTTACCGGAAATTCTCCGTAGCGATAATCTCTGCAGAAACTGCTGACAGACGGACGGTCAGACGGACAACTTTTGCGATGTCATAGGTATCCCTCCACTTACATTTTGAAAATCCTTAAAATTAAAAATCCCTTAGATAAGTCAAGATAATTCAGTGTATCCAAATATAAGATGTAAAAATAAGCTGCCCCCTCAGTTTAAACTTTAACTACATCAACACTGCGTTGTTGACAATAACGGAATAACAGAAATATATATAAATAGTAATAGAGTAGACTGTACATTTAAGAAAACCGACTGGGCCATGTACACGACCATAAACACAAAGAAAAAAGTAAAGAAATTTCTTTGGCCAAAGAGACATGGGGAGAAGAGTTACATTTTAAGTTGGGATTGGGGGGGGGGGGGCAGAATTGAGGTGGAAGGTGAGTCTTAGGGCGGACACTCTTCCGGTGAGGCTGCGGAGAAATTATATTGGTAGAGATAGGAAAGGTACTGGTCCTTATTTATGTCCAATGTGTGGTATTGAAGGAGAGGATGCGGTACATTTGATATGTTATTGTGAGGAGTAGAAAGAATTAAGAAAGGAAGTGTTTGGTCGGGAGGCTTGGGAGGAAAGGGATTTGGTTTCAAGTATGGGAAGTAAGTGTTTTGTTGAATCTACCCAAAGGCTGGGTAGATTCCTGAAGCTAGCTATAACCCACCATGAACTATTTTTATAGAAGTTGATTTTTGGTTTTCGGAGTGTATGATATTTTGTTTTTTGTTATTGTGTTATGTTTCCCGCCATGGCCCTTGGGCTTTATTGGGAATAAATTAATTCATTCATACATAGGCCTATACTATTTGTAGCGATCTAAAGCCACGTCTCCAAACTATCGTTTTAACATTCCCCTTCTGTCAACTTTCCTCTACTATAAATTAGAGACCAACTAAATATTTCAACTCGGAGGAATTACCAAACTTACGAATCCCACCCCCTCACCCATTTCAATTTGTACACTACCAGTCTTTACTAGGTCCCAAAAGCATGTTATGTATCCTTAGTTGCGTTTTTGCTGATACCATGGTATCTGATACTACGATCAAAGGGCGTTTTTGCAGTTGTCGTGGTATCTGGCCAGTTATCGTGGTATCAGGTATTCAGATACTACGGTCCGACCGTGCTAACTGGTCGTGGTATCTGAGAAGTCATCTCACTTTCATCAGATTTCGTGAGATAGGTGAGAAAGAAGTTTAGCACTTAGTGATGTAACTGGATATCTGTTTTTCTTTTGGGATGACTTCGAAAAGTGCAATTTCGGCAATAGTCGTTTTGGCAGAGCACCGTATATCAGATACCACGATAACTGAAAAAACGACTAATTGCAGATCCAGTTACCGTGGTAACAGATCCCATGGTATCAGCAAAACGCAACTCTTATTCATCCACTTAACCACATCCATAAGTAATTCCTTTCTGACTTTAGTAGTGTTTTACCTTACTTCGACACTCTACTAACCGACTTTTATTTCTTATTTATATATTTTTGTTTAATTGTGACTGTGCCTTGCTTTCCGTTAGCTATAATAATAATAATAATTTATTTCTTACCCACTTACAAAGGGAAAAAGTGGAGTACAAGGAGAAAAAACAAAGAACTACAAATAACACAAAATACAAGAAAAAGAAATAACAATTTAGCAAAAGAGGCGGATAAGACGATTGTTAGGACCAAGACGGATTGGCGCTTCATCAGTTAATTTTGAACTTAGTTTTTCCACTGAGAGAGCAATATCCGTTGCCTGATATTGACTAATTAACCTACGGTTCCGAAATGAACGTGGTAAATAAAGTAAGAACTTACAATACCGATAGTAATCCGTCTTGACCCTCTTTACGTCACCTTTATTCAGAAGCATATAAAACCCAGCACAAAATAACACAGAATGGTCGCTGAAACTCGAGTACAGCTTTGTAAGTGCTTGTCGCCGGAAATGTCCACGATTTCCAACAATTTTAGAATACCCCAGTTTAAGCTTAATCTGAATATCCCGAATTGTCTGAAAACGAAAAGAACTTAGAGAATTGCAAACAGAATGATTATCTATATGATTATCTAGTGGATGGATGTTACTGGGTATGGCCATCCACAAAATCATACATTTTTAAACACTTCGAGAGAGCGGTTATATAAACTCACATGTAAAACGATTTAAACTCCCACTACCAATAACTATTTAAATCTCTTTAACGCTTCTTTGACAAAACCTGTAACTGCCATTATCGCTGACCGTGAAGATGACTTTAGGATACCAGGAAAGAGCAACCGATCTTCACCAAAAAATCTTACTCTCAAATCCGCGAGCCCCTTGCATCTTGACAGGAAGTGAGACAGATTTTCCTCTTCCAAACCACATAACGAGCAAGTATAACATGACTTCGGGTTTCGGGAATTTCTTTCAAATAATTTAACCCTACTCTTAAGAGGGAGACTATTCGCTCGGATCTGGAACCACAAACGCAGGTTTTCAGTCGGTAAACGTAACTTAAAATAAAATTCAAAACCAATCGACTCTTTAATATTCCTATAATCTTTCAGAGTCTCTGAATTAACAGTCTGTGCATGCCAAAGTTGAATTTCCTGATCCTCCTGAACTCGCGCAAAACTGCGACAAAGTTTATCTTGATCAGTTGTAGGACCGAGACCCTCATTCCAAGCATAAGACAGCCCTGCTTTATCAAGTAGGGCTTTCACTTGAAATGGCCAGGATCTCTTCTTTCCCTGCTTTAATAGTTCCAAATACGCTGCCTTCAACAGCCTCTCATCTGGCAGTTGAAGAAGTTTTATCCAAAACCTAATAACCTGGATAGCTCTATCTTTCTGCAAAGTAGAGAGCCCTAAATCCCCCTTAAGGGCTAGCGTGGGAGTTGTAGGATGGACCCCAATTAATTTCTTATAATGTTGCAGCTGAACGGTTTTAAGTTGCGGGATAGCCTCATACCCCAAAAGCTCAGCCCCATAATGGATAGTAGGGCGAATTTTGGACTGAAATATTTGCTTATGCATTTTTAAATTTTTTATTCCACTTATCACTGAATTTCTCAACACAGCAGCAGACACTGCTTTACCTCTACGAATCATTTCTTTAATATGGTCTTTCCAGTTTCCTTTTTCATTCAACAAAAACCCAAGATACTTGAAAGTATCACTTCTTTTTAAATCAGTACCTTTATAGAAAAATTTGTGATTATTTTTGTTATTACCAAAAACTACTATTTCTGTTTTTTTAACATTCAACTTCATCTTCTTATTGTCCAAATAATCTGCTAATATATTTAACAAACTCTGCAGTTCTTCGGGGGATTTAGCTACCAGCGCAGCATCGTCAGCAAATAGCAACCGTGATAATGTCAAATTCCCTAGACGCACCGTGGGTGCCCATTTCTCCTGGAAATATTCAACAATATCATTTACATAAATACAAAAAAGCCTCGGTGACAAAGTGCTTCCCTGTTTCACTCCTACCTCACAATCAAATAAATCTGAAAATCCCTTCCTGTGTTTTTGTGTACTTCTTTGTCCGACCAGCAGGCAACCCCCCCCCCTCCCTCCCCGAAATAAATTCCTGGATACGGGCCTGTATATAGGTATTAGTCGTGATGAATCGTCAGGTAACAACCCGGTTCATATCACTTTCTAATTTCTCATTACGAGTACCTGCACTGCTGAAGCCTAGACGTTACTCCCAACGCGATACTATCATAATTACCAATAATAACTGAATGCTTCTGAGAATTGCAACAATTACCCCCCAAATAAGGAAACGGTCCGTCTTTACAACATCCTCTTGACCTGATATTCTACCCAAGCCCTAATTAGCGACCCGCTGTCACCAATTCCAATCAGGTGGTACATTAACTTTTATTAGCTCGTTTGACACACCTTAGCTACAGTTTTGGGCGGAGACTGCCCCAAGGGGCAAGCGCACCTTCCGGGGAGTCCGGGAAATCTGATAGCAAAAAGGTAAACCCTGGATTCACTAATGTCATTTGCTGCTCAGGTCATGATGGAGCAAGAGTCGAAAGTGGAAAAGAAATCTAGTTTTTACAGCATTGACCAGCTTCTGGCAAAGCGAGAGCCAGAAAGACCAGTTAGCGAGTCATCGGATGAGCAAGGTTAGCAACTTAATTAATATTACTTTATTAGCGTAACTTCTCTAAATGGGATTGATTTTGCTCTCCTAGGGATCTTACAAAACAGTAACCTGAAAATAATAACTAGAATCTGTGTTTACATAAATATGAAGAAAAAAGGACTGGATTAAGGAAAGGTGGATATTAAAACGACACTGTGCAGATGTGACAGGGTGTGCCACAAAACTACGAAGTATGTTTATTTGAACAGTTACTTAAATGTGAACAGTGCAGTTTGGGCTAAATGGTAGAATGAAGATCCAAAATATCTCAGACTTTTCATAGGCACTTAATTACCTACTTTGGCTAACTGGTAGTTAAAGTTTAACCCAAAAGGTCCCAGGTAGGACAATCTAGTTACATATCACTTATTAATATGAACGGGCTTGAAGACCGGATGCAAATGCGTTACTCTGTTGCTCCGCTATTGACGAATAATACCTTTTCATATAGTAAAATTTCTACCCATGTGTGGCAGGTTGAATGAGAGTCTAAAGCACCCTAAATCCACCAAACGTGAGGGACTGTCTGAACGGAAGAACTTCAGGTGAGAAATTCGGTAGAAGCCAAACTGAAAAGCGTGTGTTATAGATAGTCGTGTGGTATGTAGACTTAACAAAAACCGGAAACTTTGTGAAAAAGTAAAAGTTTAGTATGAAGTTGATTAAAAGGTCGATTTAGAGGCAAGAAGACGTGCGTGCTGAGACCGAATATGAAATTTATTTTCTCGCCGGACAATTAGTTCGTCCAGAATCCGGTTTATTTGATAAGATGTTCGATTCGCGGGTAGGAAGACATGCTGAATTCGCATAAGACAATCATTTTCTGACCGGATGCATAGATCGCTCGGAATCCGGCTGAAACCGGAAAATTTGTTTAAAAGTTAAAGTTTAGTCTGAAGTTGATTAGCATGTAAGGGTAAGGAGACACGACGAATTCGTTTTTGAGCTTTAGTTTTTTGCCAGACAAGTAGTTTGTCCAGAATCCGGCCGAAACCGGAAGTTGGGCAGAAGTAAGGAAGAAAGAGATACGACGTAGGCTATGGGGTAAACCATATGCTGAATCCAAATTTGAATATTTGACAGCGCAAAACGGATATCTGAATATATTTGAACTTGTTGGAATTCAGCTGGCTTATCCGGTTTGCACTGTCAAATACGAACTTGGGTCTTCTCCGATCATTACCATTGGTCTTAACCTGTCTGTAAATTTCAAAAGTAAAAATGTTTAAGAAGTCTGTTGAAGACCGAATATCTACAAGACCGAATTGTCGGGAGCAAATACTAAAATCTTGGTATCCCATCGAAACCTTTGGTCTTGTTCTTTATGTAGCTTACAAAGTCCACGGGCTTCGTGATGTATTAAATTTCAATTAACGTTAGTTTATTTTCAGTTTATTTTCACGACCAAAATACATTTAACTATAATGCCTGTACCCGCCCCAAGAAAGGTAAAAAAAAAGCACTTGCAATTGGGCGGGTACATAAAACTCATTTCCTAACTAATAGTTAACTAGAAACAAAACATAACAGAAAAGAGCACTAAAATAAGAAATAATAACCAATCTCTCACCAACTCATTTAATAATAATAATGAGAAAAAAAGAAAATAATAAGAAAAATATTACTTAATCAATTAATTATTGATGACGAGTTTATTTAGAACCCGTCAAAACAGACACAAAGCACGAAGACGGAGTAAATAATAAGGAAAAAGGAGAAAATTAAAGGAAAACACGAAAGAGAATTAACTTACAAAATACACAACTTAACTTCTACCCTAAAACTAAACCACCAGCCGTGATCATTTTGGCTCTATATGTTTCTATTTGTTTCTCCACTGCTATTATTATTCGCTACAGTAATAGCTCTCAGCTTTTCCAACGATAACATTTATTTTAATTAAAACCTTACAAATTTAAACAGAAACCTCTTAGGTCTTATTAATCCATACACTGTTTCCAGACCATACGGTTGCACAACAAACTTGCAAACCTTAAAGCAGCCATATCAAAATGCTATTTTTGGACGAAACATAATGATTACCGTCCCTAAGAAAGACCACGAACCAATGAGAAAACTGGAGGACATTTATGACATTTCAGTTAATCTAAGAAATTACGGTTCGAAAATCTTCAATGAATAATCAGCCCTCAAAGGACGATAATCCGCCGCTCGAAATCTACATAGGGCGTATTCTCGCCTTTCCCCAAGGACTTCACTTGAGGAGTCCCCGCGTTTTTGTTTGTCCCGACGACTCACTACCCGTATTCTCGCGAGTACCCACGGACGGGAAATGCCCCGATTATCATCACTATCATCAAAAAGGTCTCCCTTTCAGACTCAGAGGGGAATACATTTTTGCTTGTGTTGGTGGAATTTAAAATCAGCTAAAAACAATCAGAATAAATAAAACCAAAAATAAAACGGATCATGAGTAACTGTGTCAACTGCATATTTTTTTTAGAACAAAATCCATTTTGGAAGCATTCCTCGTATTTTCGTTGTTTTCCGTATGCGGAGTCCGCGTGGAGTGACTCCCTCTATTCTCGCCATTCCCTTCCATTCCCCGAGGAGTCCTCGGAAAAGGGCGAGAATACGCCTGTAGTGAGATCGGATACGTCCGGAAATATGGCCAAATGTATCGAGTGCATCCTGTTTTCAACAGCTTTTTCACTGCGTAGATTTTGAGCGGCATATTTTTCTGTTATACATAATTGCTAAAGTTAAGAAATCAGCGGCAACTGTAGGAAAACGTAATTACAAAGCAATATTGCGTTTTTGCAGATACGTTTTCACAGTTACCGTGGTATCTTAAGCCACGGTCCAAAGCCGTTTATGCAGTTACCGTGGTAACTGATGGAGGCAACTGGAAAATCATCTGACTTTCATCTTCACTAACACATGAGTCTAGTTTTCTTTGTCAAATTGGTGGGAAAGAAGTTGTGTCACTCTAGATGTCAGTGGATATGAGTATTTCTATTTGGATGGTTTCTAAATGCTCAAATCCGGTAATTGTCGTTTTTGCAGAGCAACCGTATTATTAGATACCACGATAACTACTACAAGTGCACAAGCGCTCATACGTGGAGTGTAAAAGTAAAATGTTTATCACATATTATGTACAAATAGCTTTAGAACCAAGACGTTTCACATCCCCAATAACAAAACAAGTACTGAAATAACCTAATTTGTAATGGTCCCGCGTTAAAAGCTTTCAATGTAAACAAACCGCGAGTATAAATCCAAAGAAATCTTGAAGATCTTGCACGAATAATAATAATAATATACAAAGCAAGAGAAAAGGCTTTCGCCTCTAAATAACTCTAAGAAATTTTGAGTAGTCGAACTGATCAGAGTTAAAAATCTCATCAACAATGCACTTAAAACTATTGATCGATTCAGCATTAACCGCGTCTTCGGTAAGGCTGTTCCAAGGATCAACAATTCGAATAGCTTGAGTTCCAACAATGGTCTGCCAGCCAGTCCCTTCAAACTAGATCTTTTCCATTAGCAAGGTAATAGCAAGTGCAATAAACCAAATCGTAGCAGCCTTTGCCACGATTCATTAAGAACGGTATATCATAGTTCATATGACAAAACATCGCAGTTTTCAAATATTCATTAAAGATTAAAGTACGTCACGTCGTCTTATTTATTGCTGTTTAATCCTCATCCATAGATACATCTCCCCAAATATACAAGAGGAGTTGAGCCCTGTCATAGACGAACTTAACTCATGGGAAATCTGGGCCCAGCTACCCATGAACGGGAGAGGGGGTGGGGGGGGGGGGGGGTCGGGACCCACCAGATGCGTGTTTAAACCTCTTTTTCTTCAAGTATACCAGCTTAGAGTTTCATTCCAGTCACGGGTCGAACATTTTTTTTCATGAGTATTTGGGCCCACTTGCCCATGAACGGGGAGAGTAGGGGGTGTTTCAACTCCACATATACAAACCTACCAAGTTTCAACTTGATACCTGTGGATTCCTGTCACGGGTAACGGACAACTCCTGAGCAATCTGGGCCCAGTTGCCCATGATCGGAGTGGGTGGGTGAAGTGCAACTTTCAAAGTAATTTCCTAGCCCTAGGATCTACATGTACAAGGAATTTCATCTTCCTTATGTCCAGTTCTGGTCAAGTTATGAACATTATTCACTGGGCAATCTGGGCCCATTTGCCCCTGAACCGGGCTGGGGTGGGGGGTGGGACCCCGAAAGGCACAACTAGACCCCAATACCACTAGTGTACCAAGTTTGAACTTGATACTTGCACTGGTTCACGAGTTATAAGCTCCACAAAATACGGTGAAAACCGAAAACACTAAATACGACTATTTGCAGATCCAGTTACCGTGGTAACAGATACCACCTTCACTAAGTTGCTACTGCAGATCTGTCTAAATATTTACAGGTTCGAAAAGCAAGACACAAAAATACTTATGAGATCACGAAAAATAAACAACCAAATTTCACATTCTGATATAGTGAAATTAACCAAATAAGCTGTGAGGGATTGCGGTAAGTTTCTATGCATTTTATATTGTTAATGCCAAACAGCAGCCCTTCAACAAAGGAAAAAAGGCTTGCGATTGTTGGGCCGGTAAACAGAATGTTTATATTAGGTCTTTATATAACTTAATAAAAAGGATAACAAAAAGTAAATAAATTAGCTGTTATTTCATGGACGATATTTAATGGATGGATTGTATTTATAGTCTGTAGAATACATAAATGTCCGCCATTTGGCCTCGAGACTTCTCTCTGCCAAATTAGCTCTATATGTTGTATTAAGTTTGTTAATAAGCAGAACCTGAACTCGAGCTTCGCAGCACAACTACCAGTGTCCAGTGTACGCTATCTGACCTTCCACCCCCTGAGCCGTTGCTGACACATTAAATCAAGACTCACTAAATCTTTGATAGGGCCGACAATACGTCTTGCTAGTACACTAGAGTCCGACAAGTACTTAGATTTCGCGGTATCGAAATATTTTATATTTTTAAATGTCTGTTTAAGCCCTTGCAATCCCAGACATAATATTTTTTTAACTTTGAACTCAGCTCTCGAAAGTCTCTCCCTATAGCATTTTAGTTATTTAGTATATAGTTATTAGCTATATTACTAAACAAGGCCGTATCCAGGGGGGGGGTCAACCCCCTACCCCCCCCCCCCCCCCGAAACATAAACAAATAATCATTTGTATAGGCTTTTCCATCTGACCTGAGTGTTTTTTGTCGGACCAGCAGGCAACCCCCCCCCCCCCAAAAAAAAAAAAAAATCCTGGATACGGGCCTGTTACTAGATAGTTATTAGCGGCGGATTCTTATTACTCTTGTTAACTACCAGCGATAGAACGTAGCCAAAGAGCTTAGGGTATTTTGTTTTCTAAAGTTCATTTCAAGAACTTGAATTTAGCACATAGGCCTACTGTGTTCCGCCACTGCTCTCGCGAATTACTATGTGGGGTCAGGGCCGTATCCAGGGGGGGGGTAGGGGGTTGACCCCCCCACCGAAACATACAAAAATAATAGTTTTGATAGGCTTTTCCGTATGATCGAGGTCTTTATTGTACTTTTTTGTCCGACCCGCAGGCAAAAAAAACCCGAAAGGCACCCCCCCCCCGAAATAAATTCCTGGATACGGGCCTGTACAGTGGGATTCTTGATGTAATGCCGGCAAAGTTACCACATCCCAGTGTCAAGGCGGTTAATTTTCGAAAAGAACGATTGATAGATACAGGGGTCGTAAAATGTTTCAACCTCATAAGCCTTCCAGAGACTGAAGTGTTCCGACCTTTCTGAAATATTCTGTTCAATTCATGCGGTTGTTCAGTTAAGCACGTTGCACATCGGTACATTCACCGAGCTACGAGAGCTCTGATTAGCGCTATTGACGGCGCAATGCAGAGCTTACATAGCTAAATTTACGTAACGCAATAATACAACCAAGCTCTATTCTTTCGTTTCGTCAACGCGTGCGCATCAGTTATTTTATATATCTAATGAGTGGAGATGGAATTTCTTGAGGACTGACAAAATATGGAAGCTATCCGGCTATAATAATAATAATCTACTGAAAAAGCCAAAAACAGCCATATATTTTAAAATTCACACGTACTACTAAATAAAAACACAAACTATTTCCTTCTCTTCATTGCATTTAACACGTTAAGAAAGACCTTGCGAGTGGGTCTTTTATTGTCGAATTTAAGATACAGGGGAAGTGAACAAAAAGCTCCCTGACAACCACACAAACGGAGTCATGGAGGTCAATTTGTGTTGACATCAAGAGCAAACAATTCATTAGAACTTCCGTTTATTGTCCAATGCACCGACTATATACCCGTCAACTGATCACAGCTAGAGCTACTTGCTGAGCTTTGCGTTGACGCTCGTCTACTTCCCTCTTAGCCACTGCGCACTGAGAAGAAAAGACCGTAGTAGGCGTGTATGACCCGCCTCCGGAGTGACCTCAGAACGGCTGTACTCCGGCAAAACCTAGTATCTGCACCTGAGTAGCTTCCAAGAAAAACGCGAAAACCTTGTCTTTTAAAGCTGCTTCTTTTTTCGTATACATTCAGCAAACTAATGTAATTGTGTAAACAATAAAGTGATGATGCTGGTGATTTTGTTCCTGGTGTAGCCTAGGTTTGTAAGATACTAGATTTTGGCGAAAATCAAATTTATAGTATGTACATGCTAGGTAAAGCCAGAAAATAAAGTTGAGACCTTCTGTAGATACTTGATGAGATCTAAGAAACTAAACCTCGTAGAAAAATTCTGATTTCACCATTGAATTCCTCGTGGTCTGATTAGGTGGAATCCACTCGAAAATAAAATTCGATTTTTTTGTAGATACTAGGTTTTGTCGGAGGACAGCCGAGAATGTTATATAACCAACAGTCGCTACTCTCGACTCTTCTTCTCCGGGGTTATACTGCGATGAGCTGTTTGTAGAGGTAACAAACAGTGATGTTCCGCGCAGTTCCTAACCTCCGCTCGTTTGCATTGGGAGTCTATCCGACTCCGCACGGTCGTATTAAAGAGATAGGGAGGAGGTTCTGGTGCTTATTTGTTCTTGAGAATGTCAAGCTTCTCGCGCAGGTGTGAAAGACATATCGCGCATCCCACCGACGCGTCAATGTCAAAGGGGTTTCCCGCAAACAATCCTGTCAACATACCCACTTCATTAGGCACCTCGGGCCTACTGCTCAAAATTCAATCTTCCCACACCTATATCACTGTCGTACGGACGCGAAAGCGATTTCGGTTTCCCGGGCAAAATCTAATTTAATAGTTTCGGGAATGCCCGTGAGTAAAGGTTGCCTGGGTTGGGGAAGTCAGAATGTGTAAAATAAGTCGCTTTAGCCAGCATTCCGAAATAAGGATATTAATAAGAGTCAATGGAGCAGGAAATCCTTTGATATTGAAATTATTGAGGAGGATTCGAAACCAAGGGGTAACCGATGGCAATTTGAGGTGTAATAAACTGTGTGTTAGAGACACTGGGTGAGAACACAATATGGAGACAGAGGGGACGAGGACGTGACCGATTTCCAGTCGCTTTAATCCGGAAAGCGGGGGGGGGGGGATAGCAACAGGGATTTCAAGTGGGATAACGGAAATTCTGGGAGCTTTAATGAAAAGTGCTTGTCCCAAGCCGAAGTTTGTTGCAGCTTTTTGGCTTACAGGAAGTGACCAACCAGTCTGACAACTAGATTCATGGTCATTACCTGTCGCTTTTCCGTCAGTTTGTCTGTCGGTCGGTCGGAACCACGAGTTTGTGTACTTCCAGGTCTCGAAGATCAAACTCGCTAATTCGCTGGGACCGCAGGGATGTGATATGATTTATGAGTCCAGACTGATATGATTTATGAGTCCAGACTGATATGATTTATGAGTCCAGACTGGGTCCCATCATTGTGGAACACAGTCAGCAACACTTTGACACAACCATACACACGTGGATGGCTTGATTTCTGATGCAATTAAAGCAATGCAGTCAGATGCCCTTAGGAATCGCAGGGACGGACAGAGAACTGAAAACCTTGACTACAGTCAAATAATGTTGTCCACCTTTCTAGGTCTTCAGGAGCCCCATTCACCCAAACTGAGTTTCAACGATGATCCCCCCATGGACGACATCCACGGCCATCACAGCAGCCGGAAGTCTCGCCGAAGCCGAACAACGTTTACAACCTTCCAGCTGCACCAACTGGAGAGAGCTTTCGAGAAGACCCAATACCCGGACGTCTTCACAAGGGAGGAGCTCGCAATACGACTAGACTTGAGTGAAGCACGAGTCCAGGTAAGAAGGATTTTTAATGTACCAGTTCTTCCGATGCAACGAGCTATTTTTGGGGTCTGCACGGTCTGCCCCAGACCTTGAGAGGGCTTTCCCCAACCGTGTCATACTGTTTGGCCCCCAATGTTTTCGATCTCCCTGTCACCGACGAGGTATGGAGGGTAACAAAATGTTGGGATGTAGTTTAATTACAATTGTAACCTAAGTTCTATATCATCCGCCCATGCGTGGAGTATACTGTTGTCATGTGTGGCATTACGGGTTGAATCAATTGAATCAACGGATGGGCTTTGCTGGTTTGAGGGAAACAAGACCTATGGTTTAAATGGGATCCCAAAAACTTAATATTTGATCCAGACTGTTAGTCTTGTATATATCAGGTGTTCACAAGAGTCCTTAAACATTTTACTATTGGAATTTAATTTTTTTTAAGGCCAATCACTAATCATATGAGAATAACAACTTCAAATATGCAATTAGCATGTGTGTTTACCCCTATACCTCATATCTACTTTGACGAAACTGATCAAAACTTCCTGCATTACTTCTTCCAAATTTCCCGGTTCGCCCGGATGCCGGGCAAACTATTTGTCGGTCAAAAAAAATAAAAGCTCAGAAACGAATTCAGCAGGTCTCATTACCCCTACATCGAACCTCTAATCAACTTCAGATGAGACTTTTACTTTTTACAAGTTTTCCGGTTTTGGCCGGATTTCGGGCGAAATATCTGTCCAGCAAGAAAATAGTTTTTATAGACGGATTCAGCATCACTCCCTACCACTACATCAAACCTCTAATCAAATTCTGATAAAACTTTTACTTCTAACAAATTTTCCGGTTGCTGCCGGATTCCGGGCCGACTATATATCCGAGAAGAAAATTATTACCATATACGGATTCAACATGTCTTCTTCACCCTAAATCGAACATCTAATCAACTTCAAATAAAACTTTTAATTTAAAAAAAAAATTCCGGTTTTGGCCGGATTCCGGGCCAACTACTTGTCCAACTAGAAAATTATTTTCATTTAATTGGTTTAGCATGTCTGCTAACAAATATTTTGTTGGCAACGTAATTTGAACTCCCTCCGGCCTCCCCCACCCTTAAATATAGGACTACAGAGCACATCTACGAACACGACGTTCACAAATTTCGCCTAGTTCTGCCAACCGGTAAGATAGATAGATAGATACTGTAATTTTAGCCGTTAGGCCATACACAAAATCATACATTTTTAAACACTTCGAGAGAGTTGTACTGTCAGGAGCAATGGCGGGTTATCAAATAGGCAGCAGACATAGGCTATACCCATAGAACTCAGTCCTTTTAAAGGCCACGCGACAACGGCCCAAACAAGCCAGCGGGAGTGCACGACACAATAGCCCACAGCTAATCTTAGGGGCCTCCAAAGCTTTTGATCCGGCACTGGTTAGAAGACCCGCATCATTTAATACAAAGAGGCACAATGTCAACGATAAAACAACGCTAACACGATAACACTTGGGGATACGGTCTGTCAGTAATAAACAAAATGTTTGTTATGCGCCTTTAAGGGCTGTTGCTTCCCTAAAACATAGCACTAGGCATGGCTTGCAATGTTACTTAAAGGACCCGTCTTGCTTATTCTGCCTTTTACAGTATACCTAGCTCCCTTGTGTATTTTTTTTTTTTTTACGGATTTGCTAAACAAAGCCGAGTGATATTTTTTCTTTTTTCTTTTTTTTTTAGTTTGTTATTTAGTATAGTGAAGCAACGCAAATTAGCTGTCAGCTACGATGTTGTTTAAATAAACCTATCTCTCTCTCTCTCTTATAAGCTTGTGAAATCTCCACCGTTCTCCATTGTTTCGTTTTCTATCTACGAGTTTTAGCGCTTTTTCGGCCATGCCGAGTTTTGCCCGTCGCGCAAAGCAAAGTTTGCCGGAGTCTTGAATGTCCGCTGACAACTCTTTCAAAGATAAGGATATGAGAATCTTCTGTTTTTTACTTCTTTTATTCACCTGGTTTTCCAGCTTTTTAACCACGGCGCGTTCAGTTTTCAATTTGCTCCCACCCGCAAGGTCGGAGAGCAGGAAGGCTGGTTAGTGTCGACAAGCGCTAACAATAAAATCGCTAATTTCAGGGGGAAAGTTATGGTATTTTTTAAAAACTTCTTTTCTAATCCCTTCCATAGGCAAAAGATAATTTCTAGTAAGAGGTTTGCTTTAACAAACACGCTCTTAAGAGGTGTGTCTCTTGCAGTCATAAGTATTTCGTTGTTGTTGTTTTTTTTCGATGTTTCCTGTCGAATTAGTTTTTGTTTTGAAGCATGTGGATACATTTTGAGGGTACACCATGGAGAAAGACTAAGAAAAGATTTGTAGATACTATTGATTGTGAAAAAGTAAAGTATTGCAGCTAAATTAAAAAAAAATGTATTTCACGTATTATAGTAGGCTATTGAGTACAAATTAATTATTGTGTGGAACTGGAAATGTTTTTGTAGTTATCTATAGTCGGAAAAATATATTTTTGCCTTTTTTTTTTTCCCTTTACATGCAGGCAGGGCCGTGTCCAGGAGGGGAGGGGGGGTAGGGGGTCGAAACCCCCCGAAACATACAAAAATAATAATTTTTCTAGGCTTTTCCCTCCGGTCTATGTCTTTTTCTGCATGTAGGCTATCGTTAAAAATCTTTCTCGCTTGCAGAAAGCATCCGAAGTGTTGTCTGTTAAAATTGCGTAGTTGCGTTAAGTATTATCAATCTCCAGACAGCATAAACTGCCGAAAATGCAAGATCCCGGAATTTTTCGTCTTTCTGTTTTTTTTTGCAATTGATACTTTTTTTACTTTGTGAAGTAGGCTATAGGGCTACTGCTTGGGCCTTCTGATATGTTATCGACAATCTGCAGATCCTCTGTCGCTTTTTTATCTCCAAACTTCACAAAATACTTGAAGGACATCCTAGTACCCTCCTTCACTCAAATAAGACTACTTATCCAACGCAATTACTTAGTTTTCCCAGATCATTCCCAGCTCGCATAGTGGTCCTCCATATGTCCATTAACTCATTACAATTATCCCTAAACACCAGCGACCGGATTAGTCCTGACTTCCCTATCAAAGCTTATTCCGTACCATCGGTTATCGCTTGTTAACCGTCTTACTCACAGCCGAGGGACTGAAGACTCTGACAGACAATGATGCTAATCCCAACGACGAAACAATTCACAGTAACAGTATTGTGCCTAGTCTCATCATGAACAATAAGCATACGGTTAATCTCGTCATGTCAATTGAAAGTTGAGTATCCGAAAGAATCTATTTTATTGTGCTATCTCTAGCTCCGTTATGGAATAATAGGCTTCGCCATTGTTTAGTATTATACGAACAGATTTTTAGAGCTTTTTCGGCCTAGCCGAGTTTTGCCAGTCACGCCACGCAAATTCTCGCCGAAAGCTAAGATTCGTCGACAAATCTTTCACGCATAAAGAGATCAGAAGCTTACAAGAGTTGTTTTTCATATTGAAAGAATGGTAGATCATCAGGTTTATTTATTTATTTAGAATTTCTTGTTCTGATTGGTTTCCGCACTTTTTAGGATCCGGGAAATTAAGTGACCGGATACCTATGACTTCGTAAATAGTTGCCCGTTTGATCATCTGTCCGTTTGTTAGAAGAATAACTCCCGAAGGGGTTGAGATATTTTGTTCAAACTTGGTATGTGTTCTTTGGGAAAGTACACGTCAAGTTCGTTGATCTATATTTAGGGGTGGGGTAGGGATTTCAAATTAAGGGGCGAACAAATATTTTTTTTTAAAAGCTAGTGAGATAGTCGTAGGGGTAAGAAGACATGCTGAACACATGTATGAAAACAATTTTCTCGCAGGACAAATAGCTCTACCAGAATCCGGCCAAAACCGGAAATTTGTTGAAGGTAAAAGTTGTATCTGATTGATCAGACAGTCGATGAAGGGTTAAGGATAATTGCTGAATTAGTATATGACAATCATTTTCTACGACAGTTCGCCCGGAATCCGGCCGAAACCAGAAAATTTGTTACAAGTAAAAGTTTTATCTGAAGTTGAATAGAGGTCCTGTAGTGATAAGGAGGAATGCTGAAGCTTGTCGGCTTATTAAAGATTCGTTAGGTTGGCTAGTTAGTATTCACTCTCCTAGCAGAGACACCTTTTTTTCATGAACATGCAGCAAATGAGCAAAAATATTGTAACGACCTAACATAATTTACTGAAATAAACAAACGGAGCGGAATATTTAGCCGTTTTTTTTATTTCCCATACTGATATACAGGCCCGGCCTGCTGATATACCAGCTAAATATTTGTCTTTATCTGCGATTGTTGTGCTGGGACCTATACTTTGACATCGCCCAGCTACTTACTTTATGAATCGGCACCAGATAATTTATTTATTTATTATTTAAAACAAAACTGCAAGCTAAAAGCTTCTTGGTCCTGGTTAATGTTTCACTGAAAAGCCAGCTTATTTTTAGTTTCTTCGATATGAATACATTCAATTATTTTGACTGTGATAGGGGGATTTTTTTTACTGTCAGCCCTAATGGTGACGTTGAGAAGATGCACTGCTTGCCCGATAAGACCAAGTTCACCCCGACGCGGAGAATTTGAATTTCAACAAACACGTGCGTTAAAATAGCTAGTACAGCGAAGCTCAGGGTATATTTAATTCCAGATTGTAAGGTCACTTTTGAAAAAAAAGAACCGCTATTCTGTGTAACCCCAAAAGGATTTATTTTCGGCAATCGTTCAACGTTGTAAATACCAAATATTTCAAGCATAGTGGTACAAGTACATAGAGGCACCACAAACCCGACTGAAAAGGTTTCATCGACTAAAATCGATTATTTGAATAGCGCAGCAACGAAGTAACGCATTTTCACCGGGTCTTATACCCCATTTCAGTGAAGAAGTGATGAGTAACTAGACTGTCGTATCTTAGACATAGTTGGTAAACTTTAAAGGACCTGTCTTACCTATAATACTAACACAACCTACTTCCATAATCGCTCCATATAATTCTAACCCAGGAGACCCCCATTTCGTACGGTACAATCTAACCCCCCTAACAAAACCACGCTGATTTTCTCCCTTGCCGTGTTTTGCTACCTTCGATGCGTATCACGCTGTCGAAGGTTGTCTGCGAGAAGTTTTCCCATCAGAAAACCGGTCGTGTAAATTGCTTCCCTGTTTTCGCTATAAGTCACGGAATCTCGGTAAAGACTTAACACAGCCAAAACCGCGGATTATTTGTTGAAAGAACAGCCTAGTCTTAAAGTTCAATGGGCACATCAAACTACCCCAATCACACTCTGTAACAACCTAGGAACAATGCTTACCCCCTAGATCACCAGCTTTTTCAACAGTTTCCTCTCTGTGATATTTCAAAGCGTAATTTTTTGGGCCAGTACATGCTCAATTTACTAGCTTGGACAAAGATAAAAGTGATGTTCCTTATAATACTTAGTATATCTTTATTTTATGCATAAATCAGCTTGTATAATTCAGATTTGAATAGGTTATTTGTTTTTGAATGATTTGTGTAGCTATGTTATTTTTTGTAAGCTTATCGCAAATTCTGGTACATTTTATAAAGCAAGTTAATCAAGCTTCACTACACTATTCCACAAAGAAAAAGTTTTAACAGGCACTTTAAGCCATGGAACTTCTGATGAAACACTAGAACAATCAGGCAAACTGCATCTGCGGCTTGACTTTGGTGGCATTTCAAATATATCCTTTTCTATCAAGCATTGCTGGGAGTTTTTGAATTTCCTGCCACCATATGCCAGCTCCTAAGATTTGGATCGCCGAAATGCCAGGAGGTAAAGATAACAAGAAAACGGCCGATTTTCGTAGCGCCTTCTAAAGGAAGTCGGAAATGTTTATTTGTGAAGCATTTAATACAAAGTAAAGCATTATAAGTGTCCATTGTGCTTTAAAGTATTCAAATATTTTAAAATACTGTAACTTGAAGAGTAAATAGGGCGAGGGGTTCTTTAACAGATTGGCATTCACAAATACACGACATGTCAGGAGATTTCCCATCCCCTTGCTCCCCTGTCCGGCAATTATCGAAAGGAAGTCACGAGTGTCGCTTTCTTATTCCCACTTCCCGCGTCTAGGCAGAGTGCAATGAAACACGGAAGGGATTAGTGCGCCAATTAAAGGCGGTGGGATTCCCACAGTAGAGTATCCCAGGATAAGGATACTAGCCATGGACATTGGCGTTATCAAGGGTTGGTGAAGCATTGTTATAATTTTACCTTCCAGTGAACCGATCAGAGAGTGAGATAATTTATAACTGAACCGAAGCTAGGGAGGAAGAAGATCGTTCTGTCTCCTGGCTGTTCGTAAAGTGTTTCGTGAAGTTTTGTCGCCGCTCAGATGAGGATTTGACCTCTTTAATCTAACAACAATTGTTTTTCGTGAAGTTTGTCGCCGCTCAGATGAGGATTTGACCTCTTTAACCTAACAACAATTTTGTGTGGCAAGTTATTCCTAAACAAAAGAAAAACCCGAGAAAAACTGTACAAATTATTCGACCTTACCCGTCAAATATGTACAAGATGTGATAGCCTAGCCTAGTGGTTCCCAACCGGTGGTACGCGTACCCTAAGGGGTACGGGAGACCCTTGCAAGGGGTACGCGAAGCTATCGGGGTCGGTTTAGCCTGTAGCTTCAAAATCTCGCTTCACTCATTTTTGATTGCCAAAAGCCTAATAGTACCAGCAGAGGCATCACTAGCTAAAATGTTTTTTTGGGGGCGAGGTATTTTTACTGACTGGTTGGTCATTTTTACCGACTGTTTTTAAAAAAAAGTACTGTTTTTACGTAAAATAGCGGCGCTTCACGCCGATCTGGCCGACCACTTTGAGGGAGAGGGGTGTTGCCAACCCCTGCGTGACGCCTCTGATTAGAAGCCCTAGTGAAAGTCAATGAAATAATGCTGATTCCAAAACAAGCTAGTCTACTGCCGTAAAATCTGTTCCTGTGTCAAACAATATTGTTTAAAAACAATCGAAGACGTTGGAAGTGATATTATCATTAAGGTCGCGAATCAAGCTAACAAAAATGTTTTGCGATGCAGCTTGATGTTTGCATGCATCTTGATGAAAGCATGGAGAACATCAAAACCAAACACAGAAACAGGCTGACTGTAGAAAATGTTGTCTTTAACGACATCGGACCGAGATTTGACAAAATTTTGGCTACAAAGTAGCCTTCAGTGTCGATTTTGTATGTATTTCTACGCATGTATGCTTTATCATTTATGACCTTAGCTATCGTCTTTTCACAGTCTGAAAAAGGAGGTACGCAACCTTTTCGAACCTTTGATTAGGGGTACGCGGTACGGAAAAGGTTGGGAACCACTGGCCTAGCCGGTCTACATGGTTGTACGGAGTACAGCAAACCAGCGATGTTTATTAGTTGCGTCCCTGTTAACAACTTTTTTCACCTCAGCCTTCTCAGATACAGGGGCGTTTAGAAGATCAAAAGGATCAATGTCTTCCTCACCAATAAACAGAGCGTCTCTGTTGGCTATACCAACACCATATGAGGCGTCCATGGCCTCGATTTAGTCTCCTTGAAAAGGATGTAATTAGATAATTTTGGCTTCTTCAAGCCTGTCCTTTTCAATTTCCCTGATTCCAAATTTTCGTATTTTGCTTTGAATCTCTTCTCGAACCGGTTAACCTTGTGAACTTTAAGGAAAAAGTTGAATTTCCTGCTTACTGCCATATAGGACTTTACGAAACAACTTTATGAACTTCGCGAACGACCTCGCGCAGATTAAGAACGCCGTCCTAGATCGCCGCGCGGAATAATACTCTTGATGACTACCTTTCCTTGCCGATGCAAAATCTCCGGCCTCTCCGGGTATCTAGCGGAAGAAAGGCAGAAGTGGTGTCACAGCTGTTGCCAAAGATCGCGGTGATTGATCGACACAGGATTTGAGTCGCTGAGTTTGAGTCGTGCGGACACGCTTACTCCTTCTTCCTGAGGATCGCTGGCGTGTTTTGGACTTAGTCATATAGAGTATTTTGAACCAGCTAACAGCTAAAAGACAAGACCAACGTTCTAATGGGGTCCCAAAGAGTGATACTGATTTGACTTTCTTGGCCGGACTATCGGGTCTTGTAGATTTCCAGTTTTCACTAGGTCTCGTAAGAATGCTATTTAGGCTATCCCTAATCAACCACATAACCGGATTCCTTCCTTGATCTCCGGTCTATCCGAGATTACGACGCGAACATCAGGGCTATCTTAGTCCAAAACTCACAGAAAATTCTGAACTAACATGTTATCTATATATATATCACCCTTATAAGTTTCTATCTGAGGATTTTGTTTTTCCCAAGAATTCCAGTTTACATCAGAACTCGATCATACTATTTACCCGGTAATATTGCGAATTTGACAGATGGATTCAGTTCTAGTTTTTGCCGGATTCCGGGAATCCAGCCAACCTTCCCGACTTAGTATGAAATTCTCCGAAATTCCGGTTTTCATCAAATCCTGTCGGTAGTAGGCTATCAACCAAACAGGAAAAAAAAGAAGCAAAATTCAGAATGTTAGCTTATCCCCTCCTGAGATTTGTTCTAATTATATTTCTACCCTTCTTGGTCAGGATCCTCTTCTGTCTCCAGCTCAATATGATCCCATCTTCGTTTGTCTAGCTTGAGCCTGAAGAAGAATCTTGCCAAGAAGAGCCGAAATATCGCCAGAATACACCTTAGTCAAAGTAAAAATTATAATTATAACAGCTAACGGAGTAAAAGAGATTATGATTACAGTTCAAACTTCGATTTCTTCAGCCTAAATTGAATCTATACTGATCGATAAATATAAAACACAAACATTAAGTTCCGGAAGTATAAAGAAGAAGAGAGAAAAGGGAATGAAAAAAGCTCGTCTGCAAAAATCCTAGGCTTAAACTTGCAAGTCACTTTACAAGCTACCCATTTTACATCTGAGGACCAAGCCCCGAACTGACTTTTGGATGGGAAACTCCATGGTCCCCGACCTTAGCTATTTATAACTTGACTCGATTTTCAATTGTGTTGGATCCAGGTATCCAATCTTTCATATTTGAGCAATCAGCGAGCAATCAGATTCATATTGTCTTTCTTTGTTGCTTAGAAATTGCTAGAAATTAGAAATCATTCCACTCTATCCCATTTATCAGAAACCATTTAGGGATTTATGAGAAATCTCAAGTCTTCCGAGACAAAAGAAAAGAAGAAAGAACCTCATTTTCTCCTCAATTTAGTTAGATCTCTGTGTCGTTCTCCCATTGTGACAGATTAGTATACTCGCTCGTTAATAACGGCTTGAGTGGGGCAGATTGGATTTTAAGAGTCCTTTTTCATCTTTTTGTTCCGACCATCAGCTGCTCCGCTAGTATAGGTATAAAGGCAAGGGAAAGCCATCGCTTAGTGTTTCCCGACAGTTCAGACGTAAAGCTGCGTTCAAATATTCGCACAGAAACGTGCTGGACATAAAGCCGCGCGTTAAAGGAGTCAAATCAGAAACACTCTAGCATGTGCTGTGTCAGAATCAGCCATTGACGGGTTACCCACTTTAGTCAACTGATGTACACCCTTTTCCGGCACCGACCGAAAAGGACCATAAATTACCGGTGCCGAGGCGATTTTGATGAAATTGGGCAGATTTGTTCTCGGGGGGTTGCCCCCTCTCGATTTTAGTGTACAGCAAATGCCCGTCGTCCGGTGCCGGCACCTGTTGTCGCGTGTTAGGAAAATAAAATAAACATGAATTTATTTATTTATTCCCAATAAAGCCCAAGGGCCATGGCGGGAAACATAACACAATAACAAAAACAAAATATCATACACGCCAACAACAAACGAAAAAATCAACTTCTATAAAAATAGTTCACGGTGGGCCATAGCTAGCTTCAGGAATCTACCCAGCCTTCGGATCTCACCAAAACACTTACTTCCCATACTTGAAACCAAATCCCTTTCCTCCCAAGCTTCCCGACCAAACACTTCCTTTCTTAATTCTTTCAACTCCTCACAATAACATATCAAGTGTACCACACCACATCCTCTCCTTCAATACCACACACTGGACAAAAATAAGGACCAGTACCTTTCCTATCTCTACCAATATAATTTCTCCGCATCCCCAACGGAAGAGCATCCGCCCTAAGACTCACCATCCACTTCAATTCTGCCCCCCCCCAATCCCAACTTAAAATATAATTCTTCTCCCCATGTCTCTTTGGCCATACCATGCAACTTCAGAGATTGGTGCTCTGATACACGCCCATGCCACCTCTGAATCTCTTGATCTCTTAGCCTTTCTTTCACTAACTTAGCTACCTTACCTAGGGGGTAACCTGGTCCCACTCCATCACACCACAGACCCCCAAAACCACAATCCTCCAATATTTGTTCAACTTGCTGATGCCAAGAATCCCTTTTCTTACCTCCAAGTATTTCCAAATACGCCGCTTTCAGAACTCTCAGTCTTGGCAAACTCGTCACTTTCTCCCAATATCTTATCATAGCTACTAACCTACTATTCCGGAGCGACCCTAAACCTAAATCCCCTGTTATTGTGTTGCGAGAGCAACACTTTGGTTTTGTCCTCGTTTTTTTTTTTTTTTTTTTTTTTTTTTCCTATGACTCCGATTTAATTTTATTCCTGGTAACTGGGAAGGGTCTAACCTGTGCGGTTTTTACCGAAAGTGTGGACCTTAGGCCGGATTGATGAATATGGCATTACATTTTGGAAAGCTCCGTATAACTCTTGCCTGGGGCCAATAAGGATGGTTTTTGCTTGTCCTCGAGCCAGAGCCTACGGTTTGCGAAGTGAAGTGGAGTTGTATAGCCTATGTCGGAGAGGACCATCTCAAGTTGTGTAGCGAACCTTTCGTTTCATCAAACCATGTTTCTGCTTTCGAGTGGAAAGCTCTGTTCTAGCACGCTAGCAGGCAGGCACCAGTTTCAAATTGAAGATGGACTAAAATCTATAAGTGTTAAATATATGCGGCAGTTACCCGGCCCCACAGCCAACATATCTTCTTTGAGTGATAAATAGAAAAATCTACAGAGACAAAAAAGTGGATTTTTCCCATGGGTCCGAAAGTGCTGCCATCTATTGTTTCTATCCATTTATCTGCGCGATTTCAGCTGAGTTTATCGTTCGTTTTTTGCACTTGGGTTTGCAGTAGACAAATGGTAACTTTCTTAAACTCTTAAACTTTCAAAGTTCTCTCGTTGCTAAAGAAATTAGAGCTTATCCTTTGCTCCTTTCTAAGCGGTGACGTTAGAAAGTTGGCCTACGGCAAAAAAGTCAACTTTTGAACTAAGACAGGTAGAATTTTTTTTTCGACGGCAATCGATAGCAGTTGATGAGCTGATCAAAGCATATGTCATCCATTTTTTTGTACAAAAATTCCTTCATGAGATACACCAGTTTGAAAATTTCAAGGGGTTGACAACTTCATTAGTAAGGTGCAGACTGAAACCAAAAACAGGCGATACCAGTTGTGAGAAATGTAGGGGACTTGTAAGCAACAGTCGACTGTTAGCTCATAATCATCTTCGGCGATGAGGGGTTTTCAGCTTTTGCTACTTGGTGTATCTGTTATTTGTTTCCGGTGCATTCGATGGTAAGAACAATTGAGTTCCCAATGGTAAGATATGCAAGGGAATTGTACGTAATAATCGGCTGTTATGCTACAGTCATCTTCAGCGATGAGGAGTTTGCAACTTCTGCTAGCTGGTGTACTTGCTAGCTGGTGTACCTGGTATTTGTTTCCTGTGTATTCGATGGTAAGAACAATGTGGTTCCCAATCACGAGACATCATAGGGACTTTAGTAATAATCGGCTGTTATGGTACACTCATCTTCAGCGATGAGGGGCTTGCAACTTTTTGCTAGCTGGTGTACCCATTACTTTTATCCGGTGACATTTAATGTCTATCACGGAAGAGGGACTTGTAAGTAAGAATCATTTCACGAGGGGCTAGAAATTTGTGGAAACTGGTGCACATTGTGTGCGATTTCTATAAATCTGACGGTAAGAAAGTTTGTATCCATGGTCGATCGCTGTAACTAGGGGTACAAACGATAATGTAAAACAATGAGGTAGTTCGTAATAACTAATAGTGTCATCTGTGGTATTATAATCCTGAAAAGTTACGGATAGCTTTATAATATCAACTAGATTATATAAGATATTGTTCCAAGTTTTCATCCGTCACGATGTCTGCGATTGAAAAGGATAAAGTTGAACTGACTACAAAGTCAATTTAGTGCCTTTTTTCGATATTCTTTGTTGATGTTAGGGCAATCGATAGCCCTTGATGAGCTGATCAAAGTATATGTCATCCATTTTTTTAAACAAAAATCCTTCATGAGAGAAATCAGTTTGGTGCACATTGTATTCGATTTCTGTCAATATGACGGTAAGAAAGTTTGTATCGATGGTCTATCGCTATAACCTAGGATTAACTGTTTACACAACGGGTACAAACGATACGGTATTGTAAAACAATAAGGTAGTTTTGTAATAATTAATAGTGTTTTCTATGGTATTTTAATCCTGAAACGTTACGGATAGCTTTATAATGCCAACTAGATTATATAAGATATTGTTCCAAGTTTTCATCCGTCACGATATCTACGATCGAAAAGGATAAAGTTCAACTGACCGCAAAGTCAATTTGGTCCCTTCTTCCGATATTGTTTTGTTGTTGGTTTTACAACGGTAAAGAACAGCTTTTGATCATGTGATTATTCTTTTTAGAACATACCGTTTTAAAAGCTTCGATAAGTTGACAACTTCAGCATTTAACCGACAGCGAAGAATCAAAACCAAAGTGTTGCTCTCGCAACACTTTAGTCGGCGAAGCCGGACAAAGGTTGCCACAACACTTCACGTTGCCCGGGCAACGTAGGTCTAGTTGGGTTTGAAAGATGAGTCGCCTGATTTATGGCCGGAACAGGGAAACGGTGTACAGCAGGTGCCAGGGAGTGGGTAATTCCTCGGATGTTCTAGAACGTGGCAACCGGTGCTGGCACCGGGAATTTGTCGTACACTAAAACCCAGAGTGGACAACCTCTCGTCACCCACATGAACGTCGTAACTTCAAGGTAGGACTCGGTACGAACGTGGTATGATCTAGTGGCTCGATTTGGAAGAACCCTCTTCAGCAAGCTCAGTACAGGACCGTAACAAGAAAATCAGAACACAAGAAGAGCATTTAGCTGGCATATAATATTAAGCGCAGAAATCACGGTATTTAACACCAACAGGATGGCTGCCTCCACCCCTCCAACGTCGGACAATAAGGAGTTGGAAATTCTTTACTCTAAAGGAGAGGAATGCGGGTGAGACAGACTCGTCGACTATATAGCAGCAAATTATCTTAGATTAGGGTCTTGATTATCTTATCAATTGTGGCATGTACCTAAGCACTAGTACCTAATCTTCTGCGATGTCTTTAGGCTGTTTCTTTTTAAACTATGTTTATCCTAGTCCCCACAAACAGTTAAAACCTTTTTGTATCCCCTCCTCTGCTCCTGATGACGAAGAAGTTTAAGTGTTGTATTTAATGTGTGGTAGTGCCTCCACTTTACTGGGAGAATCTTACCATTGCAAAAAAGGAAGATGCTAATTAATTGCTTTTCCATACATCCGATATTTAGCCCGTGAACAATAGGTGTTCACGATAAAGATTCGGTATAATTTGTAAAAGAAGCGAAAATTAACCAAGAAGTCGTCTGGTAAGACATGACACCTGCCATCTAGGAAGTAAAGAAGCACCAAATCCTGACGAGTTTTACGATCTGAGTATTGAAAAGGAAGCCGCCGCGGACCTTAAAGCGTTTGGGCTGAGTAGGCTATCCACTAGCGCGTGGAGTGCTTGATGACATTTTTCTGTCCAAGAACGGTTTTTCCAGTCCAGAGCAAAATAACACTAGAGAGTAGCGCCGAGACTTGAAAAAAGTGACACACACTCGAATAGCAGTGCCACTAGCATCACCAGCTATAGTGAACGTTCCTGGTGAAACTATCAGTCGTGCACCAGTGCTGGCTCCAATCACTTCATATTTTAAACATAACAAACATAAGTTACAACCTACATCCCCTGTTTCGCCGATGTGTGCAGACCGCATCTTAGCTTTACGAGACATTTCTAAATCCACAGGTTTGTCTCGCTTCAAATGCCACAAGCGTAGTACGCGGCGCTATGAGTACGGCCCGTTTGCCACGCAAGGAAAGCATAGGTGACGCTACTCCCTAATGTTACTTTGTTCTGCTCCAGTCGAAATTGTAGGGTTCTTACAATCATCCCTGTTGTTTCCTTTCATGTTTGTAACTTCGTTTCGTGGTCTTCCGACCAAGATTTAGCCTCACAGAACCAATTTTTGTTATTATTATTTAATATCATTCAATATTCCACTATTTATAGGTTATTATTATTTAGATTAAGTGGACTGTTTTTTGCAGGTATGGTTCCAAAACCGTCGAGCCAAGTGGAGGAAGAGAGAGAAAGCTCTTGGACGAGAGTCGCCAAACTTTGACAATGCTCTGGGAGACCGACTTCAAGGTAATCCAGACCCCCCCCCCCCCCAACCAAGCTCTAAAATTCATGAATTTTTGTATCTGTTATTGCCTCAGCTCTAAACACCTACTTTGATCAATATATCTTCCCACCATACTTGGGAAACGGCCTGCTTAATTATGCAGAAACAAAAAGGTATAACAGTGTTAAAACTGTGTTAACAGTAATTATTTCTATTGACTGGCCAAGGTTTCTCCCTCATGTTCCGCCATATCTATTACCTCCTTTAAAAGTGAATAAAAAAAGCTCTCGTGTCCCGAAAAGCTGTTTCGTATAGGCCTACTTTCCTTTTGTTTGACTTTTCATTAAAATTTGCTAAGGTAGTCCTACTGACACACAACAGAGGGCGGGCCTGTACATATTCCACACAGCAGTGATGCGGACGGTAAGTTAAGTTTTCACAACCAGTTTTTCTGGACTTTCATCGTGGTTAAAAAAAATCCAAACTTTTTATTACGAAACTGACAATGGTTGCGAGAGTCCTGGCAGGAATTCCAGTACTCAACGCCATAAAAGCGAGCCAGATTAGCCAAGAATGCAAAGTAGGCATGTCTAACATTTGACGAGATAAACCGTAAAGCTAGATCAAGCCTATTTTTGAGAAAGAAATAGAAAACCGTGATTTTCGGTTTTGTTTTTGTTTTTCTTGATCAGCTAATTATCCCTCTATGATGATGTGCGAGGGATAAATATAAATTCGGATATTTCGGATGCACTTCCGGCAAACCGTCCTCAGCGAAAAACAAAACAAAACTAAATCATAAAATCCAGCACAATCACAACAGGAGAACGATGCGGAACCAACAGACAATAAGACGAGATGTAACAAAAAAACCAGAAGAAAACGGTGCGGATGCAGATAAAAATAAAATAACGAAAGATAAAATGTGCGTGTTAAAAGTGTATATGTACAAATCTGTGATTATTTACAATTCTGAGCTCTGTGTATATTTACAATTTACCATCCGTCTGGGAAAGCGCAGAAGCTTTCACCCAGAAAACGGCCCACTCGAAAAATCCATTATACGTGTGACCACTTTGGATAATATCTTCCGCAAAATCTTCCTTCCTTCCTTTTGTGGAAGATAAACAATAAGGTCATAAGCTTGGCGTCACTGTCACAAATCCGAAAAATTGTCAGGAAAAAGTTCCGTCGAAACCTCGAACTTCGCTACTTTCATAAAACCGGAGTCGCGTTGGCGTGATATTTATCTATACGATCAAGGGATAAGATGAGATTTATATGCTTTAAAGCCAACGACCGTTGCAAATACTTATAAAAATCGTAAAGAAAAAATAGAACCTCTTAGATGCGCCTATCCCTTTCGGCTACAGCTATCCTCAGGGACCCTTGAATTGTGTTAATGTTGCGGGAAGAACCCCCTCCCATGACATTCATGACACTATAAATAGTATAAATGGCCAAATTTGTTCGTATTATGGAAAAGCTGTTCGGAAAAGCTCGTTTCCGTGGTATCCGGAGGTAAAGCCAGGCTTTAAATAAATGAAACTTATTTTTTTCCAGGGTTTCCAGACCTCCGACAAATTGCTGGCGTTGTCGGCTATCTACCTCCTAACCGAATACCCCACGAACACATGTGGAACTCCCTTCCTGGAATGATGCCCCCCGCCCCCAACCCACTCTACGCCATGTCTCAGCTTAGAGAGGCGACAAGCTATCTACCAAATATACACCCCTCTTTGAAAGCCAACCCCTCCTTTCAGTCCTTACTAGCGCAGTATATCCTTGGGGGACAGGGGGGATCTGTCTTCCCAGGGTATCCTGGTGTTTGTTATGAAGCGAAAAAGGAATTTCCGCCACTGCCAGAAAGGCCGGAGGACTTGAGGTTGAGGAGGACGGATTCTTCCCCTGAACCGGAGGTCGATTGAATTTGCGAAAAGCTGGAAAGGCTTAGAAAAAATGACCCTTATGAAGATCGGGGCCAAGTATTTTCACCGAGCGAAAACTCTGAAATACGAACCCAACCGATGGGATGGCCCGATCGGTTGCTATACGTTTGTGTATACGGATGAACTCAGTAAGTAACTGAATGTGAGGTGCTGAAACGACATAAAAGTGACAATTCGCCTTATTCCAGTTTAGGGCTGGAAGCGGACCAGTTTCTGAAAGTTCTCCATTGTCTCATTACAACATCTGTGACACAGATAGTAAAATACGGATCCACAAGGTAAAGAGCAGGACCTATACCTTTCACTTTCTACTAGATAACGCAAAACTTCTGTTGCTCGGGAACCAGATTTTCTACAAATTAACTTGTGGATCTATTTTACTACAGCTGTCACCACTGTTGATAATGAAACTATGGAGACTTTCAGAAACCTTTGGAAGCGCTGAACTAGACTTTGACGAATTTGTATCTGACAACTATTGAATTGAGAAATCGGTTGCTATTTTAGTCATTTGGATTTTCCAATGTCTCGGTATTTTGACTGTGAAATATTTAGTCTGTGAGCGAGTTTAGGATGTAAAACTTAGTTGGCTACTGCTGAGGTGGTGTCGGCTCCCAACAATGGTGTACAATTGCTTTCTGAGTTAAGATGACAGAACGATTTTTAGCTTTGCCCAGCTGACTTTCTTTCTAGCATTGATTGACGCGTAAACTGGAAGCAAATTTCTCCGAGTGAGTACCACCTCGCGGCGGCACAGATCTGACCGATTTTCTCATGACTTGTTCTGCGTTCCTAAAGTTTCTGAGTTGTTAGTAATAGTCTTGTTTGTTATATACTTGCTGGAATATTACAACTTATATCAGTATCCTTTCACCGGTTTCCCATTTGCCTTTCAGACTTGCAACCATAGTTGCGTTTTTGCAGATACCATGGTATCTGTTACCACGGTAACTGGATCTGTAATTTGTCGTTTTTGCAGTTACCGTGGTATCTGATATACGCCAAAATTGCACTTTCCGAAGCCATCCCAAAAGAAAAACATATATTCATTCACATCGCTAAGTGCTACACTTCTTTCTCACCAATCTGACAAAATTTGATGAAAGTGAGATGACTTTTCAGATACCAGACAGCACGTAGTATCTGAATATCAGATACCACGCCAACTGGCCAGATATCACGATAACTGCAAAAATACCTTTTGACCTTGGTATCTGATACCACGATAACTGCAAAAAGACTTTAGACCGTGGTATCAGATATCATGGTATCTGCAAAAACGCAACTCATGTTTTTATCTCAGGAATGCGTATCAGGTACCAACACCCTGACTTGAACATTGCTTGAAATAACATAACTCTGTGACTGCTCAGTCCCGCACCTATTCATTCATTTCCATCCCTGCCTCGGGGCATCGCGCCATCTCTGTACCTGATGACTACATATACACATATAATTCTTGCATTGGTAGTAGGGAGAAGCGGGAGGTAATTCGTAAAGTGTCCGGCACATGCTATGTGAGATCGGGTAACTGGAGCAGGAAACCTGTCTATCAAATTGGATGGGAAGGGTTTACTATTTACTCTAACCATTTCAGTCCAGTGAAGAATAGCCTAACTAGCTTGACCACTGCAACTGAGCACACGACTGACGTCAGAAAATGCTGTCTGCCTCAATCTACGAAAGTTTAAATCCAAACAAACTAGCCAAGGTTAAATGCAAAAAAAATGAACCGGTTGAGGAGTAGGTTCCCCTCACTAACTCCTACCTCCCGTGTAGGCTACTCTAACTAGCTTAGCTACTACAAACGAGTACTCTTGATAGTAAATGTTGTCTACAACATTGGAGAAAGGGCGAAACCGGAGCAGCATAGCCTTTTCTGAATCCAAAACGAAATTTTTAAGCGCAGCGAGGCCATGGACACCCATAACCCGATTCCTCCTCCTGTAGGCCTATCTAGGCTCCTTGAACCAGCTCGTCCACTGCATTCGTCCATCCGTCATTAATCACTAATGTATTTATGGGCTCGCCTATGACGAAAATGAATGTAGAAGGACCCCTGTTCTAATTTTATTCTTTTGCTTACTTAAAGGACCGTCGTACATTGTGTGCCAATACAACCTACTTCCGTAACTGCATTCATTGATTCTTAAACCCGAAGACCCCAATTTAATATGTTACATTTTGAACCAACTAACGACACCTCACCAATCTTTGCATTTGTCGCGAATCGATATTTTCCATGTTCATTATGCTCCCTACGAGTGTTCGCGTATCGTGCTACTGATGCGTAAAACCGATTATCTGAATTTTCCTGAGTTTTAGCTAGAAGTCAATGGGTTTGGGAAAAGGCTCAAAACAGCCAAAGCCGTGGATAATGTATTAAAAGCAGAGCCTAATTTTACAGCATTCAGATAGTTCTGAATATTGGAACATAAACAGTAAATAGTGCCAGGTGTGCTTTAAGACTGGAGTCCTGTTCCAGCGCGTTTGCTCGTCTTCCTTGACCATTTCGATGTTCAGAACCTTCTTTTGCAACACTGACGAACCCAGCAAAGCGCAACGGTGTTGAAAGCAAATAAAAGGTGTAATTCCAAACGAACTAGTCTAGTTTAATTTCTAAATAAAAAAATGTTACTCGATAAAAAACTCTAAAGCAGCGTTTACAAGTACAGGAAAACTTGAACAGAATCCAATCTTTGTGCAGAGGGAAAAAAATAGATCTTCAAACCAGAAAATCTGACAAAAATTAATTCACTAGCCAATAAAAAAATATTTTGAGGCATTTAAGAAATCAATACTGATGACTGCTGCTCTCAAAAGCTAGCTAGACTTTTTTTTCTTTTTACCAGCGCCACCGACGAGAATCCTTTCAAGTAGACCGGGATTCCTTTCATCATGAAAGGATTCTCGGCCCGCTAGACTTTTTACTCGTCGTCTTCATGAACGTAATCCTTTCGAGTCAACTGGAATTCCTTTCTACTCGACGAGATTTCTTGTCCGTGTAAACGCTATTTAAAAGAGCACCACTACTGACAGCAAATCCCAGGTGAAATCCGAACAGACTAGCCCGGGCTAAACTCGAGTCGCACACCCCTTACCAACTGAACCGTTAAGGGCTGACTATTTACTCTAACCAGCTTAATCCACTCTAAATGAGCACAATTGTTGACAAAGGCAAGAAGAGTTTACCTAAGCTCCGGGCGTAATGTCCCTGTGATTGGTGAGGCAGAGGAGACCGAAATCAAATTTCCTCTCCTATTTGGCCACCATGCCCACTGGTTATTGGGCGGAAAGCTTTGTTGTATCCTGATGCCTAGTTTTAGTGAGTTAGAGATCAAAGAGGAACAGTCGGGCTGCGGCAAGATCCCTTAGGCCTACCATGGATCTCCTAAAGTGGGTCTTACACAGGCAACCGCAAGCTGTCGGAAGCCAACGTAACCTGTCGTAAGTGGTCATTTTTGCGATTCTGAGCCAATGAGAACACGCCGGTCGCCAGGTCTGGAGGACCGCGCTAACGACAGTACGATTGCCAGTGAAACTCTTGGTCACACTTCAGCGTTGAATGCGACCGGATTTCTTGACGATGACGGAATCGCACGAACCTTCCCACCACCAGGCAGACGCAAAAGGAAAACGAAAATTTTCGTTGATATTTGTGCGGAAGGACAAAGAAGCCCTCGGGGAGTCGACCTCTGAAGATGCTAGGAGATTGCCCATCGGAACCAGAGGCGTTACGAGCCAAAATGTTATTTACCGTTACTCTTATTTATGGGCAAGGTATTTACCGACTAGCTGGTAATTTTTACTGACTGTTTTTACAGATATAAACCACTGTGTTGACGAAAAATCGGCTGGTTTTAAGAATAACTAGTTTTTTGGGATCCCAAAACATACCTATGACATCGCGAAAGTTGTCCGTCTGTCTGCCGCACGATAACTCTCGAAGGGATTGAGATATTTTGATGAAACTTGGTGGGAGGATCCTTTGGGTCAAATTCGAAGATGGGCTCTGTAGCTCTATATTTGAGGGTGGGGGAGGGGTTTCAAATTAAGGGGCAACACAAATATTTTTTCAAAGCTGTTGAGATAGTTGATTTAGGTGTAAGGAGACGTTCTGAATTCGAATATGAAATTTATTTTCTCGCTGGAGAAATAGTTCACCCGAAATCCGGCGAAAACCGGAAAATTTGCGAAAAGTTAAAGTCTCATATGAAGTTGGTTAGAGGTTCAATTTAGGGGCAAGGAGACTTGCTAAGTCCGAATATGAAATTTATTTTCTCGCTGGACAATTAGTTCGGCCGGAATCCGGCCAAAACCGGAGAATTAGTTAAAAGTAAAAGTTTTATTTAGATTTGATAAGATATTCGATTTGAGGGTAAGAAGACATGCTGAATACGTATATGACAATCATTTTCTCATTAGACGTATAGATCGCTCGGAATTCGGCTGAAAATTTGTTAAAAGTAAAAGTTTAATCTGAAGTTGATTAGAGGTTGGATGTTGGGGTAAGGAGATATGCTGAATTCGTTTTTGAGCTTTAGTTTTTTGCCAGACAAGTAGTTTGCCCGGAATCCAACCGAAACCGGAAGTTGGGCAGAAGCAAGGATGGAAGGAGATAACGACGTAGGCTATAGGTTAAACCATATGCTGAATTCATATTTGAATATTTGACAGCGCAAAATGGATATCTGAAATTGTTGAAATTCAGCTGTTGTATCCGGTTTGCACTGTCAAATAAAAACTTGGTCTTCTCCGACTGCACATTTCCCGCCAGCGTGATCCGGTTTAAAACTAACTGTAATACATCACTTGAGATTATTCCTTTAATGTAATTTCGTATATTATATTTAGCTTTTCATTTCTTCTTTCGCTAAAAAAGCTAAGCTTACAACGACTGTACCCAGAACAGGTTAAAGTAAGTGCCACAGGCGAAATTATTTGATCTGCCTTTATTCCGGAAAATTTTTGTTAGATCTACCATACAAGTTCTACCTTTAAACGTGTTTCAAACCCCCAAGAATTTCAATCCTCAAACGCCAACTGAAAGAAACATCTTTCTTCCGAATAGAGAATACTAGAAAATGTGCCGCAGGTAAAATCTTTTGGTAAACGAACTGCGATGTTTCAGTTCAGATTGTTCCTTTAATGAAAATTTCTATATTTAAATTGACATATTCTGATTTTCGTTTCAGCTTTCACTAAGAAGTGCATCTTCCAACGACCTTACCCAGAACAAGCTGAACTAAGCGCCCTGCAGGTGAAATTTTTTGAATCTATAGTTTTTCGGAAAAATTTGCGCCCGATAAATCTTTGCGGAATTATTTCTTAAGTATAAAAAGAATTCGATATAAGAATACGGACGCCAGACAGAAACATACAGAATTCGATTTCTCCCGTGTTTCGCCCGACAAGGCTGTAAGCCGATGTGCCGACGAAACTTAAACTTTTGGGGTGCGCCCGAAAAACGTGTACATAATTTGATTTCTTACGTTTAAAAAGAACCCGATCTTTCGACAACACCGACACCCGACAAAACCATACGGCATTTGATTTCTTCTGTATAGACTGTATAGAACTTGATTTCTTACGTGTAAAAAACAAACACTTGTGCCGACGAGACTTGAACTTCCCGGGTGTGGCCGACGAAGCTTTCAGAATTTGACTATTACATATAAACAGATATACCGACGAGTCGATCGACGTCGACAAAACCATAAAAAAAAAATTCTGTATTCCCTATGTAAAACAAGAACCCGATGTGCCGACAAGAATAACGAGGTCCGACAAAAGCATGCAGAATTCTATTTCTTCTGTGTTTTGCCCGACAGCTGTTTGCAGGATTGTATTTCTTGTGTATAAAAAGAACCCGATGTGTCGACGAGTCGACCGACGCCCGACAAACTAGTGAACTTTCGCCGGGCTTCGCCTACAGTGAACGGCTGCGGGAACTCAACCTCCCCTCTCTAGTCTACAGGTAGAAACTCGGGGATATGATCCAGGCACACAACTCCTCTCTGCCAAACAAGAAAATGAGCACCTGCCTCCTGGATCTTGACCTCCCCCCCCAAAAAAAAAACACGACGACACCTAAAACGAGTCCGCAAACTTCACTCAAAGACTGGACCCAGACGCAGTTTCTTCACGAACCGGATCGTGAACCTTTGAAAAACATCAAGGAGGACACTGAGCGTGTTCCACCCTTCTTAATTTCGTTCCAACCTCGTAAAAAGTTACTACGCTGACCGTCCCAACCTTCTAGAAATAGTAACTAAGACTATTTTCTCACCATGTTCGGGAGCGTAAAAATCGTTCTAGCCTTGACGGCAAAAGACAGAATTTGTGGCGTCAGGCGTAGTAACTACGGTAAGTAGGATGGCACACGCTCACTGTTGCTGCTGAATCGACAGATGTATTCAAACACCCCTGGACGCTGAGTGGAGGGACGACAAACCTCGGAGATTTGACTGGGAAGCACTAGAATCTTCCGCCAGAACCTAACCAACCGCACATGCAACGGTCATCCCAAGGCGTATTCATCATTTCCCTCCAAAGTGTCATTGAGGTAATTTAAGGTAATCATGCTGTTGGTGCGTATAACCGGTTCCACCGTGTTTTACTGTAAGTCAATGGTCTCGAAAAAGGCTTAAAACAGCCGAAAACTTTGACAGCTTTTTGAAAGCAAAGTAATACTGCTAAGCTATTTTTGAATACTGGAATCCAAACAGCAAATAGAACGAGGTGTGCTTTAAGGAAACTGGAAAGGTATTATTACAGGCAACACATTTGATAGACACAGTAAATATGCAAATGGTTATTTATTCTTGATCTCATGAACAACATGAGCTAGTTTGACTGGTCGCTGCAAACTGCGAGCGCTCAAATTGCTTCCTCATCGTGATCGTTTCCGACCAAAGACTACATACTGGCTCTTTGGAAGCACTAGCTGTAAGTATGTGAGCGTCTTCCACCCTACTTACCATAGACCGTAGTTACTACGCATGACGTCACGAATTCTGGCTTTTTGCCGTCAAGGTTGGAACGATTTTTCTATTTTCCAGCAGGATATCATGCCACGGGCAAATCCGACCAATCACGTTATAGAGATGCTTAGTTACTACGCTTACTACGCTCCCGAGCATGGTAAGCAAATAGTAACTATTAGTTACTATTTCGAGAAGGTCGGAACTGTCAGCGAAGTAGCTTTTCGTGAGGAAGGAACGGAAATAGTAACTAAAAGTAACTATTGTTAGAAGGGTGGAACACGCTCTGTATGGAAGCGTTTAGATTACTTTAGAGACCAGGATATACAAGAGTGGTGGAGGAAGATTTCGGCGCCAGAACCGTCACAACGTGGGGGAGGAAATCAGTGAGTACTTTCTATGAGGATGAGCGTGGATAGTTTGCCATTCGGGAAGAGAAGAAAGTTTGTCGTGAATTTTTAAAACAAGAGCTGAAAGCTCATATGGCACTTGTAAGAACAGTTAGCATGTTTGTTAGATACGGTTTGCAGTTTTCAAGGCTGGACCTCTCTCCCGATATTCATTTCATCAGAAAATGGGCTTGATCTAGTAAATCTGAAATGGTTATACCACTCATTGAAAACTGATCTTCCTCCAACGATGATCGGATCGGGGGAGGGACTATATTTGCAAGCCAATCTAATAGAGTCCCTACCATGCCTGCAAAGTTTCACGGTCATAGCACATCTGGAAGTACCCTAACTCGTGATCATCGGAATCAGAGAAAACCCCCTCCAACTCCCCCCACTGTGATACGATCGGTCCTGTTTTGTCAATAATAATAATAATAATAATAATATATTTGCAAATTCAATGGCACGCCGTTATGCCTCTACAATGTATCTATGGCTTATGCATGTTCTTCCCTCCAAGTCCCATCCCGATCTCTCGACTCTAAGCGTTTCAAGAGATTTCTCCCCCCGCCTCCAGCTCCTCCCGATGTTATCGGATCCGTTCGAGACTTGAAATTGATGATCTGAGTCACTTGTTCTTGACACTTGACAAGTTTCATGCACGTCTGATCACCTGTTCCAAAGTTATGCATGTCAATAGAATCTCCCCCATGATCGTCGGATCGGGAAAAGAACTATTTTCAAGTTGACCTGGGAAGAGTACCTAATATGTCTGCCAAGTTTCATGGTCCTAGTACATGTGGAAGTACCCTAACTCGTGATCACCGGAAATCCGGGAAAACCTCTTCCAACCCCTCTACTGTGACATCCCGATCCCTCGACCCTAAGCATTTCACAACATTTCCGGTCCCCCCTCTAATCACCCTCTCTTCGGATTTGGTCCAGATTTGAAACTGAAAATCTGAGACACTTGTTCTCACACTTGTCAAGTTTTAAACATGTCCGATTATCCATTCCAGAGTTATGCATGTTTCTAGTTTCCGAGATTCCGGATCCCCTCCACCACCCCCCGCTATAGCAGGATCGGGGAGTGATTATTTCCATGTTAATCTGGTTGGTTCCCTCATATGCCTGTCAAGTTTTATTGTGCTTGCTTATTTGGAAGCGTTTCACCAGATTTCCGGCTCCCCCTCCAGCTCCCCCCCCAGTAATCGGATCTGGTCCGGATTTGAAACTGAGCATCTGAAGCACTTGTTCTTGATATATGTCAAGTTTCATGCATGTCTGATTACCCGTTCCAAAGTTATGCATGTTACAAGTTTCCGGATTTCCCATCCCTCCACTCCCCCCACGATGGCCGGATGGGGAAAGTGATTACTTCCAAGTTCTACTGGTCGGTTCCCTGATTATGCCTGCCAAATTTTAATGTCCTAGCTAATGTGGAAGCGTTTCATGAGATTTCCGGTGTCCCCTCCACCCCCCCCAAGTTATCGGATCTGGTCCGGATTCGAAATTGAGCTTCTGAACCACTTGTTCTTGACATAAGTCAAGTTTCATGAATATCTGATTACCCGTTCCAAAGTTAGGCATGCTACTACTTTCCAGATTTCCCATCCCTCCACTCCCCCCAAGATGGCCGGATCGGGGAAGTGATTATTTCCAAGTTAATCTGGTCGGTTTCCCAATACGCCTGCCAAGTTTCATTGTTCTAGCTTATGTGGAAGCGTTTCACGAGGTTTTGGATGCCCCCCTCCAGCCCCCCCCCCCCCAGTTATCGGATCTAGTCCGGATTTGAAACTGAGCATCTGAAGCACTTGTTCTTGACATATGTCAAGTTTCATGCAAGTCCGATTACCCGTTATAAAGTTATGCATGTTACTAGTTTCCGGATTTCCTGTTGCTCCAACCCCCCACGATGGCCGGATCGGGGAAGTGATTGTGTCCATGTTAATCTGGTTCGGTCCCTTATACGCCTGCCAAGTTTCATCGTCCTAGCTTATGTGGAAGTGCCCAAACTAGCAAAACCGGGACATGCCGTAGTTTCCGGATTTCACATACCTCCACTCTCCCCACTATGATCGGATCCGGAATATGACTATATCCAAGTTAATCTGGTCGGTTCCCTGATATTCCTGCCAAGCGTTTCACTAGATTTGTTTGACTTGGGCTGACCATCTTTAAACCGTATCTATTCTCGCATTCGCTTTTTTATACATCATGGCATGGCTCAGTGGTAGAAAACTGAACTGGCTACACAAAGGTCAAGTTTCGCGTATGTCTGATCACCCTTTCCACAGTTATGCATGTTAATAGTTTCCGGATTTCCCATCCCTCCACTCCCCCCACTATGATTGGATCCGGAATATGATTATATCCAAGTTAATCTGGTCGGTTCCCTGATATTCCTGCCAAGCGTTTCACTAGATTTATTTGACTTGGACTGACCATCTTTAAGCCGTACTTATTCCCGCATTCGCTTTTCAGAACGTCGTCGCATGGCGCAGTGGTAGAAGACTCGACTGGCAACACAAAGGTTCCAGGTTCGATACCGCTTACGGGCAGCACTTTTTTTTGCTCCCGTTTTACTTTATAGTTTTCGGACTCCCGGATCCGGGGAAAGTTGGATTGGGGAAGTGATTATTTGTAAGTTGATCTGGTCTGGTCCCTAATATGCCTGTGAAGTTTCATCGTCCTAGCTTGTCTGGAAGTGCCCAAACTAGCAAAACCTGGACAGACCGACAGAATGACAGACAGACAGACCGACAGACCGACAGAAATTACGATCGCTATATGGCACTTGAGTATGCTCAAGTGCCATAAAAAAGACATTCCTTACTATTGTCCGATGTGTGGGGCATATGAAAGTCTTCTCCGCTTGATATGTGAGTAAAGGAATTTTGTGATCTAAGGAATGATATTTAATAGGTTGGAGTATGGAGACAAAGGTGTTTTGGAAAAATAAGGGAACTAGGGAGGTTCCTGATCCCTGAAAATAGCTCTGGAAGATGGAGATAACTTTTTTGAAAGTAGTTAAAAACAAGAGCTGTAAGCTCATATGGCACTTGCATGGGTTAAGATGTTTTGATTGATCAAAAGTAGGTTTCGACTTTGCGGTTGAGATGCGCACTCTAAAGGAGCTGGAACTTCATTTGTAAGCAAAACTCTTAAGGCAAAAATGATAATGGGCTAATGGGCATCATAAAAACGCATATACTTCTTAGTAGTATTTTTTTACTTTGCGGCCAAGATCGGGAAGTAGCTATTTCTAAGCAAATGTTGTTGAATCTCTAACATTCCAGCGAAGTTTCATCGTCCTAGCACATCTGGAAGTACCTTAACTCGCGATAACCGGAATTCCAGACCCCTGCCCCCTCCAACTCCACCCACAATACTCGGAGTCAATCCGGTTCTGTAAATGATTAATCCAAAGCATCTGTTTGTTATTCCCACGAAGCTCGATCCCGAACTCACCAATTTAAGCGGGTCGAGTATTCCCCCCCCCCTCAAATAGTTGTTGGATTCGGTCCGGAAATGAAAAAGATCACCAGAAAGAAATGTCCTCTGTTCAGTTATTAAATTTCACTCGAATCCGATCACCCGTTCCAAAGTTACACATGACTCAATATTCCGGATTCCCCTCCCTCAACTCCCCCCAAAGATTATCATATCGAAGATTTTTTTTTATTCCAAGTCAGTTTGACCAGGTCTCTGATATGACTGCCGAGTTTCGTCGTGAAAAAAAAACACAACAGAATTCAGGGAAACCCCTTCCCTCCCTCTCAAGTGTCCAGATCCAGTCAAATTGTGTAAAACATTTACATGGAGCAGTTTGTTCTTCCCAGCAAGTTTCACTCCGATCCCTCCATTCTAACCGTTTCTCGAGAGTTCCGCCACAGTCTAGTACACTAGCCCCATTTCAGGCACGGTGCTCAAACGTCTAGCACCATGCCTGGGTGCTAGACGTTCAAGCACTGTACCTTGGATTTCATGTATGGTGCATGGATTTCAGTATACAGTGCATACAGAAACAAGACCAAAGGTTTCGATGGGATCCCAAAAATTCAATATCTGATCCAGACAACAGGGTCTTGTCTTAGCCAGATCCAGTCTTCGCCAGACTCCTTGAACATTTTTACAATTAAAATTCAGAAACAGATTAAGGCAAAATAGCTAATCACCTGAGAAAACCAAGTTCAGATTTGGATTCAGCATGTGTGTTTACCCCTATCACATCTGTTTTGACGAAAAGTTCCTGCCACTTCTAAATTTCAAATAGAAATTTAGCTTATAACAAATTTTTCGATTCCAGCCGGATTCGGTCGAACTATATGTCCGGGTAAAATATGATTGTCATACAGGGACTCAGCATCTCTTCTTACCCCTAAATCGCTTATCTAATCAACTAGAAATAAAACTTTGACTTCCAACAGTTTTCCGGTTTTGGCCGGATTCCGGACGAACTATACTTGTCCGGGTAGAAACTTGTTTTCACATAAGTGTTCAGCATGTCTTCTTGCCCTAAATCGAACATCTAATCAACTCAAAATAAAACTTTTAATTTTGACAAACTTTCCGGTTTGGGCAGGATTCCGGTCGAAATACTTGTCCGTCGAGAAAATAGTTTTCACCATCGTCTTCAGCATGTCTTCCTACCTCTAAATCGAACATCTAATCAACTTCAAATAAAACTTTTACTTTCAACAAACTTTCCGGTTTGGGCCGGATTCCGGGCGAAATACTTGTCCGTCGAGAAAATAGTTTTCATCATCGTCTTCAGCATGTCTTCCTACCCCTAAATCGAACATCTAATCAATTTCAAATAAAACTTTTACTTTCAACAAACTTTCCGGTTTGGGCCGGATTCGGGGCGAAATACTTGTCCGTCGAGAAAATAATTTTCACCATCGTCTTCAGCATGTCTTCCTACCCCTAAATCGAACATCTAATCAACTTCAAATAAAACTTTTACTTTCAACAAACTTTCCGGTTTTGGCCGGATTCCGGGCGAACTACTTGTCCGATGACAAAATGGTTTTCACCATCGTGTTTAGCATGTCTTCTTACCCCATTATCGACTATCACATTAGCTGTTTCAAAACATTTTGTTTGTCCCTTAATTTGAATCCCCTCCCCCCCCCCCTAAATGTAGAGCTACAAAGCCCATCTACGAACTTGACTGGTCCGACGACCCAACGAACCCTCACACCAAGTTTCATCAAAATATCTCATTCCCTTCGAGAGTTATCGTGCTTACAGACGGACGGACAGACGGACGGACGGACAGACGGACAACTTTTGCGATGTCATAGGTATCCCTCCACTTACGTTTTGGGATCCCAAAAACACAGTTTCTGTCATCACAACTGAGCACCGGCTCGGACAGGGCTGAAATTACTACTATGAATTAGAGAAATCAAAGACAATCCTTTATATATTTTTCACAACAAAAACAAAAGGGCTCTAATGATGATGGAGATGAAAAACCTAACAGCACCCTATCTATTTTCCATGTATTTTCCCTATCTATTCCCCAAGAGCCAATATTCTGGTTGGCTGCTAGGTAGAACAAGACCAAAGGTTTCGATGGGATCCCAAAAATTCAATATCTGATCCAGACAACTGGGTCTTGTCTTAGCCAGATCCAGTCTTCGCCAGACTCCTTGAACATTTTTACAATTAAAATTCAGAAACAGATTAAGGCCAAATAGCTAATCACCTGAGAAAACCAAGTTCAGATTTGGATTCAGCATATGTGTTTACCCCTATAAGTCATATCTGTTTTGACGAAAACTTCCTGCCACTTCTGCCAATTTCCCGGTTCCGGCCGAACTCCAGAACTACTTGTCCGGCGAAAAAAGAAAGCTCAAAGACGAAATCAGGGACTATATGTCCGGGTAAAATACGATTGTCACACAGGGACTCAGCATCTCTTCTTACCCCTAAATCGCTTATCTAATCAACTACAAATAAAACTTTGACTTCCAACAGTTTTCCGGTTTTGGCCGGATTCCGGACGAGCTACATGTCTGGGTAGAAACTTGTTTTCACATAAGTGTTCAGCATGTCTTCTTGCCCTGAATCGAACATCTAATGAACTCCAAATAAAACTTTTAATTTTGACAAACTTTCCGGTTTGGGCCGGATTCCGGTCGAAGTGTCCGTCGAGAAAATAGTTTTCACCATCGTCTTCAGCATGTCTCCCTACCTCTAAATCGAACATTTAATCAACTTCAAATAAAACTTTTACTTTCAACAAACTTTCCGATTTGGGCCGGATTCCGGGCGAAATACTTGTCCATCGAGAAAATAGTTTTCACCATCGTCTTCAGCATGACTTCCTACCCCTAGATCGAACATCTAATCAATTTCAAATAAAACTTTTACTTTCAACAAACTTTCCGGTTTGAGCCGGATTCCGGGCGAAATACTTGTCCGTCGAGACAATAATTTTCACCATCGTCTTCAGCATGTCTTCCTACCCCTAGATCGAACATCTAATCAACTTCAAATAAAACTTTTACTTTCAACAAACTTTCCGGTTTTGGCCGGATTCCGGGCGAACTACTTGTCCGATGACAAAATGATTTTCACCATCGTGTTCAGCATGTCTTCTTACTCCATAATCGACTATCACATTAGCTGTTTCAAAATATTTTGTTTGTCCCTTAATCTGAATCCCCTCCCCCACCCCTAAATGTAGAGCTACAAAGCCCATCTACGAACTTGAATGGTCCGACGACCCAACGAACCCTCACACCAAGTTTCATCAAAATATCTCATTCCTCCGTGCTTACAGACGGACGGACAGACGGACGGACGGACGGACGGACGGACGGACGGACAGACGGACAACTTTTGCGATGTCATAGGTATCCCTCCACTTACGTTTTGGGATCCCAAAAAGCTGAGGCACAGGACACTGTGCATGCAAAACCCTTGACTTGTAGAAACGGAAATGAGGTTTTACACATCTGTCATCAGCCGAGCCCTTTTGTTTTTGTTGTGAAAAATATATAAAGGATTGTCTTTGATTTCTCTAATCATGGTAGTAATTTGAACCCTGTCCGAGCTGGTGATCAGTTGTTATGACAGAAACTGTGTTTTTGATGTATGCACTGTATACTGAAATCCATGCACCATACATGAAATCGAAGGTACAGTGCTTGAACGTATAGCACCCAGGCATGGTGCTAGACGTTTGAGCACCGTGCCTGAAATGGGGCTAGTGTACTAGACTGTTCCGCCCCCCCCCCCCCCCCCAACTCCCCCAGGGTGCCTGTAGCCAATCCGATTCAGTAAATGGTTTACCTACAGCATCTGTATGTTCTTCCCATTCTAAGCGGGTCACGTTGCCGGATCCGCCCCCCCCCCCCCCAAGTTGCCGGATCCGGTCCGGATATGAAAAAGATCACCAGAGAAATGTCCTCTGTTCAATTCTTAAATTTCACTCGAATCTGATAACCCGTTCCAAAGTTAAGCATGACTGAATATTCCAGATTCCCCTCCCTCCACGATTATCAGATCGACAAATTTTTTATTTTGAAGTCAGTTTGATCGGGTCAATACAAAATAAAAGGAAACAAGACCAAAGGTTTCGATGGGATCCCAAAAATTCAATATCTGATCCAGACAACTGGGTCTTGTCTTAGCCAGATCCAGTCTTCGCCAGACTCCTTGAACATTTTTACAATTAAAATTCAGAAACAGATTAAGGCCAAATAGCTAATTACCTGAGAAAACCAAGTTCAGATTTGGATTCAGCATGTGTGTTTACCCCCATAAGTCATATCTGTTTTGACGAAAACTTCCTGCCACTTCTGCCAATTTCCCGGTTCCGGCCGAACTCCAGAACTACTTGTCCGGCGAAAAAAGAAAGCTCAAAGACGAAATCAGGGTATCTTCTTTCCCCAGTAATGAACATCTAATCAACTTCAAATAGAAATTTAGCTTATAACAAATTTTCCGATTCCAGCCGGATTTCGGTCGAACTATATGTCCGGGTAAAATACGATTGTCACACAGGGACTCAGCATCTCTTCTTACCCCTAAATCGCTTATCTAATCAACTAGAAATAAAACTTTGACTTCCAACAGTTTTCCGGTTTTGGCCGGATTCCGGACGAACTACATGTCCGGGTAGAAACTTGTTTTCACATAAGTGTTCAGCATGTCTTCTTGCCCTAAATCGAACATCCAATCAACTCCAAATTAAACTTTTAATTCTGACAAACTTTCCGGTTTGGGCCGGATTCCGGTCAAAATACTTGTCCGTCGAGAAAATAGTTTTCACCATCGTCTTCAGCATGTCTCCCTACCTCTAAATCGAACATTTAATCAACTTCAAATAAAACTTTTACTTTCAACAAACTTTCCGGTTTGGGCCGGATTCCGGGCGAAATACTTGTCCATCGAGAAAAAAGTTTTCACCATCGTCTTCAGCATGTCTTCCTACCCCTAAATCGAACATCTAATCAATTTCAAATAAAACTTTTACTTTCAACAAACTTTCCGGTTTGGGCCGGATTCCGGGCGAAATACTTGTCCGTCGAGAAAATAATTTTCACCATCGTCTTCAGCATGTTTTCCTACCCCTAAATCGAACATCTAATCAACTTCAAATAAAACTTTTACTTTCAACAAACTTTCCGGTTTTGGCTACTTGTCCGATGACAAAATGGTTTTCACCATCGTGTTCAGCATGTCTTCTTACCCCATAATCGACTATCACATTAGCTGTTTCAAAATATTTTGTTTGTCCCTTAATTTCAATCAGTAGAGCTACAAAGCCCATCTACGAACTTGACTGGTCCGACGACCCAACGAACCTTCTCACCAAGTTTCATCAAAATATCTCATTCCCTTCGAGAGTTATCGTGCTTACAGACGGACGGACAGACGGACAACTTTTGCGATGTCACAGGTATCCCTCCACTTACGTTTTGGGATCCCAAAAATACACTGGGCTTTCAACAATGTAATGAATGCACAAAATACAAAAATAAAGATTGTGAAATAAAAAAAAGTGTGTTTTAGTGTAGGCCTATGTGGCGAAAGGGAAATAGTCTAGCTGCCTAGGATCTGCCTAGTCCTGGCCTAAGATAAACCTAGACGGCCTATTATTGTGAGTGAGGCCTAAAACTTACCTCCTGTTGTCCAGCTGTTATTCCCTTGCCTATTTATTCCTGCCTCATCTTTCCACGAAACCGGTGCAGATTAGGCTCCTTCTTCAAGACAATTAACCACTCTTTCACTTCAGTCCTTACTTACAACAATAACACACCAAAGTAATTTAAAAACTATCAAGAGGCTCCGGTCCGACCGGCGACCAGGCCGGTCCAAATAGTTCACAAGCGTCATCTCGTGAGTTTTGTTAACTCTGCTTTGTATACACGTATGTCAAAGCCGTGAGCTAGAGTTAGACAGTTTTGTTCGGAGAATTGATGATTTTGTATGCACTTTTCTTGTAGCTTTGACAAAAAGTCAACTAGGATATTAGAAATAAAGTAAAGTATTTCTTTTTTTGAGGAAAGAAACTTTCTGATAAAAAACTTATGTCTGAGATCAAATTAGATCAGATTGCTTCTGCTGATTTTCTTCTACATGTTCAGTCTGAACCGCAGAATTTCTTAGGAACTTCAGCCATTTTCACATAATCATCAAACTGAAAAGAAAGGAAGAAAAATAACTTTCTACAGCCTGGGATTTGTACAATAGAGTGTTTAGGTTTTTGATCATGGCTGACGTCGAGTTGGATTACGACCAAGCTGACGTTGACCTAGACATAGATGAAGATGGTGACCGTAAGTCATTATGGATTTGTAGCTGATTTCCCATTGAAATTCTGAGGTGAACTTCGCGTCTTTGCCCAACAGGAGATATAGTGACCTTGATCTGTTGATTAAGGTACGGAGCAGTGTGGCAGAGCTTCTTTGAATGCTAATCCAATTAATGGACCAGTTCGTTTTTGTTAGCTCTGTAGATAGTCCAATCGGGACAAATGAAGAACTTTATTAATAATAATATAAACATTATCCTTGAAATTCAAACACATGGAAATTTGAACATGTTGATGGAACAATAGACTCAGTAAATTTTTGTCTCAGTAATGTTCTCTGTTTTTCTATATTAAATTTTTCCCATTATTTGTCAAAACACAGTACAAGCTGTTTCTCATTTTCAAGTTTTTGTACGCTGTTCTGTGTTCCGCGGTCTGTTTTGCAAAACATGGAACTTGCTCTCCTAGCATGTTTTATCGCTGTTCAGATAGAAAAATTGCAGAGAGATTCGCAGATAGAAAAGATATAATTGCAGAAGTTCAGAGGATAAGATGGAACTTAAAGTGTGGTTGTTTTGGAATTTAATCTACAATTTAACAGATTTCCCCCCCTAAGACAGGCTCAAGAACCTATACTTGCATTTTCGTCAGAACAGCAACTAAACACGGAACATGGAAGAGCATAAGCAAAAATAAATATTTGTATCCAAACCAGACAACTGTGAACACAGAACAGAAACCAGTGTCCAAAAATGCAACCAATAAGTTGTGAGAACCAAATACTGAATTAAGTAAGCTAGCTCTTGCAGGCCCTTGCCAATGCTGTAACCTTTTGAAGGTTGTCTAAATTTCTTTTAGCCTAGTTGTTCAAAAACAGTCCTGTATAACCTAAATTGCCGGGAAAACTCCAGTCTTTCTGTTGTAGAGGGCTCATATATCAAAGTTGCACTTGGCTCAGAATATCGGGCAATGACTTTAGTTCAGTTTTCAAACGTATTTTTATTTTTAGAGTATAATTCAATATAACTTAATTGTATTTCAGTATAATATTCTGCAATATAAACATTTTGTAAGTAGTGGACTGAAAGACAAAAATGCTGATCAGCTGGGATTTGAACCCAGGACCCTCTGCTTACAAGGCAAGCGCTCTTACGATTTGAGCTACCACCGAGGGGCTTGTTCGCAAACCACTAGAATAGTCTGGTAGAAGCTGGCCATAGAAACAGCAATCCCACCCGAAGGCAAATTCATCTAACCAGTTCACATCCCCATGTCACAGAAATCAGTAATAATACATAGGTGGCACTTTACAGAAGGGACTTGTAACCAGAAACATTTTTTTTTTATTTAATTTAGAAGTCTAGGACTCCATTGTCAAAACCACATAGACATACCAGGACCCTCGAGGTGGGGTCACATAGTGAAAACCACGTATAGTTTTTAAATGGGAAGAAGCCCTTGAGATTGACCCTGCCTTGTAGGTCCTGGTATGTCTATGTGCCTCAGACAGTGGGAGTCCTAGACTTCTAAATTAAATTAAAAAACTTGTTTCTGGTTTATTGGTCATGGTATGAGTCCCTTGTGTAAAGTGCCATCTGTGTATGATTGCAATATAAACCTATTCTGACAAGAAGAGCGAGTATGCTTGTGATTAGAAGCATAAAGAACATTTATTTGACCACAGTGTTTTACCATGGGTGATGTGCCATAGCTGTCTGAGTTAGAAAAACAGTGGGCCGTCCCATGACAGACAGCTATATAATTTCTATAGTGACTAGCTAGAAAAATCTTGGAAGAGGTGAAGATTTGTGAATGTGAACAGAGCTATTTCATTTTATTGGAACCCTTGCCCTTACTTACTTAAAGTTGTTCAGCACCATCCGGCAGTTGGCCTGCCTGTTCGTTGCCCTCTGTTTGTTTGATGAGTTTGTAGTTGATTGATCTTGTAGCTATTTTGACCATTCAGCCAATGTGTTGAATGCTATGATGTTCCAACCTATTACTAATAGCTTGTACTATAATCTCCCAGTAAAAAGTAACTCCCCAAACCCTGTTAAAAGCTCATTAACTTGCTTTTGAAATGGCAATTTTTTTTCTGCTGTATCTGTGAGAGGAGTTTCCCGATCTAGAATTACATAACCTTAACATTGGCAGAGAAACTGTTAGAAGGAACGTTCCATGGAGTCCTAATTGGCAACAATCATAATCTTCTTGGTTCAAGAATCAGTCTAATTAGGCTATGTTGATTCTGTTGTTTGAACCTGGTTTAAAATTTTTTTTCTGGCTATTAACTTTGTTATCCACGTTTTTCATTAGTTTATGGCTAGGAATTTGAGCTCAGGGTAAGAATGAGGTGCTGATTCTCTCAAAATTTCATAGTTCTATTAAAAATAAACATTGAAGAATTGTCTGCTATACAGATCTTTCTGAAAAGAAGGCTTTTTTGGAAGCTTGAAATTTGGTTTGTGGTTGGATAAAGAAAGTGTGAACAATTTTCCAGAAGGAATTCAGAAGCTAAAAGAAAAAGCCAAAGTGAAGAAAGGTCGTGGATTTGCTGACAATGATAGGACAGACCGAGATGCCGGAGCTTTTGAAGCAATGGATGTAGAGGGAGAAGGGGATGAGCCAGGACCACAAAGATGTAAGTTCTCTAATCTCTTCCTTTCTACTTATGCTCCTGTCTTTGTGGTTTTAAACAGAGGTTGACAACTCACATAGGCCAACTGTGCTTTCATAATTTTCTTACCTTCTCATTCTGGAGAATTGTAGCTGTGTCATCATGACTACTATGCAGTATTTTAGTTCAGCAATTTTCTTTCAGCCCAATAGATGATTGCTTTTAGAGTCTGGTAAACTGAAATGTGAGTTGTGTCCTTCTGTCAATGGTAACTCTAGAGATTCCAATGGACAAGATTGAGACAACCATGCAAGATGGAAAATTCAAATGAACACTAAGATTATTTCAGAAATTATGGTTTCTTTGGTAAAACTGGCAAGTCAAGCAGAAAATAGTTTCTTATACACTCCATAACCCATAACAGCTGCACTTCTGCACTTCTCTCATAACAATTCTAAGCCTAATAAATCTACCTACCAGGGTCCAGAACAGGTTAGGTAAAAATTTCCTACTGCCAACTGTTTGTACAGGGCTGGAATTGTCCTGGGGGACTCTGCCATGCCTTCTCTTCCTAAAACCTAGGACTCGTAGCTAGCCCTTTGTGATAAAGTTCTTTAGGCGATGAACTTGAAGCAGTGTATGACGTGACTAGACAAATCCAGGGCATCAGATTTGTATCGGCGAGATTCTCCGAGGTTATCCTTGTATTACCGAAACCGTACCCAGAGAATTTCTTAGGGAAGGAACGGGGCCTAACCAGCAATACACTCCTAGCTTATAATTGGAAAGTGGAGCTTCAGAAACCGGATAGTTAAGTTCAGGAATTAGCTCCATGAAATTTATGTAAATGCATATTAATCAGTTTAAGGCATGTGTTTACTGTCATCTGGCTGACATTTAATTTAGTGTACGTTAGAAATTTATAGAGGCGAAAGGCTTTCTGGTGCAGTTATTTATTATTAGAATGTCCAGCGATTGTTTCTGTCAGTAACTCTTAAAATAGATTGGAATGATGGAGTAACTTCTACTAACCAGTGGTAGGATTCCCGAACGCAGCTGTTACTGGGATTCCAGCAGATATTGCCATAGGAGAATAGTACCGCTAGTGTATATTGGGGTCAAAGAAGCAGTTGCATTTTTGTAGCCTACTTTGAATGTTTGGATTTTAGCTGTTGAAGGATGGATTCTCTTCGTCACAAATGTTCACGAAGAAGCACAAGAAGATGACATCCACGAGAAGTTTGCTGAGTATGGGGAGATCAAGAATCTGCACCTTAACTTGGATAGAAGAACGGGCTTCCTGAAAGTAAGGCTTATCTTTGGTGGGGTATTGGTCTTACCAACACCCTCTTGCACACTTAATTTTTTTTTTGTCACTTACTCTGGTGTTTTTACCATAAGTTAACGGGTACCACCATTGTTTCAACCTGTATGTCTATTCATACAGGTTGAAAAGGTGTTGTTACGTTTAGTAAGTATTGTCAGTATGTTGGAACATACCCTCCATGTCCCTTGTCAATCACTTTGACAGGTCAGCCAGCGCGTAAAGCTACGTTTACACGGAGGGTATTTACCATACTCCGCGGTATTTTTCCCCACAACAGCAAAACATCCCCGGGTATTTTGGACTTCAATTTCGCGAACTACCGGGGGATTTGTCTGTCGAAGGGTATTCTTCGACGTCAGCAACTTCAAAATCGGATTTTCTAGCAATATTTTTGATTATGTCCATATAAGAAGTGATCCAAATGGACACATGATTGTGTCCATCGTATTGAGATATCTTGAGCTTTCAACCTTGGAATATATTGCCATATGACAGTACTCTCCCTTGAATAATACCTGGGCACCGGATGAACGTTTTCCCCTCTCGTCTCCGGGGAAAAATACCCGCCTTGTAATTGGTTCTTAAATGGGAAAAATGTAAGGCAAAGGTGCATCATTAGGCTAGTCAGGTCATACTGGGCGGTCCTTATGTCCGATTGTCTGCCCTCAGCCACAAACTGCGACGGGCGGTTGCGGGGTATTCATCCTGGTGCTTTCGCACACCCTTCTCGTTACTTTCCTCATGTTTCTCTAGGTACTCAGTAGTGCGTAAATGCATAGAGGAATGTTTAGCTACAAGTGAGAAAAGAGACAATACGAGTTGCGAGCGTCCCATAGATGTTTGCCTGAGCGTACAAGGTTGATCATCAACTCCACGGCCACCCTCCTCAGTTGCGGATAAGGAGATGCCCTACTGATTTTAATCGCCCAAGAACACCAAAGGATTGTCTTACAGATTGTAGCTTATAGGTGGCGGTAAGGAAACAAATGTCTTCAGAACTTCTGTTCACACAAGTTGTCGTCAACTCTGAAAACACGTTTTCCTCATGCTTACATCATGCAACGTACTTACGACAAATATCGTGGTTAAGCAGAGACAGGGTATGCTCAAATGCCATTACTTACGTGCAGTGGGGGTTTTAGAGAGTTTAAAAGATCCATACCTTACCTTAGTTCCACGTGAGCTATCATTGAGGAATAGGGCGTCGACAAAGCCTCCCGATTCATCACGAAGCTGTGCGGCCCCATTGTGGAATGAGGGAAATGTTGGTCTTCTTCAGGTCCCGATCATACTGCCTCTGTAGGCCACCCGATGAAAAATTCTTTGACCGTGTAGTTGTATGGTAGTTGTACGAACAAGTTGCATGTATAGATGTGTAGTAGTATGGAATACTTTGATTTAACATGCCTCCCAATAGGTTAATCTTAAGTAATAGTATCGGATCGCAAATCTGATCGCAAATATCGTGGTTAAGCAGATACAGTATATGCTCAAATGCCATTACTTACGTGCAGTGGGGGTTTTAGGGAGTTAAAGATCCATACCTTACCTTAGTTCCACCTGAGCTATCATTGGGGAAGAGGGCGTCGACGAAGCCTCCCGATTCATCACGAAGCTGTGCGGCCCCATTGTGGAATGACGGAAATCATACTGCCTCTGTACCCGATGAAAAATTCTTTGACCGTGTAGTTGTATGGTAGTTGTACGAAAAAGTTGCATGTATTGATATGTAGTTTAACATGCCTCCCAATGGGTTAATCTTAAGTAATAGTATCGGATCGCACCCAATCTTGCTGTAGTAGCATCCAGTTTGCTAGTAGTAGCATGCAGTAACAGTTACTACTGCATGCTACGTTTTCGTATAACTCCACACGACTAATTCTCGAAAAATTTTCATCGGGTAGTGTGTGTCTAATTTCATAGATCACTGATTAATAAAGAGTCGCTATTCGTGTCATTTGTGCTTTAAAGAAATGTGTTTTAGGGGTATGCTCTGGTCGAATTCGAGACCTACAAAGAAGCCAGTGCAGCAATTGAAGCCTTGAATGATTCGGAAATCCTGGGTCAGAAGATCGCCGTCAACTGGGCATTCGTCAAGGGACCTAAAAAGTAAGCAAGGTCGTCTGACAGTCGAAAACTGACAAACGAAGTACATAACTCCTGTTTGTGTTCATAGCGAAAGAAGAGAACAATGAAAAATTGCTGATGCGGTTTCGAGGGTGGATATTAGGCTAGGTCTCGAACGGGGATCGCTGGGACCTTGCGGATAGCGTGACGATCTTCCGGAGACCGGCTGACCTTATTTTCTACTCTCAGAACCATCAGCAAACGAGGAGTAGGGATATCCTAGGTAGCTTAGGGCTCAGACACGCTCTTCTCTTTCTCTCCAAATAAAATAAATGTATGCTACTCAGTATTGTTTACAAAAAGTCTCGTCTCAAAGTCTTAACGGTCTTATTGCTACCGAAAACGGGATGATGCTAATGACCCAGCATCAGCCAGGTAAGAAGTTAGGTCACAGTGACGATACGAGACACTCGCTACCGAAATAGGTTGAAAAAAATGACATTAAATTTTTGTCTGGTGCTTTATACGTCGAATCTGACTTCATTTTTGGTCTCAGGTTGTCATTTGCATTAGAGTCATACCCTCGTCTTAAGAATAACGGACGACCACCCAATTTTTTTTATTTTTGAAACGCAAAAAATTGCATTAAAAGCCAAAAAACGCTTATTTTGCGTTATTATTATAACGTATAAGTTATTCAGCTTTTTTTTTTCTCTACAAGATGGTGTAAAAATCATTTCTATTGCAATTTGTTCTGGGTCAAACCTCCATAGGGAGTAGCACCAAGACTGCTTTCCGTACATCGGTAACGGGCCTGAGTCGTGATGCCACCCACTACGCTCGTGACATTTAAAGCGAGACAGACTTGCGGGTTTATAAAACTTACAGCTGATATGTGGTCTGCAAACATCGAGGAAATAGGGGACGTTGTATCTTTTTTTTTTATGTGCTCGAGATAAGGAGGTATTGGAGCCAACTCTGGTGCACGATGGATTGAGTTTCAGTAGGGACGTTCTGTATCGCTACTGGTGCTAGTGTCGCTGCTATTCGAGTGTCTGTTACTTTTTTTAAGTCTTGGTGCTACTCCCTAGTGTTATTTTGCTGTACCCGCTATAAAATAAATTATAAAGCAACAGAAAGGCTCTAACTGATTCTGAGAGATTTGGAGTAGTCGAACTTATCAGAGTCATAAGAGTTAAAAATACCTGATCGGGTATAGGAGTTACGACTTTTCACTGCGTGGACTCAGCGTGACTTAGTAGTGCAAAGAGCGCGGCCGAGCTTCATTTGACGTAAATGACGCGGCAAAAATGGTGCATTGTTCAAATACTTGTAATAAGATGTATTACGGCGTATACAGATGCCTCTTTTCCTCGGGGCGCGCTGTAATATAACAAATAAGGAGAATAGACCCGGGTCCTGGTCTCGCTTATGCAGAGCCAATCTGATCGCTTGGTTGGTTCCGCCAGTGTGCCGAGGAAAGCATCAGTGTTGTCAGGGTTGCCACGGGAAGCACTAAAGTTCTACTTTGTTGGAAGTTGAAGAAATAACTTTACTTCAAAAGAACACGTTTTGCTCGCAGTCCACGACTGCTTATTGTTAGTTTGAGGACCAATACTGTCCATCCGTTAATTTAGTAGCATTTTACAACATAGCTGGCGTCAGATTTTACTTTAAATAGTACTAACACTTTTTCTGATCCTCAGAAGTGTCGAAAAATTGTACCAGCGTGGCAAGACCGAACGCTGCATTGATAAATGATGAGAACCTTCTTGCTATTTGAACAAGGGTGTGTATTAAGACGTAAACATCACGCATAGCGCTATGCAGCTTGTTATGCTTATTTGAATAATGCCTTAGAAACAGCTTGGTCAGTCAGTAGTTTGTGTCGATGAAGTTCGGCTGCGCTCCTTGCGGACCATTATGGCACGCGGTGAAACGCCGGAACTACTATACCGGGGCAGCATTTTTAAGATGTAGATCTTTGTTATGTTATTCTTTTTATAGATTCAAGTGCGTACATATGCAGCCTGTCTGGTATATGTGATATGAGACAGGTGGATGATAGCAGGCTCCTGGCAGGAGACGTTCCAACATTTCCAACATCGTTGCTAATCCAATCCTTTTCTTCCTAGGACTCATAGATCAAAGAGAAGACGATTAATGTAACACTGTAAGTGGAATCTTTGGTTTTGTGTGGAACTTTGTAACATAATTTTATAATTAAAACACCGATAGGACTATCCTTTCTCTTGTAGGGTATAATTCACCTATATATACACCATGTCCGAACGCCATCCCGATGAAAAATTTATCTCAGAATAGTAATATGAAGTTGTACGAAAAAGTAGCATGGAGTACTAACTGATGCTACTACATGCTTCTACTTCAAGGCTACCGTGTTACTGCATTCTACTACATGCTACTAGTATCAAGACTGATGCTGCTAGAGCAAGACGGATGCTACTGGATACTACTACTTAAGATTGGCACAGTCTGAGGCACATTCAATGATAGTACTCTTTACTACTAGCTACTGCATATCACTAGATGCAACTTTTTCATACTACTACGCAGGCTACAAACTTTTCATCGGGATTGTATAGGGCGATATTGGTCGCGTTTTTTGCCAAAAGAGCTCTTGTTGGAACAGAGGAGTCAGTCGCTGGTCTCCTGAGAAGAGTGGTCAAGTCACATCGGAGTTGGCTATCTCCGTTCTCCTCAGGCATGGGAGGGAATGACAAAGGGCTTGGTCAGGAAAAGGTCAAAAGAGAAGGATGAGTAAGCGCTTGGTGTTGAAAGCGGGAAAATGAACGAAAGCCACTATTGTTGGAGGGAAGAACACGCTCCTAGAAAATATGAACGTGTCCGAATGCTTTTTGGTGCTGTAAATGCTGCATTAATGCTGCATTTTCTTTTCTTTTTTTGTCCGAAAGCTGTTACCTTTTTTTCTTCTGACACTTCTAGAGTACCAAAATTTAAGTCAGGAAGAAGAAGAAAAAAGAATTAGCTGTATAAAGCTGACAAAATGGATGAGCTACTGATATCCAAACTTCTTATCTTTCCTTTCTTCGTTGGCCATGATCGCCAGTTGTCTCAAATTTGGTATTTTTGCCGAATTGTCAGTTGTCTTTTTGAATTTGTTACGTTTGCCGCCGAAAACACTGAGAGAATTGCCGTACTCCTCAGTTTCTTCATGAAAATTTAGCATTCTTGCTGAATTTGTCGATGAATTTTATGCTGGATTAATGCAAGTCCGAAAGCAAAATGCTGCATAAGATACTGAATTAATTCAGCATTTTCTTTCGTTTCGAAGCTTTCGGACACGTTCTATGAGAACTGAATTAGCTTGGAAGTGGCCATTCCGTAAGGGTTGTGCACACTCATTCCGATGTTCGCAGTCCCCGATGAAAAATTTATCTCAAAATAGTACTATGAAGTAGTACGAAAAAGTTGCATGCAGTACTAACGATGCTACTACATGCTTCTACTTCAAGGCTACCGTGTTACTGCATACTACTATATGCTACTATTAGTAAGACTGGATGCTACTATGGCAAGACAGGGTGCTACTGGATACTACTACATAAGATTGGACCAGTCTGAGGCACATTAAATGATAGTATTCTTTGCTATTACATAGTATTCCATGCAACGTTTTTGTACTACTACGCAGGCTACAAGTTTTTCATCGGGTCGAATGCGAATTTCCTCTTTCGCTTTGACGTATCGACGCATCGAATGTAGGTTTCGAATACGCGAATTTCCGCATCCTAAACCTTATCGGACTGTGTGTAAAGGTAGCTTTACATTGTGTTTTTTCTCTCTATTTTCATAGCATTTGCCCTTTAGCCAAGTGCCATATAGCGATCGCAATTTCTGTCCGTCCGTCGGTCGGTCCGGGTTTTGCTAGTCTGGGCACCTCCACATAAGCTAGGACGATGAAACTTGGCAGGGATATCAGGGACCCCAAAAGATTAACTTAGAAATAGTCGTTTCCCCGGTCCGAACATCGTGTGGAGGGGGGGGGGGGGTAGTGGAGTGAGGGGGGATCCGGAATCTTGAGGTATTTATAACTTTAACAGGTGATCGGATCTTAGTGAAACTTGATATTTGGAAATATCTCGGGTCTCAGACGACCCACTTTAAATCCGAACCGGATCCGGTGACTTCGGGTGGAGTTGGAGGGGGAGCCGGAAATCTTGTGAAACACTTAAAGTGGAGGGATTGGGATGAAATTTGGCGGGAAGAACAAGCACAAGTCTTAGATACATCATTGACATAACCGAACCGGATTCGGGCACTTTGAGGGGGGGGGGGGGTCTGGTGATACAGCGATCGATACTTCCTGATGTAATAGGATGATGAAACTCGGCAGACATAGGAGGGATCCGAAGAGACAGGCTTGGAAATAGTCGTTGGAGGGATGGGGAATTCGGAATCTAATGACATTTATAACTTTTGAACGAGCGATCGGATTTGAATGAAACTTGTCAAGTGGAAAGAGGAATTGTCTCAGATTTTCCGCGTCAAGTCTGGACCGGATGCGATACTTGGGGTGGGGGGTAAAAGGGGGCATCGGAATTTTGTGAAACACTTATGGTCCATTTACACACTGCGTAAAAACCGAGCGTATTTTACGCACGTTTTGAGCTTGGAAAGATTTCTAGGAATACGGACGTATCTAGATACAAAACGGAACGATTTATCAAATACGTCCGTATTGCTAAAAATGTTTTCAAGCTCGAAACGTGCTTAAAATACGCTCGGATTTTACGCAGTGTGTAAACCCACCATTAGTATCGAGGGATCGGGATGGAATTTGGTGGGAAGAACAAGCATAAGCATTAGAGAACCAGATCATGTCGGGGCTCTTTGGGGTGATTTGGAGGGGGTTTCCCGAAATTCCGGTGATGGCGAGATAGGATACTTCCAGATTTGCTAAGAACGATAAAACTTGACAGGCATATTAGTGACCCGGCCAATTAACTTAAGGACACGACACAATGCCCTAGGAAGACTTCCGTTCCTGGATGCAACCATTTTTTCAGGGAGTTGAGGGAGGGGGGATCCGGAAATTTACTGACTTCCGTAGGTTGCGAGAAAATGGTCCGATTCAAGTGAAACTTTATGGGTGATAAGAACTGATGACCTAGATATACGAACCCATGCGGCCATGTTTTTTTTTTTTTTGGGGGGGGGGGGGGGGGTCGGAAGCTTTGATATGCACAAAAAGCAAACGGATAAGCAGAATGGGAGGCAACTTCGACATTACCAAGTTTATGCGGCCTAGATTTGTCATTTGGCGTCGTAACCGGATCCGACCAAGGTAGGAGGATGATCAAGCGGGAACCGGAAATATGCAGGTACGCTCCGATTTCGAGTTAAACTTGATGGACGGGAAGAGGAGATGTGAAGTTTGTGTGTCCGAGTCATATCCGACCACAGTGGGGGGAGTCCCGGAAATCTATGCTCGCATAGGGGTCAAACGAGTGAAGTGATTCGAATGAAACTTAGAAAGTAGAGAGATCATATGCCCTAGATGACACATTTTAGGGTCTGGACCGGATCCGAGCACGGTGGCGAGAGCTATCGAAATTCCCGGGAAAACGCTCAGATTTACTTTCTCGTTTCTCACACCACCTACTCGTAATAAGTGCCGTATGAGCTCGTAGCTTATATTCCGTTTTCGGACTAACCGATGTCAGAGTAGTGCTCACCGACACGATGCGGACTAACCAGAATCTGCTCGGCAGGCAGGTTCCGGTAAACCGGTGAGACCAAAAACGCGCAACCGGACAAGAATCGAGCACCGGTGAGGAACAATGAGACAGTCTGGAGTGCAGAGAACGCAGCTTCTATGAGCGTGCTCCACCCTTCTAACAATATTAACTATTAGGTACTATCTCCTTTCCAACCTCACGAAAAATTACTACGCTGACCGTTCCAACCCTCTCGAAATAGTAACTACGGATCTCTGTAGTGTGAATGGCTGGTTTACCCCGCGGAGGGATATTTTCATGAAAATAGGAAAATGCGTCCCAGTCTTGACGCCAAGAAGCCAAAATTCGTGACGTCATGCGTAGTAAGTAGGTGATTACTTTGACTCACTTACTAAGGTAGCCATTAAAATTTGGCATCTGGTACAGTAAATATTCTTTGAGCCCAAGCTGACTTTGAAACATTTATCCAAACAGTGTTTACAACGGATACGTCAGCTATGATTCTTCATTAGCGATATTTCGGCCCTTCTTGGCAAGGGTCCTCGTCAGGCTGTCAATCCTCTGGTTAAACTTCGGGGAAGGAAACAAACCTGTAATCATTTATTTAGATTACATAATCATTTTTTTTAGATTACAGGTTTGTTTCCTTCCCCGAGGTTGAACCAGAGGATTGACAACCTGACGAGGACCCTTGCCAAGAAGGGCCGAACTATCGCTGATGAAGAATCATAGCTGACGTATCCGTTGTAAACATTGTTTGAATAATTCTGGTATATTTTTTCCAGGGCAGTACACTTTTAGACTTACGTCTAGTACAGTTAAAAAAAATCAGTACTGCAACACTGTCCCGGGCATTACTCACACCATAGGTGTGATGTTGTTGACGCTCGTTGCTGTGAGATGATGAAAATATGAAAATGAAATAGTGTTATGTTTTTAGCTCTACTTTCCCTTTTTTCGAGGAAACATGGTAACAAATTGCGAATATATTTCATTTTACAATACAGAAGAGAAGCACATTGTACTGTAAATAAGTGGAACTAAGCAGGAGTAATTAACACTAAGTGCACAACAACTCACGAGATCACAGCTAAACCACACACGCAATTCACCGAATAATCACCAGGCATAAGTTGACCCAGACTACAGCATTTCATTTTGTACCACGCTACTCCTTTTACTCATTTACTCATTATATAGCGCCAATGATCGATTTAAAGAAAAAACAACAAAGAACATCTTGTGACACTTCAAAAACTGTGTCGGAAAGAGTCCGACTCAGTTATAACAAATAACGTTAAATAGGCAGAGTTCCACCAAGGAACCATAATTTTCCACGCCGCTCGCCATTTCGAAGGGTTTGTCGATTGCTTTATTCCAGTTCAGCGCTCCAAGCTGACTAGTTTCTGATGTCCTCCACTGACACATTATCAACATGTGTGACATATGGTAAATGGCGTTTTCCCCCGACAATCCCGGATTATACTTCTAGATAGTTGATTCATCAGTGAAACTGCGAATCGACAATCCCAGATTGTACAAACGACGATCTTGCTCCGTTGCAAGATCATCGAATCGACAATCCAAGCACGAATCCGGATTGTCAGATTGTCACAGAAAACAATTTTTACAATCTGGATTGTGAGAGAAAACGTATTTTGGAGAATCCAGATTGTGAATCTTCCATCCGGATTGTCACGGAAAAAGGCCTAACAAATGGATCTAAAGTTGAGCAGACATAACAGCTTTCACTTTCTAGCCGAAAGACATTGCAAAGTTTCCATTGCTCGGTTAGCAGATCGTGAGTTTTCTATTCATCAACTTGTGGATCTATTTCACTCTATCTATCACAGGTGTTGAGAAGAATGAGACAATGGGACTTTCAGAAACTAGTCCGCTTGAAAGCGCTGAACTAGAATATGACCAATTCACGGAATTGCAATCTTCTTCGCCTTCAGTGGGGTTTCACTTCTTCACACTACTCTCCTGTGGCTCCGACCGCATACGCCACAAAAACATATGCTATGCTGTCGGCTTCGCGTGCTCGCAAAGGCCGTATCTGTTACTCCAAACGAGTCACAGACTACTCAGTATCAGGCAAATCAAACTTGATTGCCCCCCAAAACTTAACTTATAAAACGAAAGAATTATGTACATATAATCGAGACATTGCAGTGGTTACTATCTTTCGCGAGCAACAACAAACAAAACTGTGGGTCTTTTTTCCACTACTAGTTTCGGCAGCAGAAGAGATGCAGTCACACGGTTGACCAAATTTACAATTTTCCAGTTCGGAGCCACCTTGCGGCCAACACTGTAAAAAGTTTCTCCGAGTAAGAATTAAAGTTAACTGAAGTATTTGCCACTGGGATTAACCGTGTCGCTACTGAGATAAGATTAGTCTGAACACAAGATAAAATTATCTTTTTCAGATAAGATTAACCCCAGTAGCAAATGCTGCAAGATTTTATTTTACAGTGTTGTTCCTACTGGACCCCCATTTCGCTTTATTCCAGTTCAGCGCTCCGAGCGGATTTGTTTCTTTTAGTCCCCCACTGTCTCAGAATCAACACAAGTTGAAAGTGGGATCAATAAGGTAGTGGGTAACTTTCTACTACTACTAAGACACATGCAAAACCTCCATTGCTTGGGAAAGCAGATTGCAGATTTTCTACTCATCAATTTGTGGGACTATTTCACTACGTCTAAGACAAGTGCTGATGGCGAGGCGTAGTGGGACAAACAGAAACTAGTCCGCTTGGAGGTGCTGAACTGGACTATGGCGGATTTTCATTGTCAGAGCCACAATGCGGCTTATTTCCTATTACTACCCCAATGATCGCCAGCATCATCAACGCTCAACTAAAACTCTGCAAGGGTATATGTTTAATTATATTCCTTCAGTAGAAAAAGGTTGTGATGCCCGGGACCCATTAAAGTCAGGGATCGACTAAAACCAGGAAGGGAAGGGAACGCGAGAAAAGCAGGAAGGCGTACTAAAACCAGGAATGGCATACTAAAACGAGGAAGGCTGTCGCCAGAAGTCAAAATTGGAAAGCCGTACCGTTCCCTTCCTCTGTTTAGTATTATTTGAGGGGTCGGCAACTTTTCAAATTCAAAGTTCACCATCCCTTCCTCCTTTTAGTATCCTCACATGGGTGGGCATTAAGTTCAGTGAGGGGTTGGGAACTATACAAATTGTAATCCACCTTTCCGTTTCTCGTCCTGACGGTAGGAACTGGTGCAGCTTTCGAGTTTTTCTCAGTCCTGAATTCTGGTGACATCAGTCCTCGTTTTAGTATGCCCTTCCTGGTTTTAGTATGCCGCGTTCCCTTCCCTTCCTGGTTTTAGTCGATCCCCTTAAGTCAAACCGGGTAATAGCGCCAGTAATAACCCGATGAAAGATGTGTAGCCTGCGTAGTAGTATGGTAGTAGTACGAAACCGTTGCATGTAATACTATGTAATAGCAAAGTATACTATCATTTAATGTGCCTCAGACTGGTCCAGTCTTATGTAGTAGTATCCAGTAGCATCCTGTCTTGCCATAGTAGCGTAGAGTCTTGCTAATAGTAGCATATAGTAGTGCACTAACACGGTAGCCTTGAAGTAGAAGCATGTAGTAGCATCGTTAGTACTGCATGCTACTTTGTCGTACTTCATAGTACTATTTTGAGATAAATTTTTCATCGGGAAGACGTTTTACGGTCAAAATTGGAAGATAAGTTGCTGAAAACGTAAGATAGTCGAGATAGTAACATCTCCGCCATTTTGAAATATATTTTTGGACCAATCAGAGACTACAGTGTTTACCAACTTGTTTACCAAGAGCGATGATGGTGGTGTTACTTCTTGAATTTCTTTGATCCAAGTGTGACCAGGATGAAACGTAAAGGGTGGGTAATAACCAATTAACGAACCAAATTACGTACAGATGTGCTGAATGTGGCCCGGGCCTGAATCTCCCTGACGTGAGCTCTGCGCTACCTTATATTTAAAAGAGTGATAGCTCTTCTTTTTTGTTCATCTAATGGATCTTTTCTACTATATCAGTGTGATGGATACTAATAATGAGACGAGGGAGACAAATTGAGGCTAACCCGTTTAGAGTGCTGAACTGTGATGAGGCCAATTTCCCTAAACAACCTCCCTTCCTTCCAAATAACTCGAAAATAGTGGCGTAACAGGAGTACGTATATCCAGTCAATGTAATACCGGTCAGGCTTTTCTTCAGATCAAGGGTCACAGATGTTTTCAGTCGTGTTCCAGCGTCTCTCTCGACTTCTGGATGAACTTTCCGTAACGCTTTCAGTGACTATTAGTCGCGTTACGAAAGTAAATAACGGGTATACAGATGGTGGCCACCTAACAACTTTTTAGATGAGCCACCGTCAAATGCACGTCTCCGTCAGGCAGTTTTTTCATCAAATTCCAAGCTTCGAGTCTTGACATATTTGTGACGTCACAGCCGTTTACTGCTAAGATCTGGTCGCCGACGCGAAGCACCCCGGATTTTGCCGCAGTGCCTCCTGCAAGAAAATAATAAATAATTAACTTTACCGAGAACGTTGTGTGTGCGCAGTTAAAACTGACGAAAAAGGTAGTGAATTGAGGAAAAGATATGGAAGGTAAGGATGGCATATCGAGCCGGGTTGGAAACTTTATTAAAAGTAAAAAAATAATAAAAAAAAGATAAATAAAAGTTTCAAAAATGCCAGTAGGCTAGAGTACAAAAAAAATGTGGGTGGTTTGGTTTGAAAGCTTGTAGTTTTCCTCGAGTAGATCTTCGCCAGAATGGCAAAATACTGGATTTTTCCCTCGCTAAAATAGATAAATCTATCATATATAAATAGGGTGGATGGTTTGTAATTTTTATTTTGTTTTCGGGACGTGTAACATATCATTCGATAGGTAAATTAGACCCCACCTTGTCACCAAGATCGGGTTCTGTATAAGTTTTCCTGTACTTGTAAACGCAGCATAACTCATAGCTGACGTTAGTCACAGCAAGTGGATGAAAACAACAAAGTCCAAAGTCAACAAACGTTAACATAAGCATACCTCTACTGTAGGTACAATTGCGGAATTTTTTTTCAAAATTTGTCAAGGCTTCACGAAGAAATTCATCTCCTAATCAAACTGGGCAAATCTTCTGATTTAGGAAATCCATATTTAGTTTCTTCCGCATCACTTTACGTTAGCCGACGCCACGAAGCTGAAAAACTGGATTTACGCACAATTTGTATGATGTGCTACTTAAGTTTTTTCCGTTGATTTAAGCCCCGTCCGCAAGCATGCTTAGCTAAGCACAGATGTCTGTGCACGTGCCTAGCATCACCGTTCACACCCATGCTTAGGCACATATTTTAGGCCAGGCATGAAGCTCCAGGCTGTAGAACTCGGTGCCTGGCTATGCCTGAGCACGTGCCTAGCTACGCCTGAGCACGTGTCTAGCTACGCCTGAGCACGTGCCTAGCTACGTCTGAGCACGTGCCTAGCTACGCCTGAGCACGTGCCTATCTACGCCTGAGCACGTGCCTAGCTACGCCTGAGCACGTGCCTATCTACGCCTGAGCACATGCCTAGCAACGCCTGAGCACGTGCCTAGCTACGTCTGAGCACGTGCCTAGCTACGCCTGAGCACGTGCCTATCTACGCCTGAGCACATGCCTAGCAACGCCTGAGCACGTGCCTAGCTACGTCTTAGCACATGCCTAGGCTAGGCATGCATGTGAACGCGGCTTGAAGTACCGTAGGAGTCTTGGTATGAAAAGACTGTGTAAGAGCTTTTTTGCAGTCTGAAGGGACTTCAGTATAAGATTACATGTAGCGTCCCAGTACTGACTCAGGACAAAATAAATACAAAATAGCGGATATTGTTAGTAGACAGCTATAGGTAGATACCACGTTACGGTCGGTTTCTTCCCGGTTCGGCGTTCTGGAGATTCGGAACCTGCATGGATTCTCAAGCCACTTAAGTACTGATTCATTCTTCTTCCCTAATGGCTCAATCCACTGGTATCTTCGAACCGTCGAATTTCGTGCGCTATATTTGATACCATCAATACATTTGACAAGTTTGTTCTTCCTGTGGGAAGACCGACTCTTTTTTTCTGGCTTCACGCGTACCGGCTTTTTATTGGTCCATTTACACACTGCGTAAAATCCGAGCGTGTTTTACGAACGTTTTGAACTTGAAAAAGATTTCTAGCAATACGGACGTATTTGGATACAAAACGGACCGATTTATCAAATACGTCCGTATTGCTAGAAATGTTTCCAAGCTCATAACGTGCATAAAATACGCTCGGATTTTACGCAGTGTGTAAACCCACCATAAATGGAATTTTCACGGGAGTCTCACCTGCGAACACTTTCTTGATGGTCAGGGGTCTGTCTCCCGAAGGTGAGTCCTTTCCCCCTTCAAGACTGAATCCAAGCCCGGCGCCATCTTTGTAAATAACAGTGACAACTGGGTCTCCTCTGCTTCCATCCGGAGAGTCGCTACCTGCAAACAAGAATGCGCCAATCAGGACCCCGTAATGCCCAGGGCGGCCAATCGAAAGCATAAAGAAACGAGCCTGTACAATAATACGTGCACTGTCAGTAGCTTGGTAACATTATCATATGTTCGCGCATCCTTGTGTTAAATTATGGGAACATATATGACTTTTAATTATTATGTTTCGAGATAGAACTTCTGTTATGACTCTTTGAAAGCACACCTCGCACTATTCACTGTTTATGATCCGACATTCAGAACTATTTCAATACTGTAAAACCAGGCCCTCTTTTAACAAATTATCCAAGGCTTCGGTTGTTTTAGCCTTTTCCCAGGTCCACTGACTCCTAGCAAGAACTAGGCAAAATCCAGATAATCGGTTTTACGCATCAATATCATGATACGCAAACACTCATCGGGAGCATGGTGCGCATGGAAAATGGTGAATCGTGGCAAAAGCAAAGATTAGTGAGATATCGTTAGCGGGCTTAGAATATAACATAAAATTTAGGTCTCTGGGCTTAAGGATTAGTCAATGCAGTTACGGAATTAAGATTTCAGATCAAACTTCTGAACTTGTGAGAATACTCCCTTACTCCGAAAGCCTTGAATTCCTTGACAAAGAAAAACTCTTGCGTTTCGGCCATCAAATACTTCAAAGTGACTCTCGATATAATTTAATTTAATTTATTTATCACCCACACAATACATGAAATAAATATGGTGGATTAGGAATAAGTAAAGAAATACATAAAAGAAACGAAATATACACAAAATCAACGAAAGAAACGGATAAGACGGTGGTGAGGAGATAGGCGCGCATAAGCCGTACCGGAGAGTTTTCTGTGCAGCATCTCTCACAAGACCATACTGCCAGACCATAGTTGCGTTTTTGCGCTTACCATGGTATCTGTTACCACGGTAATTGGATCTGCAATTAGTCGTTTTTGCAGTTATCGTGCTATTTGATACACGATGCTCTGCAAAAGACTATTGCCGAAATTGCACTTTTTGAAGTCATCCCAAAAGAAAAACAGATATCCAGTTACATCACTAAGTAAGTAAGTAAGTAATTTATTTATGACCCGCCATTTGAAAAGGCGCAGTAAATGAAGAAACTAAAGAAAATAAACAAAACACATAAGCACACAGAAAAAGACACTTAATTTTCAATCTTCGGTCAGGAAGCAGTGGACTACGTCGTGCGCTGGTTGGGCCCTGTTGTCCATGATTTTCGAAAGCGATGAGGAAACATTCAGAAGGGTAACACTTGCATCTTGAATTTCTCCGTCAATATATGGTTATGTACATATATACTAAGTGCTAAACTTCTTGCTCACCAATCTGACAAAATTTGATGAAAGTGAGATGACTTTCCAGATACCAAGGTCAGTTACCACGGTCGGACCGTAGTACATGAATATCTGATACCACGATAACTGGCCAGATACCAAGATAACTGCAAAAACACCTTTTGACCGTGGTAACAGATACCTACCATGGTATCAGCAAAAACGCAACTCATAACCCTGAAGCTAGACCTAACACGCGACGCGAGAATGAGAGAGACCTACACTTCTTTCTCTGCAAACTAAAACTTAAAAAAAACCTCTTGCTTTTTCTCCTTTTATATTATCCTTATCTCCCTTTTGGGATGAGAAGCTCCTGAAATTCCCGCCTTTCGCCATTGTTTCATTTTGTGCCTACGACGTTTTAGCGGTAGCAGAATTCTAACGCCACCGCTGTTTTCCGCCACCTGTTAATTCAGGTAGCGCAGGTAGCCTGTGCACGTAGTTTCAGATTTAAATCTTTAAATGTGAAAAGGGTGTTTACCGCCACCCAGGAAATCTTACGTCCCCAAGAGGATTAGTTCCTCTAGACTCTAGAGGGTAGGGTCAAACCTTGTCAGGCCTGATATTCTGATGGGGTGTCGAGCGCCAGCCCGATTAAGCCAAACCTTCTCCAAAACGTCGCAAAATCTTCAGAGAACTGGAGGAGAGGCTACTGAAAGTTAAAATTACGTATCAAGAAGGAAAGTCATCAAGAGAAGCACTTCTGCGGGCGATTTCTCACCTTTTGAAATTTGTATAGTTTGGGGGCCCCGAGTTCTTGATGTTGTACAGTTCCATTAGTTGGACTTGAATAAATATTTTTTTGAAACGTTAAGGTCAGTCTTCGTATTAGCTAGGATTAACGTAGAGTTGGCATTTGGTGGCGGTAAACCCCTTTTCGCATTTAACGATTTAGATCTCGGATAACATGAACCATCTACCTACGCTACCTGCACTAATGAGTTGGCGGAAAACATACGGTGGCGGTGGACCTACCAAAATATTTGACGCTTTCGTCTGACCCAACTAATCCTCTTGATGATGCATGATTTCCTGGGTGGCGGAAAACATACGGTGGCGCTGGAGCGCGGTGGCATTACGACACCCACTTCGTTTTAGCGCTTTTTCGGCCTAGCCGAGTTTAAGAGACCACGGCACTTGAGTTTTCAAATATTTTGCGTTCGACAAGTAGAGTCGACAAGGCTACTAAGAAATCGCTAATTTGACGCGGCAAGCGAAAACCGATATTTTTGAGCCATTTCGTCGTGAAAAGATCATTTCTAGTAGGAGCTGTGCAACTATAGCTAACATTTTTAGACATTTTTCTGCGTTATCTTATTTAAAAGTTTGGATTCAAGGATACTTTAAACTGATTGCGGATTTAATCACTTATGTGAATAAATCTAGAAATAAAATATATTTATATTTATTGTAAAGATTAGCGTATTTTAGCATCCAATGCAGTCTTGGGTGGCTATGATAGCTATTTTAGAATAAATGATTCCAATTCCGGTTTGTAACGAAGGCAAGTTTTAAAAATGTTGCTTCGGTATAAGAGATATAATGTTTCGCTGCGTAGAATCGAGCGTGAAATATTGTAAATACTCCTTCAGCCGAAGCTAGAGCTATATTTTGGTCCTTCTTGGCAAGGGCCCTGTTCAGGCTCAAAGCGGCTCAAGTTAAAAACGTGAACCTGTGGGAAAACGAACTTGTGTCCCCTTGCCAAGAAGGGCCGAAATATAGCTCTAATAATGTTCAGCTGATGTTTCCGTTTTGCACTATCAAACGTGAAATATTATCCCGCAAAGAATCCGGCCGCGCTTCACACAAATGACGCCGCGAACTTCAAAACAGCGTCGTAGCATGGTCAGTCGAAATGGTATTTGTGTCAAATGAGCGCGGCCGTCAACTTCAGCCAACATGTTACGCACTATTCTATTCTCTATTCTACTCGGTGAAACATCGTCTATCTGTTACCGAAGCAAACATTTTCAAATTTCTCTTCGTTCTATTATTTTAATTTACAGATCCAACTGATTAGTTAGGTGCTGATAGGTGCTTTAAATTTCCACGATCGCAGCTTTTTGGGGCAAGCGATGTTAACCTTGCACTCCTGACAAGCTCCTTTGCTTGCACTGTAAATTTTTTTAATTAATGTCTTTTCTCAGTGTTATTTGTTACATGTTAAATGTTGCGTTTTTTGCATTTTATCTGATACCATGGTTTAAAGTCGTTTTTGCAGTTACCGTGATATCTGATACCACGGTCAAAAAGTATTTTTGCAGTTATCGTGGTATCAGCCAGTTATCATTGTATCTGATATTCAGATACCACGGTCTGAGCGTGGTAACTGATCGTGGTGTCTGAAAAATTCCTCTCACTTTCATCATCACTAACTACAGAGCCTGGGATTTTGTCAAATTGGTGGGAAGAAGTTTGGCCCTTAGTGATGTGGCTGAATATCAGTTTTTTTGGGGGGTGTCTTTGAAAAGCGCAATTTCGATAATTGTCGTTTTTGCAGAGCAACCGCAGTATCAGATGCCACGGTAACTGCAAAAAGGCCTAATTGCTGTTCCAGCTACCGTGGTAACACATACCATGTAAACGCAACTAATAACCTGCTCCACTTGTCGAAATTATGCCATAACCATACTTTGACGGAGAAGTTCAAAATTCAAGATGCAAGTGTTACCCTTTTGGATGTTTCTTCGTCGCTATCAAAAGTCATTGACAACAGAACCCAACCAGCGCACGACCTTCTACACTGCTTCCTGACCGACGATTGAAATTAAGTGTCTTTTTGTGTATGTTTATGTGTTTTATTTACTTTCTTCATTTACTCCGCTTTCTGAAAACGGCGGGTTATAAATAAATTACTTATTTTATTACTTATAATTTCTCAGTTTAAGGGCGAATTTTTCTTAGTCTCTATCGCTGGCTGTGCGGTCTGTATGCTCACATGCTGATTATATTTCTTTGACCTGAGTCACTCATGACAAGTGTGCATCTGCGATTAAAAATAAAATGTATGGTAAGTATGATTTCTTTTTTTTTTTTGCCCAGGTGGAGGAGAGAAAGTTATTTTTGTTGAGTTGTTTTGGTTTGTTTGTCGTTGGAGGTTGATTCCACTGCTGACAACGTTATGTGATCGGTACTGTGCATTTAGTGGTCACCCCCAGGACAACCTGGACGCCCAGGTTCTCGGGTGACTGGTTTATCTGAAGATGTATTGTTTAGTTCCTATGTTTTTTTGTTACAAGTTGTTTAATGTTATTTTGTGTAAATAAAAAGAATAACCTAACCTAACCTATGTGTTAATCGCTTATGATGCAAGACGATTTGAAAAATGCTCAGCTATGCTGTTTTCATCAGTTCCAAAAAGTTAGTCATTTCCACTTTTTCACAATAATCTTAATTGCTGTTTGGGAGAGAAGTATAAGGAGCTAAGTGCTTAGTTTCGTGACTCTTTTTCTTACTGAAATTATCTTTTTCTTATTTGAGAATAATAGTAAGAGTAATAACAATATAGAGACATATCCAGGGAGCGGACGCAGCAATCTTACAAATGGCAAACTTCTGCTTGTATGCAAACTAAACAGCTAACTAAAAATGCAAACTAAATTTCTGTTTGTTCCGAGTTCGTAGTTATCGAAGTATGTTTTTTCCTTTCCGTTTTTCTTGTCTTTTACTCCGTCTTTCCTGGGCCTCGCCCAGTTTTGTTCAGTGATGGGTTATAAATAAAATGATGATGATGATGAAATAACAAGCAGGGGGGGGGGGGGGGCATACTCTGTAATCTGCCTAGAGGCCCCGGATCTCTATGCCTGACTTCACGGCATAATAACAGAAGGGCGAGCGACGATTGGCTTACCTAGGGAGTGATTAACATCGCCGGGGCTTTCCAGGATTCTCGGTGGTCTTCCTGAGTTGAAAATAGGAGAAATAGACAAGTTTCTGGCTGACGTTTGACTCGACTCCTCTATACTTGATTCCTGGGGCGTTGAGGATCGACTTCTTGACAGAACCAGCACAACTTCCGGCCGGGGCGCCTGGAAGAAGTTAAGGTTAAGGACGCTAAGTCCGAGGACGGAGCCTGTTCGTTTAGGGACTTGGGGCTCCCCTTTGAGCTGTCAACCAATGACTTCTACTCCGACTTTTGGACTTTTTTTTCGCACTGTTCGTTGATTATGTTCCAATATTCGAATACTTCAAAACTAGCATAAATACTCCTTCAGCCCAATCTGACTGGAAATCAGATATTAAAATAACAAGGTATGAGTCTTTTTATGGCACTTGCCTTTCGGCCAAGCGCCATATACCGATCACTTTTCCGTCGGTCGGTCAGTCCGGTGTTTGCGAGTTAGGGTACCCGACCAAACTAATTTGGAAAGAGTAGCTTGTTCGATCCGACCTTCGTGGGGGGAGGGAGGGGAGCCGGAATACGGAATTTAGTGACATGCATAACTCTCGAACGGATGACCGGATCTTAATGGAACTTGATATTTGGAAATACGTCATGTCTCAGATGTCCCATTTCAAGTCCGGACGCTTAGAGTGGAGCGATCGGGATGAAACTTGGTAGGAGGAACAAGCACAAGCTCTAGGCACATCATTGACAGAACCGGACCGGATTCGTGCACTGTGGGGGGGGGGGGGGAGTTGGAGGGGGGTTCCTGAATTCCAGTGATACGGGGTTAAGTTAGTTCCGGTTGGGCTAGGACAATGAAACTTGGCAGGCAAGTCAGGGATCCGACCAGATTAACCTGGAAATAGTCAACTTCGCGATCCCACCACCGTGGGGGGAGTGGAGGGCGGGGGAATCCGGAATCTTGAGGAATGTATAATGTTGGAATGGGTGATCGGATCTGAACGAAACTTGATACTTGGAAATTCCTCGTGTCTCGGACAACCCATTTAAAGTCTGGACCGGATCCGATGAATGTGGGGGGGGGGGGGGGGCCGGAAATCTTGTGACACGCTTAGAGTGGAGCGATTGGGATGAAAATTTGTGGGAAGAACAAGGACAAGAGCTAGATACATCAGTGACAAAACTGGACTGGGTTCGGGCACTGTGAGGGGAGTTGGTGTGTGTGTGTGTGGGGGGGGTCTCAGTGATCGCGAATTAATGTACTTCCAGATGTGCTAGGCCGATAAAACTTGGCTTGAACATTAGAAACTTGACATCATTGGCTTAGACATTGTCACTTCTCAGATCCTACCATCCCTTAAAGTACTAGACTAACCTTAAAGTACTAATGCTAATTGCAAAGTACACAAAATAAAGTTTTAGTCTAAATTTGTGTGTGTGTTAATACTGTTATTTATCTTGTGTTATTTCGCGTTATTCCCTTTACTGCACTATCACATTCTGTATTTGGCGGGTTATAAATAAAATATATATATATATAAAATGCTTTTAAGCAAAGTATACATTTTAACTCAAGGGTGTTGCTTAAAAACTAATTTTTAGCACCCTTAAAGTGTATTTCTTAACCAAAAAGTTACAACAATAGTTACAACAATACATATTCATGGTCCTCAAGGGCCCATGATCATTTTTGCCTCAAAGGTTTTGCTTACACCTGAATTTCTTAAACACAAACAATAATTTTGAGCAAAATATACATTTTCATGATTCCAATGAGCTTATCATCATTTGTGCTTCAACAGTGTTAATTACAGATGAATCTCTAGCGCCCTTGAAGTGCGCATCATCACGGCCAAAGCGCAAATAAAATAGTTTTCAAGAACAATATATTCTCGTGATTTCCAAGGAGCCATGACCATTCATATCTTAATGGTTTTACTTACAAATGATGACAACAAACCCACGAATTGACAAATTCCTACTTTAATCCTCTGACCCAGCCTTGCAAGTGCCATATGAGCTTCCAGCTCTTGTTTATAGCCTACTTATAGCTAGCCCCTGCCGTAAACACATAATTGCTAACGACTTCGGTTGTTCTAAAGCACAACTGTTACTAGAGATGACTTTTCACGATAACATGGTTCAGAAATATCGTTTTAAAAAAGATCATTATTTCCCACCAGAAATTAGCAATTTTCTTGTTAGCGCTTGTCGACTCTTTCCAGCCTTCCTCTCTCCGAAGTGGCGGTTGAACGCAAAATATTTGAAAACTGAAGGCGCCTTTGGTAAAAAGTGGGGGTACCAATAATAAGAAAAGAAAACCAAAACAGAAGGTGGTCCACCATGTTTTCCTAAATAAAAGATAATACTTTGAAGCTTCACATGTCGTTATTTTAAGAGTTGTTGACGGATCTTCAAGCTTTCGGTTAAGGTTACTGTTGCGTGACTTTCAAAACTCGGCTAGGCCCAAAAAGCGCTGAAAAGTTGTAGGTACAAAACGAAACAATGGCAAAAGATGGGGATTTCCAAATCTTATAATCCCATAAGGGAACTTGGGATAATATGTAAGGCAGACTAAGCAAGGGAAAGAATAAATAAGGTAATAAATAAGAACGAATGTCCTTTAGGACTTTCGCCAGGCCTTTTGACTTCTAGTAAAAATCGCGGATCGTGGAGAGAAATCCGGCAAGTTAGAACATCAGCGAGGTGTCGTTAAGGGGGAGGGTATGAAATTCGGGTGTCTGAGTGCAAGACTGGAGGGAACGATTACGGAACTCGGTTGCATCGGTATCAAAGTACGACGGGTCCTTAAAGGTCCCTTCAGGCGGAAAAACCCTCTTAGGTCCGGTCTTCACCTCCCGGAATGTGTGCTTCCAGATTATTCTTTGACGTCTTCTGTAAATTGCATCCGGAATATGAACCTGTCCAAACGTATATCGAAATAATCTGGAAAAAAGGGGCTTTTGAACTTCCAGATTTCCGGAATTTTTATGTATCGCAGAAGAAATTTAAAAAAAATCTCGAAATTCTGGGAATCCAGATTCCGGAAGGTGAAGACATACTCACTTCACAACAATACCCTTCTGTCCAGTACGTCGGCGTCAAAAGTGAACATTGTACTTTTACAGCGAACATTGTTTTAGGCGATCTTTGCAGAGACCGGTGGCATATTTCATCTATTGTTACTGAAACGACGAATTGATTGATTGTATATTGATGTAATGGTCAAATTCGGCGCATGCGCTGTGAAAGATACGTTTTATGGTTAAAACTACTCTACTCTACTCACAACCATACGTATAGTTCTTCGTAACATATTTATAATAATAATAATTTATTTTTAACCCACAAATCGTACAAGACGAAAACAGTATGAAAACAACAGAAAACAAAAGAGTGGAAGATTCCAAAACTGTCGCAAATTAGTTTGGGCATGATTGTCCCCTGTCTCCTGAACATTGGGACATTTTACTGGAATTAGCGCCGATGCGCGAACAGTCAGGAGCAACACGTCTTAGGAAGAAATGTGAAAAAAAGCTCTTCCCCACTGACATCCCCGCCCCCGGTTCAGTCATCCGAGCGCTACCTCAAGTCGTTTGTCCAAGACTTCATCAGAAACTTCAACGAAAAAGTGCTAAAAGCTGAAATTTCTTACACAATTTTTTTTTTTTTTTTCCAAGTTGTAGTGCTATTCTCTCGAATATTTGGGACTCTGTAATAAATCTGTTCATTTATATTCTATAGACGGATAGCCTTACCTTTAGGATCTGCAGAGCTTCTCTGTGGGTCACCCCCTTAAAGCTTCGTCCGTTTACAGACAGCACACGATCACCTCTCTGAATTCGCCCATCTCTGTCGGCGACGCTGCCACTGATTATTTTATGCACCTAAAAAAAAAGGGACTAAATAATCTAGCACCACTCAATGAAATACAGATCATGGTTTTCCCGTAAAGCTGAACTAACCGTGAGAAATACCCCAGAAAAAAAAAAAAAAAAAAAAAAAAAATCGAATTCACACGCCTAGGACTAAAAAAATGTTTTGGTTATCGTTAACGAATGGTCTTATGGTATGTTTTGTACGGTGATCCGTTAAAGTTTAACTGAAAAGCCAATTAATTTTTGTTTTCATTTAACTGAATATACTGAATTATCTGGATTCCGATTAGGGATTTTTCGATTTTCTACTATCTGCTCTGGTAGTGACATTCAGAATATGTGCGGCCGTCCCCACAGCGCAAATTCTACTGTGACGCGGACAATTTGAATCTCACCACAAATGCCGATTTTCTGTGGCTGGCGGTGCGCCAGGTGGACTGCTCATTGAGAGCGTGTTCCATCCTACTTACCGTAGTTACTACTCATGACGTCACGAACTATGGCTTTTTGCCGTCAAGGTTGGAACGATTTTTCTATTTTCCAGCAGAATATCATGCCACGGGCGAATCCGACCAATCACGTTACAGAGATCCTTCGTTACTACGCTCCCGAGCCTGGTAAGCAAATAGTTACTATTAGTTAATATTTCGAGAAGGCTGGTAGTTAATATTTCGAGAAGGCTGGAACGGTCAGCGTAGTAACTTTTCGTGAGGCTGGAACGGATTTAGTAACTAATAGTTACTATTGGTACGAGGTTGGAACACGCTCGAAGTAACGCATTTTCATCGGGCCTCCAAAGTTATTTGACTGAATAGGTGATGGTTAACTAGATTGTCTTATCTCAGACCTTTTCGATTGAACATTAATAAGACAGTTTTTATTGTTTATTGTGACACCTACAGTCAAAAATACATCTACAGTCACCGATTCTGTCAATCATATGGCTTTGGGGGGGGGGATTTGCATGGGTCTCTTCTCTCTGGTTCATGAGCTATAAATGCACCAAGACACCATCGTTAACAGAGGATTGAAAAGCGATGGCGACTGGTTCACTCTTCGAAACTGTAAATATTGTAACTCTATATCTTAACTTTTTGGGTGTCCGAAGGTAGACCACTTTTTTCCCTCGAACTGAAAAAACAGCTTGAATATCTGGCATACTATCGCTGTGGTCTAAAACCGCAGCCAAACACCAAAGAACAGACGTAATACCAAATTAAATGAATCATAATAAACGCTTGGCATGCTCAGGTAGCTAAACAGATTTAAAAGCAGACAAACTGGTCACTGAAGTCGCCTTATATCTCAAATGAATAAGCTGAGATGAAAGCAAATTGCGGAATTTCTTTTTTTGTCAATTTTTACATCAATTTCATCGAAGGCAGCTTATTGTATTTGTTTCTCGGAAATCCTACGCCAAATGCTGGGTGGCCTAACCCTAACCGACAAGAAAAATAATTTCATAGAGAGGAGAGTCGCGAGCAGAACTGGGATAAAACGAAACTATTAGTAATATTCAGCAACTAGTATTTCCCTTAAACAAATGACATGTTATTGACTATGAGTCACCTATCTGGCCAGACAGCTGTTGTTTTTTTTCACGTCTATAGCTGTGACAAAAACGGAAGGCCCGAAGGAAGCCCTGACGACTTAGTAAGTACTGTCAATGGTACTTGATAGCGAGTGTAATAATCGTAAAGTGCTCTTGTGCCTCGCCTCAGACCAAACATGTGCAATTTATGTTCCGATCGTGGCTAGTAAATCGACTCATGTCCACTGGAATAGACCAGACACATGACCGACAGTTTAATTTTAGCACTGTACACCAATCTTGGCGGGTTCTTGAAGAGAAGACAAGGCCACCCCAAGTCACCGTAAATAACAGAACCCCCCTCGTAGATCAGCTCGCGTAATTACATCCGGATTCCGGCATAATGTATCACAACTTGGCACTAAACAGGCAATAGCAAAACGCTTCAAAACAAGAAGTCAAAAGCTGAGAACATCATTACTGTCGATTTTTTGCTGGGCGCGAAACGGCTTCGCCAATGTTCAATCTTAACAAGAACACATAAGCACCAGAACCCCCGTCTCCCTATCTCTATAACACTAGCATGCGAAGGGTATTGCGCGGAACATCACAATTCGTTACCTCTATCAACAGATATATCGCAGTAAAGCCCCGGAGAAGAAATTTTTGAAAATTAAAACCGATTGGTTGTCTACCATGTCTGCGACAAATTATTATTATTTTTATAAATCGTTTGTATTTTTTCTCATAGAATTTTAAAGGACCCCTCTTGCTTATTCTGTGTTATAGGTTATCTCTAGCTCACTTACCCAATGAAAAATTTATCTCAAAATAGTACTATGAAGTAGTACGAAAAAGTTGCATGTAGTACTAACGATACTACTACATGCTTCTACTTCAAGGCTACCGTGTTACTGCATACTACTATAAGCTACTATTAGCAAGAATGGATGCTACTATGGCTAGGCAGGGTGCTACTTACTACTAAATAAGATTGGACCAGTCTGAGGCACATTAAATGATAGTATTCTTTGCTATTACATAGTATTACATGCAACGTTTTCGTACTACTACCATACTACTACGCAGGCTACAAATTTTTCGTCGGGTATGAGGTCGTAAGCTTCTGAAATCCTCGCATTTCGATACTGCTTCCTTTTTTACCTACGACTTTTTAGCGCTTTTTTGGTCGAGCCGAGTTTTCACTCACGAGCTACTTCAAAGTGTTGTTTTTATTTTTGGAAAACTTCGTAGGCCACCAGGTAGTTTTTCTGTTTTTTACTTTTTTTTTTATTTTTCCCACTTTTTAACCACAGCGCATTCAGTTTTCAAATATTTTGCGTACAGCCGCCGCGTCGGAGAGCAGGAAGGCTAAAAAGAGCCGACAGGTGCTAACAAGAAAATCGGTAATCTCACGTGGAAAGTAATGGTGTTGTCGAAAAACGATATTGCTGGGTTATTTCATCATGAAAAGATCATTTCTAGTAAGAGTTGTGCTTTAAGTTAAATGTATGAACTGGTTGAGGTAGCCCTCTGTATTTTTCTTTTTATAAATTCACTCTTTTGTTGCTATTTAAAAAATCGTGCAGTAGCAATCCAATCATTCATTTTCCAATCATTTCAAATGATTGGCAACATCGAGGAGACTTTGTGACTTTTCTTGTACGAACGGCGCGACTTCACTAGGGGCAGAGGGGAGGTGATTCGCTGCGGAGGATCGACAGCGTCCAGGTTATCAACGGATCGGGATAAGTACTGCCCGTTGGGTTCAAATCCAATCATTTCATCATCCTGTTCAGCATATCTTCTTACCCCATAATCGACTATCACATTAGGTGTTTCTAAATATTGTGTTTGCCCCTTAATCACCCCCTCCCCTACCTCTAAATGTAGGGCTACAGAGCTCATCCATGAACTCGGCCTTACACCTGACCCAAAGAACCCTCAAACCAAGTTTCATCAAAATATCTCATTCCCTTCGAGAGTTATCGTGCTCACAGACGGACAACTTTTGCTATGTCATAGGTATCTCTCCACTTACGTTTTGGAACCCCCAAAACACATCCGGGTTGGGTTTGTAATCTTTCGCAAAAACGGCCGAGTTTTAAAGGAACTGGACTTGATTGGAATAGGAACTGCATGTTCTGTAACTTGCGCTTTAAGCGTGCGTGAATACTCACCGTAATCTCCTTCATTTCATGGTCAGCACCACCAGCCAGCGTAATTCCTAAGCTCATTGACCCAACGCCGGCCATACTTTCACCACGGTGCAGCACCACCACCACAATTTCGTGGCACGGTGTCCCCGATTCCTCCAAAGACTGGTTTGCGTCTTCGATGAGCTGCTGTAGTTCTTGGGGGGATATCAAGGATGTTGTTGAAGCGAGGGATGTGATACTCCCGAAGTGGTCGCGAACTGGAAGAGAATAACATTAAAGGTGGCTGAGGGTTGAAAGCGAAGAACATTCCTACTGAATCCAACAAGAGCTGTGAGCTCAGATGGCACTTCCAAGCATAAGTAGTAACTAAAGGGTCAGCTAAGATTTGCGCTGTCTTGAAGCACATACGATTATGGGCCTTTCGGATTCACAAAAATGTATGGTTTAGTCAAAAATATGCCATGTACTTTTCGGTGACAATGCGCACTTTAAGGTGGCTAGGAATCCATTTTGTAAGCAAAAGCACGAGTGCACAAATGAACGTGAGCCGTTGGTCATGAAAGTGTGTATTATGCTCGAAAGTGTATTTTTAAATTTTTTTTACGGCTAAGGTGCGCACGTCAAGGGACTAGAACTAAATTGGAAAGCATCATAGTTGGAGCACAGATGAGCATGTGTCCTTGGGGTTAAAATAAATGTACCGTTTCTTAAAAGTGTTCTTTTCCACTTTGCGTTGAGTATGTTGGAAAGTCACATGTGAGCAAAACCCTTGAGGCAAAAATTGGCCCTTTAGAATCACAAGAATGTATCCTTTTGGTTAAAATTATTTTTTCACTTTGTAGAAACACCTCCTCTTGTCAAGTATCCAGTTTCCTTCGGCTCCGACCAACCGTTCGAAAGTTACACATGACGCACAATTCTGGTAATCCCGGTTCCGATTCCCTCCAACCCCTGCCCCAGGGTGATCGAATCCGATCCGGACACGAAATGGGACATCGGCGACCTGAGCTATTTATCAACTGTCAAGTTTCATTTGTGTCCGATCTCCAGTTCGAAAGTTAGGCTTGCCTCAAAATCGCATATTTCCCCTTCCTCACCCCGATGGTGGGATCGGGGAAATGACTATTCTGAAGTCAGTCTGGATGGGTCTCTGATACGCCTGCCAAGTTTCATTGTTCTAGTACATCCGGAAGTACCTCAAGCCGGGATAACCAGAATTCCGTGTAACTACCCCCGCAGTTGTCGGGTCCGGTCTGCAAGTAAAACGGGACATGTGAGATACGTGTTCTTTCCACTTATCATGTTTCATCAAGATCCAATCACCCGTTCCAAAGTTACCCATGCCTCAATATTCCGGATTCCCCCTCTCTCCACTCCCCCACGATGGTCGAATCGGAGAAGTGACTAATACAAGTCTTTTTGGTCCGTAATATGCCTGCCAAGTTTCATCGTCCTAGCACATCTGGAAGTACCTTATTTGGCGATCACCGGACCAACCGACCGACAGACAGACCCCGTCGGAAAAGGCCCTTGGCCGGAAGGCAAGTGCCATTAAAACAGAGAATGATTGAGTAGAATTTGGAGTACGATAACCGAGAACGTAACTCATAATGAACGATTAACACAATAGTAATCATCACTAGTTATGCCCATAAAAGATGAGTTGGAGGATTAACACGAATTTAATCATATCAATGAAAAGTATAAAAAAAAAATGGACAATGAGTTGGAACGGCGCTCAGGATTTTTGTCTTTGCCACGCGGAAGCTGCGCGGAAGTCCCGGATGCACAGTCAGAAGTTTCATAACAGATAAGGCGAGGATGTGCGATTTCAACAGCTAATACGTAACAGATAACAGTTATCTGTTGTGTTTCAAAATGTTATGCATAATAAGCGCTACCATCAGGAAGAACCGAAAAATCACCAAAAAGTATCTGCTGAGTTTTCCGACATCATGACGATAAGGAATAAAGTCAGTAGATGCTTTTTTTGGCTCTTCCTAATAAAGTTTGTTATGCAAAACATTTCATGCGTAACATTTTCAAACCCAACAGATAACATCCGAAGTGTTATCTATTACGCAGTTGAAATCTCACATCCTCGTGTTATCTGTTATGAAACTTCTGACAGTGTAGTACTTCATCATATCAGTGAAAAAAAAAGAAAGAGATGTGGAGTTAAAACAGCGCTGAGCATTTTGTGTTTCACAGTCATAATTTAATATTTAATCATATCAGTAAACACAATATTACAACAAAAAACGACAAGGAGATGTAACGGCGCTCAGCATATTTTTTACCCACGCCGCAATGTGGTACAATATTTAATCATAAGAAAGAAAAATGGAGATCAACCCATAAACTACTTTTTCGTGTTTTCACATGTAATCTTCTCCTTCAGTTCTGACAGCAATGGCCAGGCACGCAGGGCTTTGATCGCCACTTAGACCAAAGAAAAATGAAACAATTAAGTAGAAAAAGGGTAATTACTAGACACTTTTTCGTTTAACTATTTTATATTGTAAGATGCCGCGCAATTTTCTTTTCTTTGCGTAACGCCTGACGGTCAAACTCACGACTATAGTTCTGAATATAGCCTACAGATAGACTACAGTAACTGTATGCTTATTTGAACGACGACTTTGAACATAGCCATTTTGATGTACTTGTTCCAACTAAAGTCAACTACCAGTTCGCCAAAGTAGCTAATTAAGAGCCTCTGGAAACGCCTGAATGTCTAAATTCTACCCTTTACCCCAAAACTGCGCTGTTCAAATTAAGTATCTGTTCAAGTAAGGATACTGCTACAGCTTTAGTTCAAAAGAGAATCTAGCAGATGGACGAACAAGGGATACTCCTTTAAATAGCAGTTCTCTCAGTTAGAATCATGTAGCCAGTAAGATCATCTCACGGAAGCCACTTCCTTAAACTGGATAAATAATTCAAGTACCAGTTTCTCATGAACATTCGTCACAATACAGTAGCAAATACCGAAGGAATAAAAACACTCTGACATGATACACCCACATAAGAAAACCAACAAAATCTGTGTCTAAGACCACAGCCAATTTTGAGTGAAGATGGGACAGTTTTTTCCCATATTTATTTATTTATTTATGACCCGCTTTTTGCGTAACAGCGGAGTATGAATAAAATACAAAAGTAAAATATACATATTAAAACACTTAAACAAAACAATGTAAATAAACACGACAACATTGAGATAATTCGGTTCTGGAAGAGTTCAAAGTCCCTGATTTGGAAGCGATACCGCGTGCCATTCCAAAACTCTTAATTCGTCAAGCATTTAAATCAAATTAAATCGTAATTACTGTTCTTTGTGCTTTAAGCTGGGTGGTCTTGGAGTCCGACGATAAATTCTGAAGACTCAATTCGAAATTGCTCAATACTGCCAATCGAATCTAAATTACTGGATGATTTCCAACCTCGAACCATAGTAGATACCCTCGCGAACCAGCGATATATAACTGGTTAAGGAATGGGGTCGCCTTACCTTGTGGTAGTACGGTAGTTAGCTATCGCTCCTTACTAATAACTTTTAGACCTTTCTCTTTTTTTTATTGATCCAGTCTTTCTCTCCTCTTACTTTCTCAACTTTTTTTTACCTTTATCCCTACTTTACTCTTAGTATGTTGCCAAACTGCTGAATTTTTCCACATTGATGCTGGTTATTAGTTCAGGTTGTTTTAAATAGTTTGGTATATTTCCTTTTTTTTGTGTTATTCCGTACTTTGGTTTAAAAAAACCTGTTTTCCATACTTGTGTTTTACTAACAATAAGTTGTAGAAATATAATCCACTAATATAAACCCTGATTATTTTTCTATGTATCATGAGCACCATAATTAAGACAGTAGAAATACAAGGCCTTTAATTAATAAAAAAAAAGATAAACAGGTGGATCATCTTATATGACTCATAATCTGCGACTTTTCTTTTTGGAATAATTTGCCGGCTGACATCACACATTATAGGAGTTTAAAAAGAAACTTAAGACTTTCCACTTAAAGCGGACCACAAAAAAATTATCTTTCTACCACACACACCATGATAACCACGCCTGTTGCCACTATGAATGTTCAAAACCACAATGTGATAGTCGATTAGGAGGTAAGAAGATATGGTGAACCATTTTCTCGCCGGACAAGAAGTTCGTCCGGAATAGGGCAGAAACCGGAAATTTGGTTAAAAGTAAGTTTCATTTGAAGTTGATTAAGTGTTCGGTTTAGGGCTAAGAAGACATGCTGAACAATTATGTGAAAGTATTTTCTACCCGGACAACTAGTTCGCCTGGAATCCGGCCAAACCCAGAAAATCTGTTGAAAGCAAAAGTTTTATTTGAAGTTGATTAGATGACAGATTTGCGCTGAATTCGTTTCTAAATTTCCTTTTTTTGTTAGACAATTTTAATTCACTAGGAATTCGGACGAAACAAGAAATTTGGCAGAAGCAAAGCAGGAAGTTTCGGTCAGTATCGTCAAAATAGATATGGCTTATAGAGGTATATGTGAACTTGGTTTTCTTTGACGATTAGCCTAGCTAAGAGAAGACCCAATTGTCTGGATCAAATGTTAGATTTTGGGGATCCCATCGAAACCTTTGGTCTTGTTTCTATAAGTCACAGGCTAGGTGGATAATTGTGGTTTGTAAAGTTTAGTTACTTATTTATTAGATATATTTGGTATTAGTGAATTGCGGCATAAGTCCTTAGGACTTTCTTTTGCTGCAAAGAATACTAGTTGTATTTAAGTTTATTAGAAGTCTAATGTTTTGGGTCTACCTACCTACTTAGACTAAGGTGGAGAAAACGGTAAAATAAGAATGATACAGAGTAGAGAAAGGTACTTCATGGTTGTGTTTTTATACTTTTATGGGTCAATCGTAAGTTAAAAAATTTAAGATGAAAAATTTGTTTACTGAGCTGGTGAGCCTATGTCTCGTTTGCAGCCGGCCGTCGCCTTGAGAACGGGCTATGCTAATAGTTTTGTTCCATCGTTTGTTCGTTTGTATAACACGGAGCATACAAGACCGTTTAGTATTTTGTTGACTTTCTTATGCTCACACGATTTTTATCTAAAACGTAGGTATACAATTTTCGCAAAATTATATACATATATAGTTTTTTGTCCGACACAGAACAACCAATCGGCTCCTCCGTTATATGTTTTATGAATTAAAATGAACTGAAAAAAAAATTTAAAGTTTAACTGAAAAGCAAGCTTATTTTTATATCTTGAATTCAAACAGACTGAATTATTTTGAATCGTCTGAGGGATTTTTTTATTTTTCATATTGAGCTCTCGTGGCAACGTTCAGAATATGCAATGCCGTCACGATAAGAGCAAATTCCATCCCGACGCGGAGAATTTGAATTTCAAAAATGGCGTGAATTTCAATGCCTAATGAAACGAATCTCAGGAAATGTTCACTTTCAGACAATATGCTTTTGCTTACTACACCTCTAAAGAAGCTTTTGCTTGTGACCCCCAAAAAAGTTATTTTTATGCAATCGTTTACCGTGGTAGTTGCTAAATATGTCAAGCATAGAAACAGGCTGACAGTGATACCCCAAAACCGAACGAGTTTATTCGATGGAAATCGATTATATGAATAGCGGAGCAACAAAGTAACGCGTTTTCGTCAGGTCTTCAAGCCTATTCAGTGAATAAGTGATGGGTAACTAGACTCTCTTATCTCAGCCATATACGATTAAACTTTAAAGAGCCCGTCGTTCCTTTAATGCCAATGCCATCTACTACTGTAATTGCATTAATTAATTCTCCAGCCACCCAAATGTCACATGTCACATTTAAAGACCAGTAAAGGTACATCAGTAATCTTTGCACTTGCCACGACTCACTGTTTTCCATGCGCAATATGCTCCCGACCAGTGTTCGTGTACTGATGAGTAAGACCGGTTGTCTAATTTTGCCGACTTTTGATAGAAGTCAATGGGTCTCAGAAAAGGCTTAAAACAGCCACAGCTGTGGATAATTCGTTGAAAGCAGAGTCTAGATTTGCAGTATTGAGATACTTTTGAATATTGGAACATAAACATTAAATAATGGTCGGTGTACTTTTTTATAAGTAGTGAACTGAAATACAAAAATGCTCCTCAGCCGGGATTTGAACCCAGGACCCTCTGCTTACAAGGCAGGCGCTCTACCAACTGAGCTACCGAGGGGCTTGAGAACAGAGTTCGCAAACCACTACAATAGACTGGTAGAAGCCGGCCATAGGAACAGTGATCCCGCCCGAAGGCAAATTCATCTAACCAGTTCACATCCCCAAAGTGCCATCTATGTACTATTATGGTCGGTGTAGAGTAAAGAAATCAGTTAACTTACTCGAAGGAAGGATGACATTGGTCAAACTGTTATCCTCACTCGTTGTCGAATCAATTGACGAGACTCGGGCGTGCGAGGATATGTTCATTCCAATAGAGAAGATCCCGTGTGGCTGCTGATACCTTTTCAGTGTATTTGGCGGCGATTGGCTATTCGGAGACGCACCTCCACAGTCGTCTGAGTTACTAAGAGACTTCTCGGCCTTCTCGAAAGCTCGCCGGATGTCATTGACGGATGCGGTTTTGTTATCAACAGCCTTATTTTTAGCCAATTTGTCGACGTTAATTTGTTCAAACCGCTGGGCTAAGGCTTTGATGCTTGTAGGAGAGCGAGCTTCCTTACGTTGGGATTTAAGTAGCTCTAAGCGAGCTGGATCGTTTTTGGGGAATACGAGTTCATCGAACGTTTTGGAAGATTCCTCAACCCTGATGATCGTTTCCAACTGCTTCGAAACGGGTGGAGAAGTTCTGACACCCTCTCCTTTGCTAAAAGAGCTTCTTGTTTCGATAGGTTTGACCTCGGTATTGTCCGACTTCTTCGGGGGTAATGGAGAAGTCCTGGTTGATCTGAGCGTCTCTTCGTTACTGAAAGACGATCTTCTCTCCGTTATTTTGGGATCTTCACGCTTAGTTGGTATTGGAGAAAGTCTTCGCAGAAAATCATCATGGGAGGCGGACGTCCGTCTGGTTTCGTAAGTCGGGGAATCATTGAGCTTCCGTAAGGATGTAGGCGATGGACGTAAGGTTCTGTAAATAGGCTCAGGAACGTCGGGACGTCCGAAAGGGGAAAAGCTTTTCTGGGTCTCTGGCTGCTTCTTTGAGAAGCTTGGCGTCCTTGAAATTCTGCATGTGTCCTCTGCGGAGACGTCCCTCTCCGTTCTCTCCACCTCGACTCTTGAAAAAGACGAAGTCCTTGTGATGCGGACAACCCCATCTTCGACCTCTCTCGTTTCTTCCTTGGAAACCCTTAAGAAGTTCCGCTGTGTTGGGACAGGTGTCGTTGTATCTAAACGCCTCGGTGATGGGGAGAGCGGAGGCCGTGAATCCGTAACGTCAGTAAGGAAAGCCACTTGTACTTCCAGCTCTTGCGATCGGGGTCCATCCGCTGTGTGCGTGGGGGAAGGAGCTGCAGCGTTATCATCGTCACTCTTGGCGCCATTGCTAAACCGGGCAGAGCGGAGAACGTTTCTGCGGTTCAAAGCTTCAACGCTATCCGGTTTCAAGACCCGCGGTTCCTCCTTATCTGGTGTAATAGAGTACGCATCCGAGTAGTGCGGGGGCGGGGAAGGAGGCGGGCTCATAGAGGAGCGACTTGATGACACCGCCGAGTCGGTATCAGTGTCTTGATCGTTTTCCTGAATCCCACTGTCATTAATATACCCAAGCCGAGCATGGACAGTGGATAGGTTCTGGCTCTTATAGGCACTCATGCTACTACTTCTGGAGTAGCTCTGGGGACTTCCGTCTTGGCCTGGAGGCGGGCGGGTATCCTGGGCAAAGATGGAGTCCGCGCTGATTATTTCTGGAAGGTCGACTTTCGGTCCTCCGACTTGCTTAACAATCTGGACGTCAGGGATGACCAGGCCTTTCAGTTTGGACATACTCTTTTTCCGGGAATCTAAAAGCGAAGAAAATTTCCGGTCATTTTTCCGGGGTTCGGCAGTGAGTGATCGTCTCGGTGCGCTAGCCGTCGCAACATCGAGGAGACTTTGTGACTTTTCTTGTAACGAACGGCGCGACTTCACTAGGGGCTGAGGGGAGATGATTCGCTGCGGGGGCTCGACAGCGTTCAGGTTATCAACGGAACGGGATAAGTCCTGCCCGTTTGGCCGTGCTTCCGCGCTCGGGCTGCGTAACACAGGGCTGACTCGTGGATTTTCATCACTGGAAAAAAGGGCAATTTTCGCGCGGACACTTTTTTCGCTCTTTTCGTCCGCGCGACGACTCCACAAAGGAGGTTTTCCGGTATCCCGTGGCGGGAGATTTGAACGTGGGCGCGGGACTGGCATTTGCTTTTTCAGACTGCTTATGATTTCGTTCATTCCAGGATCCTAAAATGGAAAATAAGCTTTAAAAGTTCATGTTGCTGTTCAATGCGATATTATCGGCGAAAATAATTAGATCCCCTTAACAGACAGATCCCTGATTGTCATGATGATCATGACGAAAACTTTGCTACGGATTGGATAGGAACATCAAAATAGTGTAGTACAAAGAGAGAAAAGAGAAAGTCACACTGAACTTTCCATAACGAGGAATAAGCAAGATAAACAAGAGATGTAAGCTCATATGGCACTTGCAAGGCTTGGTAAAAGGATGAAAGTAGGAATTTGCCAATTTGTGGGTTTGTTGTGGTCATTTGTAAGCAAAACCCTTAAGATAAAAATGCGGATGGCCCTTGGAAATCACGAGAATGTATCGTTTGGTAAAAAGTTTTCTTTGCACTTGGCTGTGATGAGGTGCACTTTAAGGGCGCCAGAAATTCATCTGTGATCAAAAGCCTTTAGGAAAAAATTATCCTGGGCCTTTTATGATCATTACCGATGAAAAATTTATCTTAAAATAGTACTATGTAGTAGTACGAAAAAGTTGCATGCAGTACTAACGATGCTACTACATGCTTCTGCTTCAAGGGTACCGTGTTACTGCATACTACTATATGCTACTATTAGCAAGACTGGATGCTGCTATGGCAAGACAGGATGCTACTGGATACTACTAAATAAGATTGGACCAGTCTAAGGCACATTAAATGATAGTATTCTTTGATATTAGATAGTATTACATGCAACGTTTCCGTACTACTACCATATTACTACGCAGGCTACAAATTTTTCATCGGGTTAATACATATGGTTTGATCAAAAGCATTTATTTTTACTCTTCGGTTAAGATGCGCACTTTAAGGGTGCTAGAAAGTAATTTCTAAGCAAAACTATTGAAGCAAAAATGATCATGGGCTCGTGAGGATCACGAAGATGTTGATTTTGCTGAACAGTCTTTTTTGTACTTTGCGGCGAAGATGAGTACTTTAAGGGATGGTCGGATCTGGGAAGTAACAAATTCTAAGCCAAGCTTGTCAAGTCTCTAATGTTCAAGCCAAGTTTCACCGTCGTAGCACATCTGAAAGTACCTTAATCGCGGTCAGCGGAAGTCCAGACCCCCCACAACTCCCCCCAGAGTGTATGAATCCGGTCCAGTTCTGTCATTGATGTCTCTAGGGCTTACGTTTTTCTTCCCACCAAGTGTCATCCCAATCGCTAAAGTCTAAGTGTGTCACAAAATTTGCGCCTCCGCCCCCCGACTCCCCCCACACTGATCGGATCCTGTCCTATCTTGAAATGGGACATCTGAGACATTTTCTTTTCGGATATCAAGTTTCATTAATATCCGTTCACCCGTTCAAAAGTTCATTTCTCAAGATTTTGGATTCCCCCTCCCTCCACTCCCTCACGATGGTCAAATCGGAGGCTGTTCTAGGTTAAAATTGTCGAGTCCCATATGCCTACCAAGTTTCATCGTCCTAGCACATGTGTAAGCATCTTAACTCGGGATCACCGGAATTCCGGAACCCTCCCTCCAACTCCCTCTCCAGTGATCGGATCCGGTCCGGATTACTCAACTACGTATCTGGGGCTTGTGCTTGTTCTTCCCACCAAGTTTCATCCCGATCCGCCCACTCTGAACATATCGCAAGATTTCCGGTTCCCCCTCTCCAACTCCCCCCAAAGTCATCGGTCCGTTTCGAACTTGACGTATGAAATCTGAGACACGAGGTAATTCCAAATATCGAGTTCTATGAAGATCTGATTCCCCGTTCAAAAGTTAGACATACGTCAATATTCGGGATTCCACCTCCCTCCACTCCCCCCACGGTGGTCGGACCCGGGAAGTGACTATTTCCAACATAGTTTGGTCGGGTCCCTAATACGCCTGCCAAGTTTCATCGTCCTAGCACATCTGGAAGTACCCTAACTCGTGATCACCGGACTGACCGACAGACCGACGCAAAAGTGATCGTTATATGGCTTATTTATAGGCAGGTGCTATAAAAAATAGATATGAACAGAAGCCTACTTATTTACCTTAAAAAACACTCATTCCAGATTGCATGTGGAAAGTGATCGAGTAGAAACATATGACTTTCTTGGAAAAAGGACAATAAATTCATGCATGGGTAGAAGGAGAAAAGTAACGAAGTAACGTGGGAGTTTCTGTAACGTCGAGAAAGATATAAAAGAAATTTACAAAATTTGAAACTAAAATTCCAGATATTTTTAACGTGCAGTGAAGCCAGATCTAGTCCGTCTTAAAAATAATAAGTAACTATGCAACCAAGAGATAAAAGAATTTTGTAGCAAGACGACATGTTTATATAGAAGTTCTAAATAAACTAGTCTGAAAAAAATCTAACTGTTCGTTCAGTTTACGGGCGTCCCCTCGAATCTATCAAAGCTAACCATTAGGGAATGCAAAGGTACGGTATTCGTTTTATTTCCCGTCCTCTGGAACGTGTTTCCATTATTATCCTCTCACTGTTTCTTCCTCCATTTCTTTTTTTCACCCTGATGAAAAAGTCTTTGGATTTTTTTCTCATTTCTTATCTCAATTTTTCTATACCTCATGTTTTTAGGGGCAATTGTTCTTCTTTTTTTTTTGCCGTGAATATTTTAAACGTTAACGTTTATAGAGGTTGGTAGAGATGATGAAGGATGAATGTTTACTTACTGTTTACAAACTTGGGCGTTACTTGCGATGGAGCATGGAGCATGGAACGAGATTTTTGGTATCCCACAACGCAGGATACCAAAAGGCGGGATACCTATGACATCGCAAAAAAGTCCGTCTGTCCGTCTGTCTGTGTGCACAATAACTCTCGAAAGGAAGGAGATATTTTGATGAAACTTGGTGTGAGGATTCATTGGGTCAAGGGTAAGGTCAAGTTCGTAGATGAGCTCTGTAGCTCTACATCTAGGGCGGGAAAGGGGGTTTTAAATTAAGGGGCAAATGCAATATTCTTAAACAGATAATGTGATAGTCGATAATGGGGTAAGAAGACATGCTGAACACGACGGAGAAAACCATTTTGTTATCGGACAGGTAGATCGCGCGGAATCCGGCCGAAGCCGGAAAGTTTGTTGAAAGTAAAAGTTTTATTTGGAGTTCATTAGATGTTCGATTTAGGGGTAAGAAGACATGCTGAACACTTATGTGAAAACAATTTTCTACCCGGACAAGTAGTTCGTCCGGGACCCTGCCAAAACCGGAAAATTGTTTAAAAGTTACAGTTTAATTTGTAGTTGACTAGATATCGGATTTAGGGGTAAGAAGGGATGCTGAATCCGTGTATGACAATCATTTTTTACCCGGATATATCGTTCGATAGGAGTCCGGCTGGAGCCGGAAAATTTGTTTTAAGTTAAATTTTTATTTGAAGTTGGTTAGATGTTCAGTATTGGGGAAAGAAGATACGCTGAGTTCGTTTTTGAGCTTTCTTTGTCGCCGGACAAGTAGTTCCGGAATTCGGCCGAAGCCGGGAAATTGGCAGAAGTGGCATGAAGTTTTCGTCAAAACATATATGACTTATAGACAGGGGCGTCGCAAGTGCATTTTCGGTGGGGGGGTGCAGAGCCAAAATTTTACCGAATCTTTAAATTTTTTTACCGAATCCAGAACTAAGAATTCGAGCTTTACATTATGGAATAGAAACGATTACGTAGGAAGAGTAACAATAAAAGGCAGTATGAACGACGATAAGCCAACTATAAGGCGGCGTTTTGGCGAAGCCCACATGGAGAATAGGTTGCCGGGCATGATTGCAGTAACAGCTACTATCTATTATAGCCAATAGAAAATTAAATCGAGCGCCGCATGCAAAAATTTTCGAAATCCATTTTTTTTTGTTTTTGTAGGCTAAAATTTAACTGCTTCTCTTACAAATTCTATCATTTACCGTTGATGAAATACCGAGACTCTTAAGAAGTTCTAGAAAACGGATGGAGCCACGTTCCGGCAGCAGCAGCAACTGTAGTCTAGTCAATATACTATCTATGATAACATAAAGTGAGCGCCGCAGGCGAAATTTTTTTTTGCTTTTTCCTGCCAAATTTAATTTCCATCCAAAATCTAGCTTTTAATGTTTCGAAATCTCAACCCCAAATCTGGCTTAAAACCCCCGTCAAATGACGCGCCCTTCCACAAAATAGAGAACATTACGAAAAGTGCTGCAGGCGGAATTTTCGAAATATTTATGATCAGATAGTCTTTTTGGGATCCAAAATAAAAGTAAGGACTATCGATAATATCACAGATCATCCCTTTTTTCTGCGACCAGTGCTTCACTCGACCTCTTCTGAGTTTCTAGGTTCGTGGTAACTTCCGAATCCTGGCAATTACAACGAACAAGTTACCGAATCCCAGTTATTATACCGAATAAGTTTAGACCGATAGCGTGTTCGGGATTCTGTATAACCACCGTATCCCGGTTATTATACCGAATTTTTTTGGTATCGAAAGACTAACGAACAATATTCATATTCGGTATACTTTCGTCGAAACTGGAACAAAGTCAGGATTCTGGTCAACTTCCGAATCCTGGAAATTATACTTAATAAATTACCGAATCCCAATCATGACACCGAATAATTCTGAACCAATAGCTTATTCGGGAGTCTGTGTAACTACGGAATCTCCATAAATATACCGAATAGTTCCGGCATCGAAAAATTACCAAATGATTTCATAAATTCTCTCACCAAATTCGTGATAACTACCGAATACTGGCAATTATACCGAATCCCGATCATTATACCGAAGAGGTTTGTACAGAAAGTCTATTTAGGATTCTGCATAACTACCGAATCCCCGTAAATCGAAAAAATACCGAACAATTTTAGTAAAATGTTGGGCCTCCGGCCCAAAATTTTACCGAATCTCAAAAAGGTGGGGGGGGGGGTGCTGCACCCCCCCCCCCCCCTTGCGACGCCCCTGCTTATAGGGGTAGACACACATCCACAATCAATATCTGAACTTGGTTTTTTCAGACAATTAGCTATTTGGCCTTAATCGTTAATTAATTTTAATAGTAAAAATGTTCAATGAGTCTGCCGAAGACTGGATCTGGCGAAGGCAAGACCCAATTATCTGGATCAAATATTGAATTTCTGGGATCCCATCGAAACCTTTGATCTTGATAGAATAGTAGTGTTCGTTGGAGGAATTTTCTTTGCCATGGCCGTCGGGCTCTTTAGGTAATATCTTCAGTTTTATTCTATCATATGTGTTTCTTTTACCCGTACTTGACGTATTCTGTGTGGTTACAATGTAATGTGATTATGTGTTATGTAGTGTACAGTTATTGGATGGCCCAACAAGATAGCTTCAGAGGATCTTGTCTCTTCTTATGTGTGTTATCTATGTAGTAGGTCAGTAAATGAATGTATGACTGAAATAAGAAGCAACACGATAAAAGGATGAAAATTAAATTAAAAGTTTAGCCTGTTTCCGGTTTACAAAATATAAGGTCAAAGACACTTGGCACCTTCATACCCTAACGTCCACTTTTGAATCAGATCTGGGTTAAGCTTTGATTGACAGCCATCACGCCTTCCTTTCACAGCCATTTACTCTTGCACAATACCCTTGTCACTCTATGACAGTCGCAAACGTTAATGTGCAAAAAAGTGCGCGAAAAATTGCATTCCTCAATTTGTCAATGCCACATGTCGCTTACGTGATAAAATGATGCGTGGCATATGATTAAAGCGCCGAATTACAAGAAAGGTAATACGAGTGAGGGGCTACTTGCTTCTTTTATTGATGAACATCCCTCACATGCGAAATTTTTGGCTCGAAAACTGAAGCGCAAGACTAAGTTATTAACTCCTAGGATTTAATTGTTACGTCGTAACTAAGAAATTCTGTCGTTATGAATTTATCTTGAAAATTCTGTGGTTTCGAAATTGCGGAAATGGTGAAACACCAAGAAAATATGTTTGTGGGAAAAAAGCAATTAGAGATGCGAAAAGTTTAAACCTTTTTCACTTTTTCTTTTCCAACCTTTCCTACTTCTAGGTATCCTAAGGTCTATAGTTTGTTTTGGAAATATGATTGAAAAAGTGGATAGTTTAGCAGAAAGTTTGCAGGTGTTACTTACTAAATTATGGATGTGAGATAGAGTGAGGATGTTTTGGTATGGTTTTGTGATTTAAGAATGTTCTATAGCCTGTCGGCTTAACAGCTTTCAAATACAGATATATATATAATTTATATATATATATACTATGTATATATTTACATATATTTAAAAAATAAAACTAATCCATTCCTTTTTTTTCCTAATACAGCCCCGCGTTTTAATAAACAAAAAATGTAACTCTATAATGTTGATTTATTATTTAATTACTTCATATGTACAATTCCTTATAAGTAATTGATTTGATTTGGTACTCTTTTGTGTGCAACTGTACTCTCTTCTGTTTCAGTAAAATCTATTTTTTTCTTATTTTTTCTTTTTATTTCCTTCCTTTTCAAACTTGTTGAATTGATTTCTCGTGAATATGGATCATAAATGAAAGTTAACCTTTGAGTTAACCGTTTGACGAGTTTTTACTGATTGCACATCCTCACTCTAGGCAGAAAATAAATGACAAAATCAACTTAATAGACCACACAATGATCCCTCATATCCGATCAATTCTTCATATTCCAGCGCAGATCCACGATGTGGATTAGTTCCTATTCGTCACCCAATGATCATCATCATCAACAACGTTTAAAGATAGCCCTGCTGGGATAAATTTTACTTCATTACTTCAGGAGAAATAAGATCAATGGTTTCGATGGGGTCCCAAACACTGAATATCTGATAAGTAGGGTAGGGTCAGTGTTGTACCAAGTACTTCTAGTTTTTACTTATGTACAAGTACCAAGTATTCCAGGAAATTTTTACTTACTTCAGTACTTAAGTACCCAAGTTTTTAGATAGTACTTAAGTACCCAAGTATTTGGATAGTACTTCAGTACTTAAGTACTCAAGTTAAGCTAAGGTTTGCTTCACAAGTGAGAGACATGAATCCCCGTCATTTCATTTGGCCCTGACAATTGAATTCAGCATGCAAAAAAGATTTCCTTGGAGCTTTTAGTTGATCAAGTATATATAATTCTTTAATCAAGATAGAAATGTCCGGTTCTTTGCAAGACAAATATTCCTTGAGCCCAAACTGACTTTGAAACATATATTCAGATAATGCACAAAACGGATAACATATTGACAGCCTGACGAGGACCCTTGCCAAGGACCGAAATATTGCTCGCGAAGCATCGTAGCTGACGTATCCGTTGTATGCACTATTTGAATATTTCTTTGCAAGACATATATTGGCATCATCATTTACTGTATAAAGACATAGGAAATCCATTCACTAGCTTAGTTTTCCCATTAAGTGATAGTTCAGCCGTATTCGTCTCCGGAGAATACGAGAACTTTCTTGATTTCTAATAACGTGTTTGTCCAGTTGTTCGCGTCGGTGTAGAAATAGTAAGAAGACTGACCAATCTGTCAGCTCCTACTCACTGGAACTACCAGTAGGAAATCCTCGCTACTGGGTAAATGGCGATGACCGGAATCTGATATAAACTGACAAAATTTGGAAAGAAAAAAATCATCTGACCAAACTTATTAGATATTTTATTTCGAGGTAGGCGCGTGCCTACGTTTTGCATTAATCAATCAATCAAAAGAGAAAACGATTGCCTAAGGAATCTGGTTAAGGATTTGAGTGGAGATAAATAACACTTAGGCTACACGATCTGGCAAAGACCAGAAGTGTATATTACCACATTTTCTGGATGAAGGAGTAACATAAATATTTCCTCTTTGCAATCTCACCGAAACCTTTCGTCTTTCTCTTAATGGACAGGTCCGGACCCAGTAGTTTGTTGCAGGGGGAGGGGGCCTACTCCATTTCTAACAAGAAAACAAGATCAGAGGTTAGAGCCCATAATAAACGCTTAAATTTGTATTTTCGGGGGGGGGGGCGAACCCCCTATCCTCCCTGGATACGGCCGTGGTCCATGCTGCTTGAGTAATATTTTCTGGAAAATGTAGTAAATCGAGAAAAGGCTGTGATTATTGGTTGTCCTTTTCACCTCACGTGTTCTATTTGGAATGGAAGGAGTTCCATTAATTGGAAGAAAAAAAATTTAACCAGTTAGTTTTCGTGCATTCTCTGCCAGTGTCGGAAAAAGTGTTGACATATTGCCCAACAGTCAGGGTTGTCCCAAGCCTCTTTCCATTAGTGGACGGGAACTTCCCAGAAATTTACGGAACGGAATATAACGGAGCAGTGATTTTCAGTTTTAAATTTTTAACTGAGCTGAGATGTTGTCTGCTCTAGGCTACATATCTGATGAAGAAAAGCTACATAGCTCACACAAAGAATCACTAGATCCCTAGTGCCCATTCAGTTTTGGCGAAAATGACAAACATGGTAGCCTACTCAAGATCGTGCTAATCGAACTTTTCACCGTTACGAAAGTACTTGAGTACTCAAGTACCATTAAGTACTTCTATTTTTTACTTAAGTGCGAGTATTAAGTACTTCTGAAGTTTTTTACTTAAGTAGAGTACAAGTACTCAAATTTTGTACTTAAGTAATTATTTAAGTACTTTTACTTAAGTATTTCCCAACACTGGGTAGGGTACATACTGTACCCTCTCCAGCGAGAACGGATCTGATATGATGATATTTTATTGTAAAAGCCAACAGGCAATACCCACAACAAGTACCCTCGAAAAGAAAAACAAATCATATACTCATCACAACAAACATGTTTATTTACAAAAAGTCTGTTTTCTGCTAAGCTTTTTCGACAAGATCATCAATGACAAAAACAATCTAACACTGGGAGGTATGACTTCGAGACTAAATTGTCGGCTTTTGCATTGTCAGAACTTTCATAACAGATAACACAAGGATGCGCGGTCTCACCAGATAACACTCAACAGAAAACACTTGCGACAAACCTTACGAACGACATGTTAGGCATAACAAACATTGCCAGGCCAAGAAGAGCCGAAAAGCCGCCAAAAAAGAATCTGCTGACTTTTTTGCTGTCGTCACGCTATCGAACAAATCAGAAGTGTTGTCTGTTGAAACCGTGCATCCTTGTGTTATCTGTTATGAAACATCTGACGGTGTGGTAACTATTCTGACCCTGCAAATTTCTGAAAGCTTTAATCTGGCTCTTTCTTATCATTTAATCATGTTTGTGTAAAAAAAAGACAAGAAAAAAAGCTCTCATTTTGTTCGTTGGAAATGAGAGCTTAACGCTCCAAAGCTTGAACACAAAACGGAGTCTCGTTTCCTGCTGGTCGGTTATGACATGTTGTGGAGCAACCAATAGGAAGCATGATTGGATTTCGTAGTTAAAGGACCCCTCGCACTATTTACTCTTCAACTTGTAGTATTTTAAAATGTTTGAGCACTAGGCTGTGCTTTCAACAAATAACCCAAGGTTTTGGCTGTTTTAAAGCCTATCCCGAGTCCCATTGACTTATAGCGAAAACAGGGAAACAATTTAAATAACCGGTGTTTCTGATGGAAAAACCTTCCGCAGACAAATGTCGACAGCGGGGTACATATCGAGGGTAGCAAAACACGACAAGTGAAAAATCAGCGTGGTTTTATTAAAGGGGTTAGGATGTACCGCACGAAACTGGGGTCTCCGGGTTTAGAAATGTATGGAGTGATCATGGAAGTTGGTTGTTTTAATATTAAATTTAAGGTAAGAAAGATCATTCAAGTTTGAAGCCTTCGAGATCTCTGCTCAAACTTTTCTATGAAACTGTTATTATTAATCAAGGAAGAGACGCAAAAACGTCCAACCGTTTATATTCAAATAATGCATAAGACGGATACGTCAGCTACGATGCTTTGGTAGCGATATTTCGGCCCTCCTTGGCAAGGGTCCTCGTCAGGCTGTCACTCTTCAAGGTCACCGTCGGGAAGGAAGAAATCTGCAATGTCAAACCTGCCTGACGAGGACCCTTGCCAAGAACGGCCAAAATGTCGCCCCCCCCCTCCCACTCAGCAAGGGCCTCTTATTGTTTTTGCCTCGTGGGTTCTGCTTATAGACGAGTTTATAGCGCCTTTAAAGTGCGCATCATACAGCCAAGTTAAAAAATAAAATACATTTTCCCAAACGATACATATTCATGATTTTACTTACAAATGATCAGAACAAATCCACGAAAAGACAAGTTCTATATTTCATCCTGTGAACCAGCCTTGCAAGTGCCATGTGAGCTTCTTGCTTTTGTTTTTTTTATCGAATAAATAGAAGGGCAGAAATATCGCTGCCAAATCATACGTAGCTGATATTCCCGTTGTTCTCCCTGTATGAGTATATGTTTCCAAGTCAGCTTGGTTTCAAGGAGCATATAACTTGGCAGCTCGGCGGAAAGAAAGCGACGCAATAAATCTACAAAAGCAGAATCCGGGAATTTACCTGAAATTCGGCCGGAAATTCGTCTCCGTCTGGTGGGGGGCGGGATTTCGGTGGCCCGTCTTCCATAGAATGCTCTCGACTATGCCGCACCATCAAAGCCGTCGAGTCCATGGTATCATTGGAATTCGGCTCTTCTACACCTAAAATCAAAATTGGTTAATTTTATTTCCAGCGTAGCTTATTAATTTCTCGCTGCCGTCGAGTCGCCATACGACTCCACAACTAATGCACATCTATGACATTCCTTGGAACAATCCACTATTGCGGAGCGCTGTAGCAGCTTTCGACTTTCGGCTTTCACCGTATTTTGTGGAGCTTCTAACTCGTGAACCAGTGCAAGTATCAAGTTCAAACTTGGTACACTGGTGGATATTGGGGTCTAGTCGTGCCTTTTCGGGGTTCCACCCTCTACCCCGACCCGGTTCAGGGGCAAATGGGCCAAGATTGACCAGTGAATAATGTTCATAACTTGACCAGAACTGGACAGATGACGATAAAATTCCTTGTACATGTAGATCGTAGGTCTGGGAAATTGCTTTTAAAGCTGGACCTCCCCCACCCATCCCGCTAATGGGCAACTTGGCCCAGATTCCCCAGGAGTTAAGTTCGTTACCCGTGACAGGAATCAATAGGTATTAAGTTGAAACTTGGTAGGTTTTTGAGCATTGGGGTTTCTTTTCACTTTTTGCGGGTTCCAAACCCCACCTCCACTTGGTTTAGGGGCAATTGGGTCCAGATTGGCCATTTTTTAATGCTTTAACTTGACAACTGGAGATAAGGCGACGAAATTCCTTTGTGCTTTTGGATCATAGGGGTTGGGGATATAAATATGGAGTTGAACCACCCCCACCCTCCACGGGCAAGTGCGCCCAGATTGCCCATGAAAAAAGTGTTTGACCCGTGACTGGAATCAAACTCTAAGGTGGAATACTTGAGGAACAAGAGGTGTAAATGCACATTTGTATGGGTCAAGACCCCCCCCCCCCCCCCGCCTCCCGTTCATAGGAGGCTGGGCCCAGATTTCCCAAGAGTTAAGTTCGTCTATGACAGGTCTAAAGTCAAACGAATGACTTCGCCTACTTTATTCTCTGTTTCCCAAAAAGTTTCATTCAGCGCCAAACCGGGCAATAGCACATTAGAGAAGGAGGGCTCGGGAAACCCAAATAATTCTTCTGAAAATGAGAAAGCAATATCCTTGCAAAAGGGTTAAAAGTCTATTCAATAAATCTGAGAGACTCTTCGATCATTTTCACAGGATTGCACCCCCAAACAAACAAGACCAAAGGTTTCGATGGGATCCCAAAAATTCAATATCTAATCCAGACAACTAGGTCTTGTCTTAGCCAGACCCAGTCATCGCCAGACTCCTTGAACATTTTTACAATTAAAATTCAGAAACAGATTAAGGCCAAATAGCGAACAATCTGAGAAAACCAAGTTCAGATATGGATTCAGCATGTGTGTTTACCCCTATAAGTCACATCTGTTTTGACGAAAACTTCCTGCCACTTCTGCCAATATCCCGGTTTCGGCCAAACTCCTTGTCCGGCGAAAAAAGAAAGCTGAAAAACGAAGTCAGGGTATCTTCTTTCCCCAATATTGAACATCTAATCAACTTCAAATAAAAATTTAACTTATAACAAATTTTCCGACTCCAGTCGGATTCCGGTCGAACTGTATTTCCGGGTAAAATATGATTGTCAAACACGGATTCAGCATCTCTTCTTACCCTTAAATCGGTTATCTAATCAACCAGAAATAGAACTTTAACTTCTAACAATTTTCCGGTTTTGGCCGGATTCCGGGCGAACTACATGTCCGGGTAGAAAATTGTTTTCACATAAGTGTTCAGCATGTCTTCTTGCCCTAAAACGAACATCTAATCAACTAGAAATAAAATTTTTAATTTTAACAAACTTTCCGGTTTCGGCCGGATTTCGGGCGAACTACTTGTCGGTCGAGAAAATAGTTTTCACCACGTCTTCAGCATGTCTTCCTACCCCTAAATCGAAGATCTAATCAACTTCAAATAAAACTTTTACTTTTAAAAAACTTTCCGATTTTGGCCGGATTCCGGTCCGATGACAAAATGGTTTTCACCATCGTGCTCAGCGTGTCTTCTTACCCCATAATCGACTATCACATTAGCTGTTTCAAAATATTTTGTTTGCCCCTTAATCTGAACCCCCACCCCTAAATGTAGGGCTACAAAGCCCATCTAGGAACTCGAGTGGTCCAACAACCCAACGAATCATCACACCAAGTTTCATCAAAATATCTCATTTCCTTCGAGAGTTATCGTGCTTACAGACGGACGGACAGACGGACAACTTTTGCGATGTCATAGGTATCCCTCCACTTACGTTTTGGGATCCCAAAAACTATTTGTAAATACGCTACCAGCCTGATGATAATATACGATAAAATACATTCTGAGCAATTTTAGCATTAATATATGTTAACATTAACATTACCCAGTACGTGGTCGGAGTATTTGGGATTTTAAGATCCCAAATAGTAAGCGACAATGCCCCCTGTGTTTTAATACACAGGAAGAGGGTCATATTCTGGTTGAATACGAGCAACTCTCAGACCTCAGGAGACACTTTCTTAATGGGTATACTATCAAGTTCCCCGATATTCTTGAAACAAAAAATAAAGCTAAGATACTTAAAATATGCCAATTCTTAAAGAGTGTACTAGTTAAATAAAGATAAGTATTGAGTGATGTAAAGTGTATTGTAACTTATGTATTTTGTACGGCCAATTGGCTATTAAATATATTCATATTCATATGACAATAATATATTCGTACACAAAATTAACACATGGTCCCCAGCTTAGGCTGAAGAGTAGCCTGGTTCGTTGACAGTATTAATTACCAAGAACATATAGGCCAACAGAACTTTCGTCTTTGGTCCCATGCAACGACTATGGTTACCTCAACAAGACTGAGCAGAGGGGAGCTACTTGCTGAGCTTTAAGTTGACGCCCGTCTACTTTCCTCTTAGCCGCTAAACATTGAGAGGAAAAGACCGTAGCATGCAGGCGCGTATTACCCGCCTCAGTAGCGACGTCCAATAGTCGCTTACTCTCGACTTTTCTTCTCCGGGGCTCTACTGCGATTAGGTGTTTACTGGGATAACTAATTGTGATGTTTTGTGTAGCTCCTAACCTCTGCTGGTTTGCATCGAGCAGGGCATCGGGACTTTATTCTACTCCGCATGGTTGTATTATACAGCTCGGGAGACGATGGTTCTTTTAGTTATTTGTTCTTGTTATTATACAAGCTCCTGCCGCTTCACTCGACCAAAACAGAGGTCCTGCCTTGGAAAAGGAATCCTGTCTTAAAGAAGAAGAAGAAGAAAACCAAAAGTAGAGATCCTGCCCTTCCTCGTTCTAGGGGCAATACTAAGCAATAGGTGAAGGTCTAGTATTAAATAAGTGATAAGGATGATGAAGTTGATTCACTATCTCTAACATAGAGAGCAAAAACAAGTAGAAAACAGTGAAACCGCGAAACAAGTAGAACTAAAACATATACAATAGCGACCGAACTCGACGGTACGCCCCAGGGTTGGTCACCAAGAACCACGGTGTACGAGTTACTTCAGGATACTTTGGGTTACTCAGGGTTACTTTTAGTTACATTGGGTTACACTGGGTTACATTAGGTTACTTTCCAGGGTGTACGAAGTTACTTTTGGTGACCAACCCTGGGGTACGCCAACACTTCTGGGCAAGGAAATAGACTGAATCAAAAATACTAAGGAGTAATACGTAACTGAAGGAATTACGGTGAAAAGGAATAGTAAACAATTATGACGAGGTTATTTGGCTTTCAGCTTTCCTGCTATGGAAAATATTCCATCAAGATTGTCCAAGAATTAAAATCCCGGCATTGGATTACAACTTGCCACAAACGTCAACCTTCGAAACTGAACTGAGAGCCGAGACTATCACCACAATGCATAGTTGACTGAAACCTCTGAGGGAACATGTTCAAAAATTTGTAACTTTTCGGCGGAAGCCTTAAATCGAATTCCAGAGAGGATATTCATACCTTATCTCTATGACGCAAAGCAGAAACCTTTTTAATAGTTAACTTTACAAGCACAAAATCCGGGACGATTAGTCATAGGATAATGTTGAGATTGATTGTTTTTGTGCTCTCCTGTTGTCTGATGTTTAAATGAATAAACACTCCTTCACAAGATGACTGGGAAGCAAACAATGGCTTTAAGGTTTAAAGTTTAACCTGATAAGGGCTAGGATACGACAATCTAGTTACCCATCACTTGTTCGCTTAAATAATCTTGAAAACCCGATGAAAAAGCGTTAGTTTGTTTTTCTGATATTTCCAAATAATCGATTATCCCATTGTGCTTGCCGCTCTTCCCGTTTTTGTGATATCTCTATGGTGCCTGGAACATTTGGCAACAACACCAGCAGCAAACGAGTAAATAAATTGTGTATCAAATAAACAAAGAAGTGTCTGCAGTCTGCAGTGCCAAAAACTAGTGCTAGCTAGTGAGGTGTCTTGTGTAGTGATAGTTTAGTGAGTTTCGCGGGCGAATTGTGGACGGATTCACCATGGGAAAGCGTCCACATTCCCAACGTCCCTACTGAAGACTACTGTGGACAGAATGAAAATCCCCAATAGGTGTTGTAATAATTCAATGTATTTGAATCTAAGATGTAAAAATAAGTTGCCTGTTCAGTTAAACTTTAACCGAACTGGCCTGAGCTCCAACAGTCTAGCTACAGCCTACACATCACTTGTTCGCTTAAATAGGCCTGAGAACCCGATAAAAATGCGTTACTCTCTTTGTCCGCAATCCATAGATAATCGAATGAACTTATTATTTCGAATCCGTGGTACCTCTATGCGCCTGTCCCTCTGCTTGAAATGTTTATCAACTATATGGTAAGCCATTGCCGAAATATAAACCGAAGGTGGCAGATTCCTTGCAAGACATAAGTTGCGTTTTTTGGATGTAGTTTCGGCGTAGTTTCGCTTAAAAGCCGTTTTATTTGTCCATTCCATTTGCTGTAGTTTCGAACCTGAAACTACGGAGCTCAAACTACAAACTACCTCGCCGACGTAGTTTGGTGTAGTTTGACTTTTCGGAAGAAATAAAACCGTGATTTTCGGTTTTTTTTTTTTTTTCTTGATCAGCTAATTATCCCTCTAGGATGATGTGCGAGGGATAAATATAAATTCGGATATTTCGGTTGCACTTCCGGCAAACCGTCCTCGGTGAAAAACAAAACAAAACTAAATCATAAAATCCACCACAATCACAACAGGAGAACGATGCGGAACCAACAGACAATAAGACGAGATGTGACTAAAAACCAGAAGAAAACGGTGGGGATGCAGATAAAAATAAAATAACGAAAGATAAAATGTGCGTGTTAAAAATGTATATGTACAAATCTGTGATTATTTACAATTCTGAGCTCTGTTTATATTTACAATTTACCATCCGTCTGGGAAAGCGCAGAAGCTTTCACCCAGAAAATGGCCCACTCGAAAAATCCATTATACGTTTACCACAATGACCACTATTGATAAAATCTTGCACAAAAATCACGGTTTTCTATTTCTTTCGTAATGAATGGTCAGCTTGGCTTCAAACCTTAGACTTTTCGGAAACAGGAACTCAATAAAACGCAAGTAAGATAGAACAAGAGCCAAACTACAAACTTTGACGAAACAAAAGTGAATCCAATAAAACGCAACTATAGCTTAATATCATTGTCATCCTTTATCAGCCGTGACTTTTCCGGGCTTAGCGTCTTTAATCCTGGAAATACAGCTTTTTGAAATTAAATTCTCCGCGTTTGAATGAATTTTGGGTTATCGTGCAAGCAGCGCACATTCTAAGCTGAATGTTATTAATTCGAAATGTTTAAAATGGTGTCTCTCAGGAAGGAGTAAAAATAACCGATGTCACATCCTTGATCGCGTCATCAAGGGCTATCACTCAGCTTTGATTTTTTTTATTTTATACCTCTCTTTTTTCAAAAGTTAATTTTGTTGCCGTAGGCCAACTCTATAATAATTTAAATTTTGATCACAATCCCAAGTGCAGAAATGGAACGATGAACTCGAGAAATCACGAACACAAAATAAAGGTTAGTAACAGCTGGATAGTAAATGAGTGACTTTACTTAAATATTGACCCATCCGAACTATTTGTATGCGTTTAAAAATATTATCGATTAAATCGTTGGTCAACTTAAAATTGCTTTCCTGCTAGAACGGACCTTTCCGCTCGAATGCAGGTACAGCTTTTGAACAAACTTTTGGTGCTCTCGTTTCTCTCCGAGAGCTTTTGACAAGGAAATCTTTTTAATACAGCTGTTTTACCTCAAACTTTAATTGCTTCTCCCCTTTTACCGCATTTTACCCTTAGCAATTTAACGCATATGAAAACATCATTTTTTAAATTTGGAAAGTTTTTATGCCGATTTTCTCGTTATTTTTCTAACACGCAAATGATGGAATACTATAATCTTAAAGATCCGCTTATTATAATGAATAAAAAACTTCAACGGGTTGTATCAAATTTTTCAGGTCTCCAGCATAACCTGTGCAGGTTTTTTCGTGAATGATATTTTTCTTCTTTTTTAGATTTTCAATGTGTCAGTTATTAAACTGTAATTAAATTGTAGATAAGTTTTAAGTATTTTCGGCAGTGTAGTTAGGCTATCTTTTGGCAGTTCTTGAGTTATAGTCTTTTAGCCGAAATTTGTCAGTGTCCATTAATTTCTTTTTTTACTCGCTATCTTTGGCGGAAATAAAATATTGATTGATTGATTGATTGAAACGGAAGCTGGGCTGCATAACTTGGGACAGACCCGTCTAGTACAGACCATATAACTCCACTACACATCACACATTGTAGGCCCTGGGTCGAAGACAAGCACAAAACATCTCTTTTGGCCCCAGGCAAGAGTCCTACGAAATTTTCCAAAATTTAACATCATATTCATCTATCCGGCCTGAGGTCAATTGTGAGAAAACCACAGAAGTTATGTCTACTGTCCTAGCCATTTCTATTCATGATTCCTGTTGATTTCATCACTGCTATTTCTGCACTTGGGATGTTCTGCACCAAACTACTTTAATGTAACTAACAAGAAAACAAAAACACAAGCGAATTATTCATATAGATGTACCTCCAGCTCCCACAAACTCTTACACATACACTAAGCCGTAAGTGCAATGATGGCACCACAATTATTATTCTTTGTCGAATTATAAGATTCATTGTTGTGGGGTGAAAGTTGCGGAATTTATTGTGCATGAAAATAAGTAGCAAAAAAGGTCCAGTCCGTTTCCGTTTTTTCAAGGGTATCATTAACTGCGCGTGATCACTAATAAACGTGATGACATCATCTAACTTCCATATTCTCAGCTACCACTTTTCCTGAAGCTGTTAAGTTTCGAAATCAAAAGGCTTAACTTTCCAACTGTCTGTGTGATTTTCGGATTCCCCAGATTCCGGACACTAGACACCTTTGCATTCGTTGGCGACTAGAGTGTGCTTCACTAAAGAAAATAAATAAAACAAGAGCTACGATCTCATGTGCCACTTGTTACGAGTAGGTGGTACAAGAAAGTAGATGAGACCGTCACAAAATACCCCCTTCAACCTCTCAGGCTCGGGACCTAGACATAGGATATCTAGATTCCCTCGATTCTGAGAATTTTTGGAGTCACTCCGGATCATCAGTTTCAGTTTATTCATAAAAACAAAAAACACCATTAACTGTTTATGGCCCCTCTATAAGGCCTAACATAAGGCCTGGCAATGGGCGGGGCTTATTCTTTATCCATATAGTCTTCTATAGTTCATATAGCCAAATAACTTTTCAACCTTCCGAGTTTAGGTCCACAAGTTCAATCCCTAAACGTGCCACACTGTTCCCGGGACCCTCCCCCCCCCCCCAACTCTATCAACCGTGGCCGAATCTGGTTCGGACAACAAATGGATAATCTAAAGTATCTTCTCTTGCCGCCTATCAAATTTCACTCGAATCTGAAATTTTTTCGAGAAATTCTGGTATCCAGCCTCCCCCCCCCCCAATCTGTGGTCGGATCCTGTCCAGATCAAGAAATATGTCATGTATGGTATCTCTCTACTTTCCAAGTTTCATTCAAACCGTTCCACTCGTTTGCCCCGGAATTCCGGAACCCACCTCGCAGCTCTCCCCACAGTGTCCGAATCCGGTCTAGTTCTGTCAGTGATGTATCTAGAGCTTGTGCTTGTTCTTCCCACCAAGTTTCATCCCGATCGCTCCACTCTGAGAGTTTCACACGATTTCCGGTTCCCCCCCCCCCCCAGATTTATCGGATCCGGTTCGGACTTGAAATAAGACATCTGAGACACGAGGTCTTTCCAGATATCAGGTTTCATTAAGATCTGATCACCCGTACGAAAGTTATGCATGCCCCTATTTTCCGGATTCCGCCCCCTCCCCCCACGATGGTCGGATCGGGCAAGTGACTATTTCAAATTTTGTTTGGTTGAGTCCCTAATATGACTGCCAAGTTTCGTCTTCCTAGCACTTCTGGAAATACCCTAACTCGAGAAGAGTGGACCGACCGACCGACCGAAAAGTGATCGGTATACGGCACTTGAGAGGAGCTGCAAGCTCGGCTGCAAGTGCCATAAAAAAAAATGTTTTAAAGAGAAACAACTGTTTTAAAGAGAAACAACTGTTTTTAAGAGAAACAACTGTTTTTAAGAAAACTCGACTGTTTTTTAAGAAAAAATAGGCTGTTTTTTACGAAAAACCGGCTGTTTTGAAGAAAAATTCCATGAAAAAATCGAATTTCTTACGAAAAATCGCGGCGCTTCGCGCCGAATCGGCTATTTTTTTGGGAACAGACAACAACATTAGGGGAGGGGGCGCGTCCCCAGCTCCCCCCCCCCCCATACGCGACGCCCATGACTGTACCTCTTGTTCAAGGCCGTACCCCCCCCCCCCCCCAAACATAAAAAACTAACCATTTTTATAGGCTTTTCCCTCTGATCTATGTCTTTTTTGTACGAGCCGCAGGCAAACCCCCCCCCCCCCCCCCCCGAAATAAATTCCTGGATACGGGCCTGCTCTTGTTCCTGTTTGTTTCAATTTGTATTAGTTAGTGTCCTACCTTACCCTAGCCAAGTACACATTCCTGTGCTTTCTTGCAGGTTAACCACATAGTTGTTTGTTTCTGTTTAAATATCAAAAACGACTACAAAACTGGTAAATGATGAGGAAGAAGTTGAACGTATTTCCCATTTTTAAGAAAAAAAATACACCAAGAAAGAAGAAAAAGACAACAACAGAAAAGACTTGGCATGAACCAGAAATGTACACACCTTTCAACCATTCCAGCACCAACGATGCCGAATGCAACATTATTTCACACTACAATGTCTAGGAAACAACCTTCTTCTATCACAAAACACAACAAGTCATGACAAGAACTTTCAAAATGTGCGAACACCTGTGTCCTGTACAGACACTACTATCGCCAGCTGAACAGGTTCCCATTCAGGTAAGATTTTTAGGATGTGACCTGGCTTCACGCCGTCGCGAGTGAGGCAGTGGGAGGTGCTATGAGTGGAGCAGGTGGTATGTGCGAGGAATTCGCCTTAAATTCCAGTTCAGTGCTGAGAGTGGACTAGTTAAGATTTTGTTCTCCGATTTTCTTTATTTGTTGCTGTATCATCTTCTTCTTGTCTTTTCATCTTTATCATTCATTAGTTGATTTTTTAGTGTATGAGTAGCTCGGTATGAATGTAGTGAATAATTATAAATGAATTACATCGCTTGCCCTTCCAAGCTTCATTGCCTTTCTTGGTAGGCGAAAGGCCAATAGTGTCTGTTTTTTTAATAAATGTATCTGTACTCCACTCTACTCTACTCTACTCAGTTTCTATTAGTTCCCCCATTGTCTCACAATCGAAAATACTCTATCTGACTAAGTCCAAAACACGCCAGCGATCCTCAGGAAGAAGGAAAGCGTGTCCGTATGACTCAAACTCAAAGATTCAAATCGGGTGCCAATCAATCACCGCGATCTTTGGGCGCAGCTGCGACACCAATTCTGCCTTTCTTCCGCTAGATACCCGGAGAGGCCGGAGATTCTGCATCAGCAAGGAGAGATAGTCATCAAGATTATTGTGTAGATGTAGTAAAAAGTCGAATCCATAAGGTAACTTTCACTTTCTACTACAGAGGCATAAGCAAAACCTCCAGTGCCTGGGAAGCAGATTGAAGATTTTCTTCTCATAAACCTGCGGATGTATTTTAATATGTCTGTCAATAAGTGCTGATGATACTTCTTGGTGTACGTTTAACCCGGTTTGTTTGGTTATTTTCAATTCGTCTTACGCCTAGTCATATTTTAAACTGTTTAAAGATTTCTCTACCTCAGTGGTTCCCAACCTTTTCCGTATCGCGTACCCCAAATTAAGGTTCAAAAAGTTGCGTACCCTTTTTTGAAGAATCGTTGTTCTACTATTCTACTAAGATCGATGGCCAAAAAGACGTCATTTATTGTCATAAATGTAAGCGATTAATGTGTAAAAAAATATATAAATAAATGGGAGACTTGAGGCTGAAAGTTTGTCAATTTCATTCTCGTACGTAAACTGGTCAAGGATCAGAAATACACTTTGTGCTGTTTCTTTTAAACTTCGTAAGCCAAAACTCTAATTTCTTGACGAAAGCAGGCATTTTCGAATTCAGAGATTTGGGGCCTTCACGTACCCCGGTTGGGAACCACTGCTCTACCTCTATGTGTACACTACGGGTCACTACCTAACTCTTTTCTGTCAAACTTCATAGAGTTTCTCAATTCTGGCTTCCACCGTCAGTGCTGATCGCTAGATGGCTTTTCCGCGGGACTAATGCGTGACTCAGTATGAACCGAAAGCCTAATCTCTCTTCTTCAGATAAGTTATATCAAGATCTAACATGAGATTTACTGTTTCTGGGGCGCATCTGGCGGCAATTCGCCGTTGGATTTTATGAGGGACATTTCCAGTTCCGCTCACAAAGTGGACTAGTTTCTGAAAATCCTCCGTAGTCTCATTATCAACATTAACGAAAGATTACGAACATTGATTCATAAGTTAGTGAGCATAACAGGATACAGATTGACCCCAAAGAGTCTCCAGGCACCTGTGGTGACGTGCTTCTTGCTAGTACAGTACTCACACACATATTGTAGTTAACTGTTAAAACAAATTTTGCACCTGTGGTGAAGTGACTTGGAGATTTTCTTGCTAGTACAGGACTCACACAAATTGTAGTTAACTGTTAAAACAATTTTTATTTTTATTTAAAAAATATAAAGTTTTTCCAACTTGAGCGGCTAATATGATTCGCAGTCAGCTAGGGCTGAAGGAATATTTATATGTAATAGAACATAATAACAGTAATAATAATTCTACGAAAAAAAAAACAAGTACGGCCATACATCAGACTCCTGAGGCGCCAAGAAAATTCAAGCTATTAAAACAAAAATTTCAACTCCTCGATTGATTTTTTTCCCAAACGGTAACTATTTGAGTAAGTTATACATTTAGTTGGTCTTTTCCCGACCAAATAATCATTTAGAGGACGAATGAGTTTTTCTTCATGAATGTTCATTAGAAGGTTAAAGAACAATAAATTAATTGTGAATAGCTAACTTCGTTAGGTACCCTCAAACAAAACTAAGCAAGAAAAGAAAACGTGCACGAAAAGGATTTTTTTTGTTTAGTAATCTAATCATGGAGAGAACGTAAAGGTAAATTACTCGGTAGAGAAAAAGGTACTAGCAGTTAATCGTGCAATTGCAAAAGTAAAGGTTAACCAAACCTCATAGTAAGCAGAAATAAAGCTGAAGATTGCCCTTTTTTTTAACAACTCGAACCTTCATGAAAGTGGTCTAAAGTTCGATATTATGATCATTACTTCATCGCTGCTACCTGCCATCTGTCATCGCCCTTTGAAATAAACGATAAAAGGCAACCAAAAACATATAAAATGGGTAATTTGTCTGCAGGGGGTAGGGGTCCCCCCCCCCCCCCGAAACATACAAAAATAATCGTTTTGTATAGGCTTTAACTTCTGATCTATGTCCTTGTTGTACTCTTTGGTCAAAACCGCGGCCCCCCCCCCCCCTCCAAAATAAATTCCTTGATACAACCCTGAAAACAAATCATAACCTTTGTGAAAAGTGTCTGATTGTACGTATAAGGGAATTTCAACTGGAAAATGTCATAAATAAGAAGAGATCGGCGAGAGGTAACCACCCCGTCACGTAGATGTCATAATGTTTGGTCCTGAAGGGTATGGAAATCTCTTGCAAGGTATACCGCGTAGCCAACGGTTGGAATGGGCTTTTTTGGTTTGAACGATCCGTTTCGTGTCTATATTGCCAATGCAACCTAACTCCGTAATTGCATTCGTTAATTCTTAACCTCACTAATCTTTGCGCTTGCCACGATTCTAAGCTTCTGGTATGCCCTTCTGTAATTTTGTCGGCCAGTCGGTAAAAAATAACCTAGTCCGTGTGAAGCGTCGCGGGTTTCTAAAAACAGTTGATTTGTTCAAGAGCAGTCGGTTTTTCATCAAAAAAGTGTTTTTTCAAACGTCGGTATTTCTGAAAATCTGTCAGTTTTTGGTCAAAACAGTATTTTTTTTCCCCTTGAAAACAGTTGTTTTTTCTGACCCCCCCCCCCCCATCCCGAATGTTGCCGGCCAGTCGGTATAAAATAGCCGAGTCGGCGCGGAGTGCTGTCAATTTTTCTTCAAAGCAGTCGGTTTTTTGTAGAAATAGTCGATTTTTCTTCAAAACAGTCGTTTTTCTCGAAAAGCAGTCGGTAAAAATGACCAGCCAGTCGACAAATACCTTGCCCCCCCCCCCCCGACCACCAAAAAAAAACACATTTTGACCAGTAACGCCTCTGTACAGGTCACCTGTGCAAGACGGACAACAAATTACCGAAAACTCTTGTGTCTTTGACCTAGTTAAAGATTCTTCCTTAAATTTCTGATTTTATGAACTTCTTCTCTGAAAATTGGTTGGAGGTAAAGCCTGTGCTGTGATTTCATTCTGGATACGGCTGCTGTTTTTGCTATTCGATTGGGTCGTGGAGAGTGGAAATTTTCAACAAATTTGTTTCCTTTCTTTTCGTAAATCGAAAAATTACTTCAGCTCAGTTCATATCAACTTTCTCCCCTCAAACATTTCAACCGACTGTCCTCCCCAATTCGCAAGCCTTTCTCCCTTTCAATCCTCGTTTTTGTTTTCACTTTTAAACCACCAACTTAATTACCCAGCAAAGTTAAAAACAAAAAAAATATATTTCGAAATATCACTAAAATGCATATTAGATGACACTCCGTTTAAGTACAGTGCAGAAAAACGGATGCAGTTTAGCAAGGTCCTTTGTCTTCCTTTTCAGTTACTTTTATGATCATTTAACCTGTTGATAACTAGTTGTAATTTTTTATCTAATGTTGTGTTTTTACTACCGCATAATAATAAAAGTCATGTCATACCATTACTCCTTAATCACGCTATTAAATGGTACTGAAATTAACTTTTTTGTCTGGTTTAAATCGAAGCTGTTGTATTAGTCGTGACCTCGTTATTTGCGAAGAACTAAAGTATGCTTCCTTTACCGTTGGTTAACTTTGGACAGTAGCCTACAGTTTTGATCACGATTCCATAGAAATTATGACTGTTGGTAGGTGCTGGTGTGTAAGAAGTATTTACCTGCTTGTACTTTTAAAGTTGAACTGAAAAGCCGACAAATCTAACTTATCCTAAGCCGACTATTCTTTAACTGAATACACTGCATTAGTTGGATTGTGTTAAGGAACTTTTTTTTTCACTATTTGCTCTACTGTGACGTTCAGAATATCTACGACCGTCAACGCAAAATTTTACTGTGACGCGGACAATTTGAATCTCAATACAAACGCAGCTTTTATGTGGCCAATGGGGAATTAGGTCATCAGTGCTCACTGCGTGAACACTTTATTTTCTTATATCGCTTTCGTCAAGCATACGACGCAGGTACAGCGCATAGAGGTACCACACATCCGACAGGAACAATTCTACTATATGAAGATAGTTTTTTCGTGAATAGCGGAGCAACGAAGTAACGCATAATAATAATAATAATAATAATAATTTATTAAAGCCAACAAAGGGCCATACATCAGTATTCATTATCGCACTTAACTAACAAAATTGAACTTCAAATTACATACAATAAATTCGCTTCTTTTTACCCTTCTAGCATTCATTTGGTCTTCAAGCTTCTTTAAGTGAATAAGTGATGGGTAACGAGAATTTGATTGATGTGGTGGAAATCGTGGGGTGGGAGAGAAAAACGATAACCAGTCAATAGGAATGAATATTGTGAACAGAGCTGTGGCATTTATATCTTTGAATCCTAACACCAGCCACCTTTGTTCCCTATAGCAGGAAATCCAATCCACAAACAAGTCATTCACTTTGATCTGTTCGTAAATTATTCAGGATGTTAAATGGCATTTGGTACCTCATGGAACACACCTTCTCTTCTGGAAAATTTGTTTATTTTTAATCAGAAATTACGAAAAATGTCAAAACAAAATACTGAAAGAAATTGGTATTTTTTTTTACTTCTTGCCAGCCTGAATGTTTTGTTTTTGTTTGATTTTCTTTTCAAGATCTATTTGAGCTTCCCATGCCGGCATGGTTCCAAATCGAACCAATAGATGACCACACGATCGTACCGAGTCCGACTTCAGTGCTGACAGCTGGTTGACTTCACAACTGGGCTACCCTATGAAAAATGTGTAGCCTGTGTAGTTGTATGACAGTTGTACGAAAAAGTTGCCACTAATGATATGTAATAGTAAAGAGTACTATCATTTAATGTGCCTCAGACTGGGCCAATCTTAAGTAGTAGTATCTAGTAGCATCCTGTCTTGCTATGGGAGCATCCAGTCATGCTAATGGTAGCAGGCAGTAGAATGCAGTAGTACGGTAGCCTTGAAGTAGAAGCATGTAGTAGCATCAGTTAGTACTCAATGCTACTTTTTCGTACAAATTCATACTACTATTCTGAGATAATCTTTTCATCGGGTAATGCGACTTGGTACGAACCGAAAGCCTAATCGCTTATTCCCTCTTGGGATCACTTATATATCACGTGTGATCTCACGTGTGATCTCACGTGTGATCTCACGTGTGATCTCACGTGTGATTGTTACTGTTTATCTAGCGCATCTGCCGGCAATTCGTCATTGGGTTTTATGAGGGACTTATTCGAAGTAATCCTCATATCGCCCATGAGCAAGTCCAACAGTGAACCTCGGGAAGAACGAGAAACGTCGCCCGAACGATGACTCAAATCCTGTGTCAAACAATAACGGCATTCGTTTCGGACAGCTGTGGTGACGCTTGGGGCTCTTCCGTTGTGTGAACGGCGATTGTTCATCGGCACGTAGAGTTAATCATCAAGAGTATCGCGGCTTGTCCAGCTTTTGCGTTCAGCTATGGGTCAAGCCCGCATTTACTCCTGTTAAAAGGCTCGAACACACCCTGAGAATCAGAAACCATGCTTCACCTTCCAGGTTCCCAAATAGCTGGGGTGTCCCCACAGTCAAGCTAAATTTTTCGAATTCCATGGAAATAATGATGGCTATTTTAATATTTAAACCCCCATCCGTACGTGACACCTCTGGTTCTAATATTTAAAACTGTTTGAATTCCGTAACCAGGCTCTGCTTTTTACAATTATCCACGGCTTTGTGTGTTATAAGCCTTTTCCCAGGCCCATTGACTTCTAGCACGGCACAATTCGGATAATCGTTTTGCGCAACGATAGCATGAGACGCGAACACTCGTCCGAAGCATAGAATTGTGGCAAGTGCAAAGATTGGTGAGGTATCTTTAGCAGGCTTAGAACATATAGATTTTGGGTATACGGGCTTAAGAATTAACGAATGCAATTACGGAGGTGGGTTGCATTGGCATTATAGACACGACACGTGTCGTTCAAACCAAAAAAGCCCATTCCAACCTTTTACCCGGTATACCTTGCAAGGGATTTCAAAACCCTTCGGGACAAAATATTATGACATCACTAACAAGGTTGAGATCCCTTCGAAGGCCGAGGTAGAGCCGACATATCGTGAATATAGCTTGTTGCCACTGAGCAGCCAGTAATAGATACAGGAAAGAGATAATTCGGGGAATTCAGCCATATCAGCACAAAATTCAAACTATTAAAAACAAGACCTAAGGTTTCGATGGGATCCCAAATATTGAATATTTATGATTTCCGCACTGTAAGAAGTCTCTCCTTTATCGGACTTTAGCAGTTGCGCGTCACCGATTTCGGACAATTTTATTCCTAATTCAGAGCATTAAAATCCCAATTCAGAGAATTTTAATCCGATTCAGGATTAAAACGCTAGAATGCAAAATACTGCAGAGTATACTGCAGTATTTTGCATTCTAGCGTTTTTATCTTGCATCGGGCTATAAAACTCCGAAGTCGGATTTTAATTGTCCGAATTAGGAATAAAAATTTCCGAAATCGGTGACGCACAACTACTTAAGTCCGATAAAGGAGCGACTTTTTACACTGCGGTCTTCGCAAACCCCTTTAACACTTAGGTATAACTTAGAACCTACTTCAGATATGGATTCAGCATAGATGTTTACTCCAACATCTCATCTCTAATCGACTTCCCCACATGACTAAATTCCTCCTTTTTAGCAAAAGGCCTACTCTCGGCAAACATCATGAAGGGCAAAAGAGCTGGTGACACTGAGAGTTGAACCTCTCGATACAAATTTCCGGGTTTCGGCAAATTTGCCAGCTTATCCGTCAAAGAAAGAAATTCAAAACTGGGTTCAGCATATCGCCTTACTCCGATACCGACTTTATAATCGATCTTTAGTATGTTCGAAAGCTGTAACAGCATGTCTTCTCACCCTATATCGACTATATCATTGGGTTTTAATACTTCATGCTAAATTTCCGGTTGTGGCCAGATTCCGGGCGAACTACTTGTATGGCAAGAAAATAATTCTTATATTTGGAGTCGTCATATATCCTTACTGCTAGCAAACGTCTAACTTCAGATTAAACTTCTACTTTTAACAAATTTTTCGGTTTTGCCGGATTCAGGGTGAACCACTTAAACCTTTTCCACGAGAAAATAAATTCTATCTTCGGATTCAACATGTCTCCTCAAACCTAAATCGAGCTTCTAATCAGCTTCATACTAACTTTTGTTTTTCACAAGCTTTCCGATTTTTGCCAGATTCCGGTTGAGCTACTTATCCAGTGTTGTAAATGGAAAAATTGGTCACGGTAAAATTGGGTATTTTACCGTAATTTTACGGACTCCCGTTGCCCGGCGACAAAATAGTTATCATATTCAGATTCATTCCTTAACCTTGGATCGATTTTCTATTAGCTTTAAAAAAATTAATCCGAAAACCCCTACCCCAACCCTAAATATAAGGCTGCAGAGCCCATCTTTAAACTCGACCTCCGCTTTTACCCAGAGTTATCACGCCAAGTTTGAACAAAATATACCAACCCCTTTGAGAGTTATCGTGCTAACAGACAGACAGACGGACGGAAAACTTTTGTTTACGAAGTCATACGTTTCCCTTCACTTACGCTTTAGGATCCCAAAACAATTGTGCCTAAATAAAATATCACACGAAAAATTTATTTACCTTCTAAATATTTTGATTCCACTTCCGGCTCCGCTACTTTGGGAGGAAAGCCGTCATCTGAACCTGAAAGAAAAAAAGATCAGCCTCCGCGCCATTGAAACTGTTATCTGACAATAACTAAAAACATCTCGACCGATAATTAGAAGATAATGCAATTAGCACCTGTCCGGGAATCCCTGAGAAAATTCCGTGATATCCGGATTAGTTTGACAGTCCGGGTATTTTGGCAATAGGTTACACTGGCAAGAATGGGGGGTTTTGCGGGTGGGGGGATGGACACAGTAGGATTTGATTATGAAAAGCTCATCATGGAAAGATTGTAATGTGATTGGGAGAAAGGAACGAAAACGACTGCAAAGGGGAAATCGAAACTAGGCGCTAATTACAGAGAAGGGAATAATGGAACAGAGTAGGTCTTCGTTTATGCTTTAATACTGACTTAAGTATAGCAGATGAGCAGAGCAAAAACTAGGCAGTAGCGCCAAGACCTATGCTTTCTATGCTTCGCAAACGGGCCATACCCGGAGTGCCGCTCACTTGCGGCATTTAAAGCATGTCACACATGCGGGCTTAGAAATGTCTAGTAAAGCTAAGATGCGGTGTACATACCGAGGAAACACCGGAGGTTGTATTGTGTATTTTTGTTGTTGCTGTGACCAGAATTTGAAGTTATCGGAGACAGTGCTGGTGCACGACTGACTGAGTTTCAGTAAGGACGTTCTCTATCGTTAGTGTCGATGCTATTCGAGTGTGTGTCACTTTCTTCAAGTCTTGGTGCTACTTACTAGTGTTATTATGCTCTACAGATGAGACTACTAATAAAAGAATGACTCTTTAAGTACCAGTCCATTAAAAACGCGGATGTCTACAAAGCTTTGCCTCTTACTCGAATGACTATTAAATCTGTGGCAAAGCGAGACCTGGCATTTTAACCCATTAATTAAGTATGCAAGAGACATGAATGTAGTGTGATCGTAATCCAGTCAAATATGGTGAGAAATTGGCAAAGCTAAGGTACCATTCATGAAACGCTTAAATGTGAAGAACACTCCTTCGTGTCAAGAGTACAGAGCTTACTTTTAGAGAGAAACAAAGACGTCAAACAAAGTACCCCAGACCAGAAAACACTTATAGTATCTACGACACCAATGTGGTGTTTCTCCTACTTTTATAGTCCTTCAGTATCCATGTTCTAGCCTGAAAATGTTTATTTTTTCTCTTCCATTTCTGCTTCACGAGCTTCCAAAATAGCTTGACTTCTACCTATGAAACTTTTTTCTTTTTGCTGACGTGACGCAGGGTGTTGACTAGTAGGAGTGCAAATAAATAAGAAATAAATAAATTATTAAGGCGAAAGTTTTACTGCTCGAGTTATATATACATTATTATTTATTTACGCTAAAACATTGACGGCTATAATAAATCAAACACAAAAGCTCAAATTTTGACAGAAAGCCTGGCAAAGCTAGGAGAAACTGCTCTATCTCTGTGACATTCACAAACAGATGAACATCCCCAGATTGTGTACTACACTGTCTAAAGTTTCATAACAGATAGCGTATAACACTTTCAAGAACAACACCTTTTCACATAGCAATAAAGTGTTATGACCAATTAAGTTTACACTATTTTGTGCGTAGATCTCCAACAACACTTTCAACTGGTACAACTAACGGGAACGAAAGAAACATAACAGATAACATCCCAAAGTGTTAACTGTTGAAACCGCGTATCCTTCTGTTGTCGTTATGTAACTTCTGACAGTGTAGTATTTTTACCTATTGAAGGTGTTGTTGGAGATCTGGGCACGAAATAGTATACACTTAATTGGTCATAACACTTTATTTCTAAGTGAAAAGGTGTTATTCTTGAAATTGTTATGCGCAATCTGTTATGACTCTTCTGACAGTGTACAACTAAATCCTTTTATCCTAGCCTCTCTACCAGTTATTCCCCCCCCCCCCCCTCGCAACCTCCACTCCAAAAAACGATTTAGCTTACACGAGAAGAAACTACACTAAAAACATTATCTAGGGAGAGGAGAAGGATGAGCCAGAACCGCGAAGAGAAATTGTAGCGAACAAGCTGATCGAAAGCGAGTTCAGACTTTATATAGTAGTGTTTTTGTTTGACTCTTTAGAGAATTTTTTCGTTCGCCTTCGACTGCACTACCAGAAGTTTCATAACAGACAACAGAAGGATTGGGATGTTATCTGTTATTGTGTTGGAAAGCGTTATACATGAAATGTTATGCGGAACATGCAATGCCACGAACAGCCAAAAAACATCCAAAAAAAGCATCTACTGACTTTTTTGTTTATCGTGATGAAGTCGGAATTTTTTGGGCGATTTCACAGCTCTTCCTGATGGCAACGCTGGTTATGCATAACATTTTCAAACACAAAGGAAAACATCCGAAGTTTTGTCCATTACGCATTGTCTGTTGAAACCGCGCACCCTTCTGTTGTCTGTTATGAAACTTCTGACAGTGTGGTGATTTCATTTCCATTATCATTCTTGTTGTTTTTTTTACATCAAATAACACAAGAGAAGACATCAACATTGCAAAGATCATGGCAGCCAAACGATTTCAAAAATGGAGCCAAACAAGTACCAAAAAATAAACTGATAAAACTGTTGTGTTCAAAGAAAAAAAAAAAAAAACTTGAATGTCGATATTTTGTAGAACAAACCAAGTATCATCCAAGGCGTCGTCATCGGCTCTTTGCCATTAAATCTGGTTCCAAGTTCTGTTTTACTAAAGCTAACAGGGAAACCAGGCAGAAATGAACAATACTTAAAGTAACCAAGATATAAGATTTGAGTATCGAAAATTAGGAATGATAGGTGACTTCTATAAGAAATAAACAATAATAATACAAATTTGCAGGAGTCGGAAGTTGTCTATTTATACGCGGCGATATCATACCTGTGTACAGAGTTTTGTTCTATTCTGGCGTTACTAGGTAACATTTTTTTTTTTGGAGGGGGGGGGGGGGGGGGGGGGACGAGGCACCGAATTTTTCGGCAGAAAAACGACTGTTTTCAACAACAAAAATTACATATTTGAAAAACCTCGACTGATTTACAGAAAAATCCACTGATTTTCAGAGAAACCGACTACTTTGACGAAACATCGACCAATTTTCAGAAAAACGACTGTTTTCATGAAAAAAGTCAACTGTTTTGACGTAAAATCGCGGCGATTCGCGCCGACTCGGTTATTTTTTACCGTCTGGCCGACAGCATTGGGAGATATATTCCAACAACGTTTTCAACGGATACGTCAGCTACGATTCTTCATCAGCGATATTTCGGCACTTCTTGGCAAGGGCCTTCTTGGCAAAATTAAATCTCAGGACTAGTTTTTTCATTATAATGGTATTTGAACATAATTTACTTTAATAAGATATTTATAGTCGGTAGAAGCTTCAGTTAATTATTACAGGTTTGTTTCCTTCCCCGAAGTTGAACAAGAGGACTGACAGCCTGACGAGGACCCTTGCCAAGAAGGGCCGAAATATCGCTGATGAAGAATCGTAGCTGATGTATCCGTTGAAAACATTGTTGGAATAAGTGTTTCAAAGTCAGCTTGGGCTCAAAGAATATTTAGCATTGGGAGGGGGGCGTCCCCCGTCCCCCCCTAGTCGTCACGCCCCTAGTTCTATTAGGGTAGAAAGATTACCTACAATACCCCAACAAATCATCCAATAACAACACTTTCAAACAGAAGGCCCCGCTAGACAGTTTTCTGAAAGACGTATTCCCGCTCTTTAGTCCAACAAGCATTGTAGCCTCTTGTGCGGTACAGGAAATCCGAGCCTTGACTAAGAACTCGCATCAAGTAGCTCAATTACGACAGTTAAAATTGTAAAGTGAGGCACGAAGTGATTTACGTATGGAATATAACATGAGTGATAAACACTGGGTGTTAACGGAGTGACAAGTAGTTGCTAGGGAAACTAAGCGATCTAGTTTGTATCGATCGTAAAGAATAGATAATTAACAATCCAGAGAATCTCGAGGTTCCGTAAGCTTAGTAGGCCGTCGCTGCGTGACCTCGTCTTCCATACGAAGCGAACTTGTTGCAAATTTGCGGCAGTCCTTATTTTTTTTTTATTGAATTTCCGGTCGGAAAACACATGGATCCGACCTTACGAAATTTCCCATGTTTAAGCCTTGTTCTTCGGGGGGAATTGGTAAACTGACAACTGATCGCTGCATGCGGCCAAGTAGCCTACGCCACAGGTTTATTTTACCCAGCTCTTGAATCAGCTTTAATTATCTAGGCTGAACTTAACCGATTCCTCGACCGATTCTTGAGTTTTCAATCTCGTTTTAGTGATGAATTTTACACACCAACTCGGAGAATCATTTTCAGAGGTAGTGAATTGGAAAACGGCGTGTTAAACTGGAAAAACAGGAACCCCCCAAAACAACGATTCCCATTAGCAAACCAAGAACTGGAATAAACCAGTAAAACCAAAATGCAAAGTAATCCTTTTACCATCTGTTTACGATGCACGGCGCACCTTTCCTGACAAGCTCATAGAACGGTTGGCTTTTCCCACCTTTCCAGATTTGTTCTAATAACCCTCGGATACTGAGAGAATTGTTTACGTGATTTTGCAAATAGAATTTCTTTATACATGGATATGGTACCAAACTAACAATGTGGCATCATCTGCAGACCCCCGGGCACTTTGATACCTGTCATGGTTCACGAACTTAAGTCTTGGTCAATCTAGGCCCAGTTTACCACGAACGGGTAAGATGGGGGTTCGTAACTCCGAAAAGCGTCTCTCGACCCTAGGATCTGTGAGTGCACGAAATTTCCCCGTCGTAACTCCAACCGTGGTCAAGTTACGAACTCAAGTCACTGGGTAATCTGAGGGTGGGGGCAGGTGCAAGGTGCAATTCCAAAAAATACTTCCAGGCCCTAGGGTCACTAAAGATACGAAACTTTATTGTCCCATTTCAAACCGTTTTTCCAGGGTTGGTCACCAAAAGTAACTTCGTACACCCTGGAAAGTAACCCAAAAGTATCTCAAAGTAACCCAATGTAACCTAATGTAACCCAATGTAACCTAATGTAACCCAATGTAACCCAATGCAATGTAACCCAAAGTAACCTTGAGTAACCCAAAGTATCCTGAAGTAACTCGTACACCCTGGTTCTTGGTGACCAACCCTTGCCGTTTTCAAGTTACGAAATGAAGTCACTTAGCAATCTGAGCCCAGTTGTCTCTGATCTGGAAGGGGGGGGGGGGGGGTACGAATAAGCAACTCTGAAACACGATGTCAAAAAGTACACCAATTCGAATTTGGTACCTCACGGTTCATGAACGGGCAATAAAACTGTACACAAAATTGTTTAGTAGTAACTCCGACTATGATCAAGTTAAAAACTTAAGGTACTGGGCATTCTAGGCCCAGTTACCCCGGAACCGAGTGGGTGTGGGCGATGGGACTTCAAAAGGCACATCTAGACCCCTAATACTAACAAGTTTACCAAGCTTCACCTTAATATATCTCACGGTTGACAAGTAATGAACTCGACAAAATCGATGAAAACCGGCTAGAGCGGCCGCAGGAGTGGACTCTTCACAAATGAACACTCCACTAAAAAGAAACTCAGCTCTCAAACATAAACCATCCAAATGAGACGTAAAAGTGTAAACAAAAATCAAATATCACTTTTCAATTTATTCGACGAAACTGAAGGATTTTCTTTCGGATCACTTGCTCTTCTACCTACTGAAACTTAGACCGTTACATCCGTGATTTTCAAGTAATTAAAGACCAATTTTTAACTTGTCAGTATGTCACACATCACCGATCGACCGTGACCTCAACAAATGAGGGTAGGTGGACAGCCTGACTGTTTTAGTAGCCGATGCTTGAAAGTATTTTAACATATTTTTTGTACAGGGAAATAGAGGTTTTGTTTGGGATGAGGGATGCCTATAATAGGTTAGATTTTGTTCTAACCACCTTTTTCCTCTCCGCAAAACTTAGTAAAAATTTAGTAAGGAAAACTACCGCTGATTCTCTGTAAACCGAACAGCAAAAACAAAAATGACTGAAAAAAGAAAATGACATTTTTCAGCGAAATTTCGTCCCTTCTTGGCAAGGCTCCTCTTCGAGCTACAGTCCGCAAACAGGTGAAAACAACTGTAAAAGGAAAAACTAAAATAGGCGGATGGGTGAAAGTACTATTTCTTGAGAAGAGGAACAATGGAATAGTATCAGGTCTCAAATTAGCTCTAGAACGTGTGTTTATTTGATATTTGTGAAGGACTGGCATGACCTAGCAGTATAATCTTAACATACCACAACTCCCACAGCATTTTACTGTTTTTAAGAACTTGAGCAACATGATATCCTCCCGATGAAAAATTTATCTCAAAATAGTACTATGAAGAAGTGCGAAAAAGTAGCATGCAGTACTAACGATGCTACTACATGCTTCTATTCCAAGGCTACCGCGTTACTGCATACTACTATATGCTACTATTAGCAAGACTGGATGCTACTATGGCAAGACAGGATGCTACTGGATACTACTACATAAGATTGGACCAGTCTGAGGCACATTAAATTATATTCTTTGCTATTACATAGTATTTCATGCAACGTTTTCGTACTACTATACTACTACGCAGGCTACAAATTTTTCATCGGGCTACCATGAATCAACGTGAACATTATGACCAACGGTAAAGACCATCTCCATTATCACAAGGAGTTCGTCAGCTTCTGATAACCGATCGGTAGTATTTCGACTGTCTTGGCCGGACGATGGTCCGTGATGATAAGGGCAGAAACATGGCAAACCCAAAACTTCAAAGCTGGTTTTCCTAATGTAAATAAATCACTTCTAAGACTAGGTTCACACAGAGCAAATCGCGGCGATGAACGAGATTTTTCAATCGCAGCGACAAAAGATATCGCCTGGATGTTCACACTGAATTTTCGTCGGCAACAGAATTTAACGCGAAAAATAATTAAAATAATTAAAAATAACCCTTCAAATAATAAAAAATAATTAATTTTTCTAAAATTGAATCATCAAAAGGGTCGTCCATGTTGCTGTTGCGTTCATAAAATCGTACTGTCGCCCGATTAAAGCTGAATTTTCCCAACATTGAAAATCGCCTGACGAAGCAACAGAAATCGCCGATCTTGGCGAAAATCTCGGCGATGGCCGATACCGCCTCAGTGTGAACGTCTGTATGAACCTAGGGTAAAGAGTCAACCTGTAGATTTTAATGCATTATCTGGTTAACTCGTCGACAGCTATATCCGAAATATCAGAAACGAGAAAAGGACTTGAACTGCATCTATATATCAATCAATCAATCAAGTATAATCCAAATAGCTAAAAGCTAGACGAGGAATACAAATTTACGAAATACACAGACACGAAACAAATTAACTAATACACTTACAAGATATGACCAGAAATAAATGATGGGATGAAACTACGTAAAAATTGGGCAGACGAATTAGCAGGATATGGAGAAAACTGATTGCCAGTATTCCTCTCGCACAGAAGACGGGAGGGGGAATAGATGGGACATCTGGTAATAAGATATACGATATATAGATACAAACCTATAGGTTACACGAGAAAAGAAACTAATTTATTAATTTATCGATCCATTTCACTGTGATGACGTATCCAGCACTATTTTTTGTGTGTGTAAAAGGCATAAAGAAATCAATAAAACGAATTGTACTTATAAGCAAGTGTCTCGACTGTCATGGATCAAAGATGTTCATTAGTAGACTTCTTTGTATTAAAAAATTACAATCAAATCCGAGGGGTCGACGACTCTAATTTTTTATGTACACCATTCCGGAATACCCTAATAATCCTGACCATTCCGGATTATTCCTAACCATTCCGGATTATTCCTAACTATTCCTAACCCTGTTTATGGGATATAATTCCAGTTGAGATTAGAAATTCGAGTCATCTGGCATCCTTCATGGCTACAGTGAAGAGATTTTTCCTTGCAAAAGGATAGTAATGATGCGTGAGTGTTTTTTGTAAGCAGAATATTTGTTGTATACGTATGAACCGTGTATGAACGGCATGTAGAATAATATAAAAATAGTATTACCACATTATGTAGAATAGAGAAGACTGCCACCTAATAAAATTTAATCTAATCTAATATAATCCATTCCGGATTATTCTTGACCATTCCGGATTATTCCTGACTTTTCCGGATTATTCCTGACCATTCCGGATTATTCCTTCGGGACGTGTACACCATTCCGGGAGAGTCGTCGACCCCTTGATCAAATCCCAGTCAACTTCAAACTGAAGAGTTCAATGCCTTCCCAGGTTAGACTGCAGGAATTAGGCGTCGGTATCAGCAAAGAGAATTTCATACTTTTCGGATGACCCACTGGCAGTATTTCAACTGTATGGTAACCCTCAATAAGATGACATAAGCATCGCCAACGCAAAAACTCTAGATGGCTTATTGTTGCTGATTTGTATCCGTATTATTGCGAATAGTGTTTTTAATTTGTTAAAGCATTACGACATTTATCATAAAGAAAAAGAAAATCGTGATTTTTGGGTTTTTGTTTTAATCAGTTAATTATCCCTCTAGGATGAAGTGCGAGTGATAAATATAAATTCGGATATTCCGGTTGCACTTCCGGCAAACCGTGAGTGAGTGAATTTATTAAGTGATTTAGCCTTACGGAATTTCACAACTAACAAAAGAACTAAACTAAACATTTAAAATAAACTGCAGATCACATAATTTTGTACAAACAACTAATCAAAAAAGAAAAACCCTAGATAATACACACTGTGAATTGCATTATCAAAGAAAAAAAGAATCACTTACTTCTAAATCAAATCATAATTCCAAATCCAAACGTTTGGTTTTCCTAATGTATTCCAACACAATATTTCTAACGTTCCTAATTTAAAAACCAAATCAAGATGAAATGGAAAAGGAACATTGATGCTATTAAGGTGAAATAATAGATCTAAGCGTTGACGAACAAAAATAGGGCACTCAAAAAGAAAATGGTAGCATGTTTCGTTTTCACCACAAAGGCACAACTCCGTATCAATTTTGTTTATTCTGTGGAAAAAATGTAACCTACAATGACCCGTGATAATCTGCGTTAAAATGGTAAGAGGGCTGAACTTCTGAAGCCGCTAATAAATCTTCTTTAGAAGTAAAAAAGCTAATTGACCAAGAACTAACTTTATTCTTAAATTCTTCAAACCATCGACTATAAAGGGTATTTTTCAGTGCCTTTCTATTTAGATGAAAAGTTGACGCATGGATTTCTCCAACTGTCAAATGGCCTAAAGTGTCTACTAATGATTCATCAGTGAAAGTCCTCAGCGACAAACAACTAAATCATAAAATCCAAGAAGTGCAACCGAAATCACCGAATTTATATTTATCCCTCGTACATCATCCTAGAAGGATAATTAGCTGATCAAGAAAAAAAAGGAAAAAAAACCCGAAAATCACGGTTTTCTATTTCTTTCGTAATGAATGGTCAGCTTGGCTTCAGGCCTTATATTTATGTTTTATTATTATAATACCATCTTCCAGTCACCTTGGAAGAGCGTAAATACTGTACCAGGTTAGTGCGAAAGAACTTGTCATCAGCTATATCCAAAATGTAGACTTTATACTTGCACTGATATTCTTTTCAAACTGAAGCTTCGCGCGGTGTTCGTTGCCCTCAAAATGCTTGGCTGGTTGCATCTGCATTGCGCGCAACTAATCTGCTGATCGAGCCAAGTAGCCTCTTATCCGCGGAATTATCAGACGAGCTTTTTCTGTAGCATGATTCACGCTCGTACCTTCTTAACGCTTGAGACACAAGAGGTACAGCGTTTAAATTCTCATTGAAAAGAAGAATAAATCCAGACATCGGCCTGATAGTCAAACTAAGATAGGAAGAGACGTTGAGAAACGCCATCTACATCTTCCTCTGAGAATAGACCTAGATCCTCTCAACGCATGGTCAGACTGACGATAACGGAGAGGCCTAACTGGAGCACCAGCCTCCTACAGGAGGCAATGTTCATTTTCCGCCTAAAATCTTAGCCCGCACAATCCTCTACCACCTTTCCGGTATGGCCCAAAAGGGTCGATCTCCGAGGATTCGACTCTGGTGTAAGACTGTTTGATTACGTTATAGACAGTTCACTCTTTGGAAGGCTTTTGAACATTTTGGGAACATTTTACGGACCCCTTATCTAAAACCGGCTCCTTAGGGCTATGGGCGTTCACACTCATCGAGAATCCCACTTGGTAGTTCAGGAGAGCGGTGGGGGAGCACAACATTTCCTTCCTATGTTCTTCAACCAACAAACGAGGTGCTGATGCATTTGGCTATCATGTATCACTACCATTGCTCATTAGAGAGAGTGATAAATCCAAGTTTGACCATGTTTACAACAGGAGGTTCAATTTTAACAAATATGCGATATCGCCCTATCCCATCCGGACTCGTAAACAGAACATCTAGGACATGCGATCTTGCTATATATCAAGTCTCATCCGAATCCTAATACTCGTTTCGACAGCTATGCATGCTACCCCCACCCCCACCACGGTGACCGGATCGGGTCTAGGCCTGTAAACATGACAACTACAAGGTGTGCTCCTGTCAACTCCCAAGACCCATCCGAACCAGGCCAATCGTTTGGAGATGCGCATGTCAGAAGATTTCCAGCACCTCTTCCTCCAACTCCCCCCTCTGTGCCCGGACCCTGGCAGGATCGATAAACTGTAAGTTTAAAAGATACGATATCACTGTCCCGTAATTTGCGCCCTAATCCCTCTATCCGAAGCGAGCCACAAGATTCTCGGCACCCCCCTCCAACTCGCCCCCGCGGTTGCCGGAACCAGTTTGGACCAGAAACATGGGTTATATGTTCTTACCAACTATCAAGTTTCATCCACATCGGATCACTTGTTCGAGAGCTATGCCTACTACAAGATTTTGGATACCCCCCCCCCCCAAAAATGGTCGGATCCGGGAAACGACCCAAGGTAACCTGGTCAGGTACCCCTAGCAATTTACATCATGCTAGCCAGCCTATAAGTAATCAAACTCGGGTACAGCGGACCAACCGACGGAAAAGTGATCGGAAAGTCGCCATAATACAAGGTTACTTTCTGTGTGATCATCAAAATCAGGAAGGGTTGGTCCACAGACAGTCCACGATATCCGAGATCCCGCGGGTTGGCATCTGCACTGTCAAAAGCTTTATTACACATTTTGACGACTTCTGTTGTTAACTTGAATGTCCAGAAATTTGACGTTATGAGTAAGAATTTATACTTAAAAGGGTCATAACGTAACAAGTTATTGATCTGATGTGTGAATGTCGCGAGTAAGAGGACCTACGTGTAGAGATGTTTGGAAGCACAAATATAATTAACGATGAGTGGATGAGTAGCGTGATTGGAAGTACGTGCGTCCAGGATATTAAGAGACTGGTAAGATTGCTGAAGGTAGCTTGAACTTTGACTCGGCATCCAACATTTAATGCAAGGGTGCGCATCCATGTGTGATATGTTGTAAAACTTCTGGCATTGCGTACTGAGGACCGTATTCAATGGGGCTAGACAGATACGTCAGCTGAGATTTGTTCCAGCGATAATCCGGCCCTTCTTAGTTAGACTCCTCTTCATGCTGTAGATAGAAAAAACAAACCTGCAATCAGGTTTGAACGTGTCTGAAAGCTTCGAAACGAACTTAAATTTTCGCTCAGTTAATGCAGCATTATTCAGCACAAATTTCATCGAAAAATTCAGCAAGAATGCTAAATTTTATGCTGAATTTTCAAGAGGAAACTGGGGAGTACGGCGATTCTTTCAGCGTTTTGGCGGCAAACATAACAAATTCAGAAAGACAACTGACAATTCGACAAACATTCCAAATTCTAAGACAACTGGCGATCATGACCAACGAAGAAAGGAAAGATAAGAAGATAAGACGGTAGGATACCAGTAGCTGATCCATTTTGTCAGCTTTATACAGCTAATTCTTTTTTCTTCTTCTTCTTCCTGAATTAAATTTTGAGAATTCTAGAAGTGTCAGAGAAGAAAAAAAGGTAAAAACTTTCGGAAAAAAAAGAAAATGCAGCATTTACAGCACCAAAAGCTTTCGGACACGTTCTTTGTATTTGTTATTTAAATTTCAACATTGGAGGTTTCTTTCTTCTTCTTCTTCTTGGTTTCTTGCCAAAATGGCTAAGATATCGTTCAAAGAAAATCTTAAAGTTTAACTTAAATGACAGCTTATTTTAACATCTGATAAATGAATACACTGAAACATTTTGACCTATCTAAAGGATTTTTCATTTTCTTCCGAGGCTCTCGTAGTGACGTTCACAATGTGCGCTGCTTGCACGACAACCCAAAATTCGTCCAGACGAAGAGATTTTGAATATGAAAACGAACCCACACTTACAGGATTAAAGACGATTAGCGTCGACTTATTATTCGGCAATGGCTTACCTTTGCAGTTGTTAAATATTTCAAGCGTAGAGGGACAATCGCATAGAGGTACCACACATCCAAAAGATTAAGTTCATTCGATGGAATCCATTATCTGTGGTCAGCGGACAAACGGAGTGACGCATTTTTATCGGATTCTCAGGCCTATTTAGGTGAATACGTGATATTGCAATTGGACTGTGGGCTCTTGTCCCTTTCCGGTTAAACTTTAAAGGATTAGTCTTAATCTTCGCTATTTTCACACACCCAGTGACTACGTACGTGGTTTACTAATCTCTGGAGTTTCCGTTTTTACCAATTCTTACGAATAACTTTATCTGAATTTTTAGCTTTCCCGCGGCAGCCGAGATTTTTCAGGGTTGCCAGTCAATAACTTTTTTGGGGTCTTGAGATGTCCAGGAATAGAAGTCCTCTCTTTTGGATGACGATGATTTTTGCTGTTATTTCTCAGCGTTTAAAAGAATACAAATGTTAAAAAAGTCAAGTTGTTCGAAACGGTGCCTCCGACCCCTCGACACGAGCTTACAAGCTGATTTCTACACAGCGCCAATCACCATGACGTTGCCGTCACGATGGTTTCGAACAAAAGGTGGCTAAAATTGGGTACCAGAACGTGCTGGTATTTGTCCTTTCGACGGAAGCCCGAGTCAAAGAACCAACAGAATACTGAAATTCGCAAAGGTCGCCAACCCTATCAGAAACAACTCTTGCAAAACCATCGCACTTTTGTCAATTTGTAGTGAAGAAATCAAGCGTGATTTTCTATTTTATTCAATCAACAGAACATGACAAGGTTTTGCAAATATTTTTTTTTGCAAACAAGTATTCAAACAAAACCAATCGGTCCGCTTTAATGCACAAGTCACACCGGATAAATTGCTATAATCTTTTAAGAAACGTGACTCCTTTAAAACTGCTGAGTTTCCAAAAAATTACAAACCCGTCCGGCTGTTTTCAGCCTCGCTGGTCAACCATTTGCTTTGACGAGAAACAGGGAGAAGCCTGCATACAAGTTTGTCCAATCAAAAACACTGAGATATTCCAAGAACAATTAATCTACAAGAACCTCCGTCTCCCTATCTCTTTAATATGACCATGCGGATTCGAATCTATATTCTGATTATATTCGACATCAGAATGTATGTCGGGGGGGGGGGGGGGGTGCCTGCTGGTCCGATAAAAAATATAAAAAACACATAGATCAGAGGGAAAAGCCTATGAAAATCGTTCTTTTTGTGTGTTTTGGGGGGGGGAGGGAAGGGGTCAACCCACTAACTCCCCCCCTGGTTACGGCCTTGTACGCAGAACATCATAATTTGTTACCTCTACAAATAGCTGTATCGGAGTCCAACTCCGCAGAAGAATACGAACGCCGTCTGAATCGTTCTTTACAGCCAAGGCCGTATCCAGAGGGGGGGGGGGGTAGGGGGTTGAGCCCCCTCCCCCCCTGAAACATAAAAAAAAAATAATTTTTATAGGCTTTTTCCTCTGATGTATGTCTTTTATGTCCAACCCACAGGCAAAAAAAAACCCGACCCCCCCCCCCCCCCCCAACATAAATTCCTGGATACGGGCCTGTTCACATCTGATTGATTGTCCATCATTGTGACGTCATTCTAACTCGCTGCAGACTGGATTCTCCGCCCCTGCAGGCATCCTATGGTTTTCCACCTCGTCTGCATATCGGCGAAGAGGGAAGTAGACGGGTATCAACTCAAAACCTCATAGCATGTACCTCTAGCTCCACTTAAGTGTTATCGGGGTAGCCATAGTCGCTGCATGGACCAAAGACGGAGGTTCTATCAGATTATTTGTTATTGAATCTTCGCAGTTGTTCAAGTCCCAGTTTGGCTAGTCGCGCCACTTAAACAGGTTTGTATACACAGCCTGCATAGTATATTTATCCACTCGCTCGAATTCGTTTAAACAACACTGACCAGACACTCTAAATTTCAAATTAAAGGTTCTGGGCATTTTCATAGACACTTTCATTTTGGTTTGGCATTTCCAAGAGATAATAGCTGAACCGAGGATATCATATCCTAGGTTGACAGAAAATGATGTTTTTTTTTATTACTTTTAGTCCTATTTTTTGACATTTTTGTAATTTGTTTGTTTTGTTTTATGTCAATTATCAGTTTCTCTTCTGGTTTAAAAAACACTTATTTTCGTAACTTTCGGTTTTTCTTGAACATCAGTTTTTTCCATTCCTACACCGGAAATTGGAAACTTTTTTCCTGGTGTTACAAGAAATTCTTTAACTACAGCCGATCCAATTTATATACCATAGATATTAACGAACAAAAAAGGGTCGTGTCCAAACGCGATTGTTATTTGCTAAGAAATGGCTGTTCAGAAGCTGAGAGTTAAGTGAGCACGAGAACAGGCCATTAACCAACTGAGCAAACATACGTCTTCCATACCAACTAGCTGGATTTATATCAACACGAACTGCATTAGCATATCCGACAAATCGCCGGATAAGAAATTATTCACATTACGTATGACTTTAGTTTAATATTTAGTTTAATACCAGACCGATCTTGTACTAATTTCAGTTTTCAGTTGATTGTTCAAGTTGATAATTCATTCCATCACACTTTTCAGTCATGAATGCAAATGAAATCAGAAGATAAAATCAGTTCATAAAATAGTTATTTAAAGTAACGAGTCCGCGCTTGCTGTTTCGCTTCAAGGGACAACAAAAGAAGTGAATTTGTTTAAGGTGTTCTGATTAGCTTTATTAGTGTCTCTTATAATTATTTACTATTATGCGACTATTGGGGTTCAGACAGTAGGGGTAGAATGGACATGTATCAGCCCGAAAGAATCTCCCACTTCTCGAATGTCAACAAAATTAAGCTACGTGTAACCAGGGACTCATAAATTTCCTGTAATGACTCGCCATTCAGGGGGCTTGTCAATAAGAGATTTCTGATGCGCTCTTGACCGAGCGTCAGATAGTTCGAGAAATACCAACGGGGATAAAATACCCGACTATCCAGACAGACAAAATTTGTTGCAGCTGTTGTGCTGAACTAAGAATATTTCTCTGTAATGGAAGAGTATCCCGGATCTTTTATCCTAGCTTAGGTACCTGGTGGCATGCTGGCAATTTTGTTTATCTGAGCAAGAACGCCGTTCGACCCGAGCCGGAATTTTTGGAAACTAGGTGAGGCTCTGGCAACATAGCAACATAGGAAATGACAAGCCCCCTGAATGGCGAGTCATTACAGGAAATTTATGGGTCCCTGGTGCAACCAAGTCAGTGCAAAACCCCGAAGTTTCGAGAATGAGAACGGATCGGGGATCAGGCGGGCAGCAGTGGATTTCACCAAGAACATATAAGTCAACAGCATGAGTTGAATTAGACGTAATTGCTGAGTTTTGAGTTGATGACCGTCTACTTGCGGTGACTATGGATATCCCAAAAAACTTGAACTGAGCTAGCAGGCCCGTATCCAGGAATTTATTTCGGGGGGGGGGGGAATGGCCTTTCGATGGGGTTTTGCCTGCCGGTCGGACAAAAAGTACAAAAAAGACATCAATCAGAGGATTGATGCCTATAAAAATGAGTATTTTTGTATGGTTTCGGGGGGGGGGGGGTCATCCCCCTACCCCTCCCCCTGGATACGGCCTTGTGAGCTAGGCATACTCGCTGAGCTTTGAGTTGCTACCCGTCTACTTGCCTCTTCGCCGCTGCGCAATACCAGCCAAAAAATTGCACGAGGCGTGCTGATCCCCTCCGCAGCACATCACATGCGACGTTCACAATGCTAGACAACCAACCAATCGGGGTTTTTCTTTGGAAATTTCTTCTCCGGGGCTTTACTGCGATACAGCTGGTTGTAGAGGTAACGAAACTGTGCTGTTCCGCGTAGCTCCTCCGCTCGTTTGTATCCGGCAGGGTTTCGGGAATCTACACTGTAAAAAGAATCTTGCAGTATTCACTACTGGGATTAATCTTATCTTTACTGAGATAAAATTACCCCTAATTCGGATTAATCTTACCCCAGTAGAGATGAGATGAATCCCAGTAGCAAATACTGCATCCTTATTCGGAGAAACTTTTTACAGTGTATTCGACTCCGCATGGTCGTATTACAGAGATGAGGAGATGGAGATCCTGGTGCTTATTTGTTCTTGGTGTAAAACAGCCCGATGAAATTTCGCATCCGAAAATATGCATGCGAAATTCGCATCTCTATCGGGGAAATCAGGATACGGTGCGACACTTTCTTTACCTCTTTTTTCTTTTCTTTCTTTGAAAATATATTAGATTAGTTTTTATGTCATTATTTATTGGATAATTTCAAGTTAAAAGGTGGTTAGAAGATACAGCCACCCACAGGACTTTTGTCTTTTATGTGGTTGCTGAGTTTTTTTGTATAATGTAGTTGTGTTTTTTTGGTGAAGTAAAAAAATATCTGAATCTGAATCTGAATCTGAAATCTGAATCTGAAATCTGAATCTGAATCTGACAAAATTTCGGAGCGAAGGAAGAAATTCGCATCCGACTGCGAAAACCGGACTGACTGTGCACGTACCTTATCGTCGAGAGAACGGTCAGCAACTGGGGTAAGGCACCAACGAATATTAACCCGGCATCATTCTCATAGATTGTAACCAGCCTACTTACAATAGTTACTACACAGGAGGTCATGAATGCTCGCTTTTTGGCGTCAAGGGTTGAACGAATTTTACTTTTTTCGGCAAAATCTTGTGCCGCGAGCTAATTGAGCCAATTACGTCACAGAGGTCGTAGTTGTGGTAACTATAGCCTGTCGAAGCAAGGCCACGGAGAAGAAATTTCAAAGAGATGGAAGGATGGTATACTATGAGGTTGGGTAATTTTTAAGGGGTATAAGAGATGTTTGGGGATCTTCTGGACGGATGTAATGGACTTAGAAGAGTGAGTTATGGATCGATACAAGAGAAGGGAGGCTTCCCTCCTTTTATTCCCAATCTTATATGGCAGCGAGGCTAAAGTAAGACTAACTGCGCTCCCGAGTGTAGTAAGCAAATAGTACCTATTTGTTACTATTTCGAGAATGTTGGAACGGTAAGCGTAGTTACTTTTCGTGAGGTTGGAACGAAAATCGAAACTGACAGTTACTATTGTTAGCAGGGTGGAACACGATCATAAAATACAATCACTGACCAAGATGTATGTCGTAGGTCAAGTGAAAGGGAAATACCTTAATCCAAAAAGGATCTTACTTTATTCTTCATCCCAACATCGCCCTTTTAGCTAAATTGGGCTAAAACCCATAAACCACGAGGCAAGAAGCTAAAAGACTGAAGCAGATTCCACAGCATTAGATAACGGTTGAAGCCACTAATCATGTCGACAGATCACTAAAATAGTAGCCCTAGTCGACTGATCAATTCATCTTGAACAGCGGGAAAATTACAGCTGGTCTTTATCGTTTATCAAGACAGGCATGTCTCCGGTGGTGTTGTAGCTTCGAAAACTGAGCACAATTTAACAAAGTCATCAATAAACATATTGTTCATTTAAAGGCTCACACCTCTTAGGGCAGTACAGACCAGGTTCAGGACAAATTATAAAGACGGGAATAGATCAACAAACCATCCATCCAAACAAAGAGGAAGTGACCTATCCACCACCAAGAACAAATAAGATGAGATAAGATTTATTTATATAATAAGCACCAGCAGCTCCGTCTCCCTATCTCTGTAAAATGTTTCCCCAAATAAGGATGCAGTATTTGCTACTGGGATTAATTTTATCTCTACTGCGATAAAAATAATCGGAATTAGGGATAATCTTATCTAAAAAAAAGACAAGATTAATCCCAGTAGCAAATACTGCAGGATTTTTTTTACAGTGTATCTCTGTAATACGACCATGCGGACTCGAATACATCCCTGTACCCTGCCCGATGCAAACGAGCGGAGGATAGGACCTACACCAAACATCACAATTTCGTTACCTTTATTCTACAAACAACTATAGCCTATCGCAGCAAGGTCCCGGAGAAGAAATTTCAAAGAGATGGAAGGATGGGATAACATGGGGTTGGGTAATTTTTAAGGGGCATACGAGATTTTGGGGATCTTCTGGACGGATGTAATGGACTTAAGAGGAGTAAGTTATGGATTGACACAAGAGATGGGAGGCTTTCCCTCCTTTCATACCCAATCTCATATGGCAGCGAGGCTGAAGTAAGGGCAGGGCAGAATACCATCCGGCATGTACTTGACAGCCGAGTAGCAGATAGTATGGTTTTCAATGAAGACCGGGAAAGTTTAAATACTAGAGGTCATACAGGAATAAAGATTAGAACAGGGGCCGAGTACACTGTAAAAAAAAATCTTGCAGTACTTGCTACTGGGATTAATCTTATCTTTATTGAGATAAGATTGCCCCTTATTCGGATTAATCTTATCCCAATAGAGATAAGGTTAATCCCAGTAGCAAATACTGCATCCTTATTCGGAGAAACTTTTTACAGTGTAGTGACCAGCAAGGCTTGATGTCGAAAAAAAAAGAAAAGAGTCCTTGGATTTATCCGAGAGCTCGGCTTCCCTCTTTATGCCTGAAGTAAGCTGAAGTAAGAGCAGGATAGAATACTGTACTTTGAAAGACGCAAGCAGTAGCTGGCATCATACGACGTTCGTTCGAACTTAAGGATTCCACGGTCTAAGCTGTGATTGACAATCTCTTTTGTACCCATTTGTGAACAGGGACATAGACGCATAAGACCACTCCCCAAAAAGGACCTGGCCCAAAGAATCAAGTTTGGCACAGCCTTAGAATTGCTGCTGAAGCGTCGACGACCCTACTTGACCTTTCTTATTTTTTTTTAATGTCCGCGTAGGAATTTTCCGCACATTTCAAGCTAGATTTGCAACAGCTCCGTGGTACGTCTCATCCTCCCTGAATGGCCTTAAATCGTAAGCTAACCTATTAACAATTATCACACTAATAATAATTTTAAAACTGTTATTCCACAGGATAAACCCTTATTTGCTCCAAGCTGCAACTTAAGGTAATTTAAGGTAGTGTTTAAAATAGTAAATTCCCGCTTATTATCATTAACCTATTCCTAAGATTTTATATTTAAAACCTAGTAAAACCCAAAAATACAGCTCTTGTACTCATAAAATCCAAGCCGTCAAATTTATACGTTCAATCAGGAACATTCTACTAATTTCAAAGCTCGAACAATCACTACCTGTTACCCTGGTGGTTCTTTAGGCATTTTGTGTTAGTCAGAATGGGTAATATAAGAACGTCTGTCTCTCAGCCTCTGCGCCAATTAAAAATCCGCGAAAAGTTCCGTAAATACCGATTATATACTGATTCTCAAGACCTTGGGTAACATCTGATTTGCTTAAGGCTGTTGGGATAGTCTATCGAGCTTTCAGATATAGAGCTAAAGCAAGGCCGTATCCAGGATTTTTTTCCGGGAGGGGGGAGTTCTCCCGTGGGTCCGACCTAATCCAAACCTTACTCCCAAACAGGAACATAAATTAGATATATTAAGTCTAGACCAGAAGCGTCACGTATGGGGGGAAGGGGGACGCCTTCACCAATGTTGTCTGGCACTCGGTAAAGGAAAAAATTAGACGGCGCGAAGCACCGAAATTTTTTGAAAAAAAAACGGTCGATTTTTTTAAAGTTTATTAAGTGATTCTTGGGCGTCACATGTAAAACAAATTTTGGACCTGTGTGGGCTTAGCTCGCTTTGGAATAATGGGGAGGGGCAGGGCCAAGGCCGTATCCAGGATTTTTTTTCGGGAGGGGGGGGGGGTTCTCCCATGGGTTGGACCTAATCTAAACCTTAATGCCAAACAAGAACATAGATTAGACATATTAAGTCTAGACCAGAAGCGTCACGTATGGGGGGGGGGGGGGGGAGCGGCGACTCCCTCACCAATGTTGTCGGGCACTCGGTAAAGGAACAAGACCAAATGTTTCGATGGGATCCCAAAAATTCAATATCTGATCCAGACAACTGGGTCTTGTCTTAGCCAGATCCAGTCTTCGCCAGACTCCTTGAACATTTTTACAATTAAAATTCAGAAACAGATTAAGGCCAAATAGCTAATCACCTGAGAAAACCAAGTTCAGATTTGGATTCAGTATATGTGTTTACCCCTATAAGTCATATCTGTTTTGACGAAAACTTCCTGCCACTTCTGCCAATTTCCCGGTTCCGGCCGAACTCCAGAACTACTTGTCCGGCGAAAAAAGAAAGCTCAAAGACGAAATCAGGGACTATATGTCCGGGTAAAATACGATTGTCACACAGGGACTCAGCATCTCTTCTTACCCCTAAATCGCTTATCTAATCAACTAGAAATAAAACTTTGACTTCCAACAGTTTTCCGGTTTTGGCCGGATTCCGGACGAACTACATGTCTGGGTAGAAACTTGTTTTCACATAAGTGTTCAGCATGTCTTCTTGCCCTGAATCGAACATCTAATCAACTCCAAATAAAACTTTTAATTTTGACAAACTTTCCGGTTTGGGCCGGATTCCGGTCGAAGTGTCCGTCGAGAAAATAGTTTTCACCATCGTCTTCAGCATGTCTCCCTACCTCTAAATCGAACAACTAATCAATTTCAAATAAAACTTTTACTTTCAACAAACTTTCCGGTTTGGGCCGGATTCCGGGCGAAATACTTGTCCGTCGAGAAAATAATTTTCACCATCGTCTTCAGCATGTCTTCCTACCCCTAGATCGAACATCTAATCAACTTCAAATAAAACTTTTACTTTCAACAAACTTTCCGGTTTTGGCCGGATTCCGGGCGAAATACTTGTCCGATGACAAAATGGTTTTCACCATCGTGTTCAGCATGTCTTCTTACCCCATAATCGACTATCACATTAGCTGTTTCAAAATATTTTGTTTGTCCCTTAATTTGAATCCCCTCCCCCACCCCTAAATGTAGAGCTACAAAGCCCATCTACGAACTTGACTGGTCCGACGACCCAACGAACCCTCACATCAAGTTTCATCAAAATATCTCATTCCCTTCGAGAGTTATCGTGCTTACAGACGGACGGACAGACGGACGGACGGACGGACGGACAGACGGACAACTTTTGCGATGTCATAGGTATCCCTCCACTTACGTTTTGGGATCCCAAAAAATTAGACGGCGATTTTCTGAAAATAGTCACTTTCATGAGAGTATACTCTCATGAAAGTGACAGTTTCTTTTTTCGAAGAAGGGTAACCATAAACTAAATACAAATTGCGAAAGACGATTCCATGATCCGGGTCTAGATACCTCATTTTCCAGACGTGACACATAACTTTCAAGGCTGACAGAACACATAAGTTCTTGGAGACAGATTTATGTTAAACCTCGAGTCCAGCGTGGCAAGACCTTTTCCAAAAACCTGCCTTTATTCTCCTTAGTCCAGGTTCTTCTCTAGTGTGTGAGTTTCTTGAAGAGGTTAAAGTATATACGAAAAAATTATATTTTTTCGGTATTTCGGGGGGGGGGGGGGGGGGGGGGGGGAGAAACCCCCTAACCCCCCCCCCCCCCCCCCCCCCCCGACGGCCTTGAGCTAAAGTGACAGTATAGGCTACTAATACAATAAGTGGTAACAACCAGTGAATGCAAAGATAAAAGCGATCAAGGAATCCAAAGGAATGGAAAAAGTGCGACCCTACAATTTCGCTGGTTTTCGAGCCATTTAAAAATTCTGAAAGGGTTGATTAAGTGTAAAAAGAGTAGTTTGTGGTACACTAACGAGCAATTTCCATTTACCGATCTGCCCTACTTTCCATACTTTACAGCCCTACATTGTGTGACCCCAAAGTTTCAAGAATTAAACACCAATCGTAACCTCCGTTTGTCGGCTAACAATACGCGCTGACCTTTTGCAACGCAATAAACCACAGACCACCATTCCTTATAACATGCCAAGTTAATAGTTCGCCCTAGTTAAACAAGTATGCAAATATTTAAGAAGAAAAGAATGGTCTGATTGGGTTATTACATGTCAGATGACGTTATTACCGGCGGTAATGAATCTGGGATCTCATGCGTTGAACAGCAATAGCTTTTTGATGGATTGTCGTCTGGTAGTGGCTATTTCTGGAACTTAAAGTTCAATTGGCAGACCAACAATCATGATGGAACATTACCCCCCCCCCCCCCCTAGAATACAATGTTACATCAGAAATCAGCAGATTCCTAGACAACCTATTTTCGCTAATAGAACATTCCGGTGTTTTTTGCTGACTGCCATACTCAGATTTACTAGCTTCGACAAATATAAGCGGAGTTTCTTTGTATGGCACTTGCAGCCTCTGGCTCAAGTGCCATATACCGATCACAATTCCGTCTGTCGGTTTGTGCGAGTTTTTTGTCACACTTTTTCGAGTTAGGGTACTTCCAGATGTGCTAGGACATTGAAACTTGGCAGGCATATCAGGGACCCGACCAAACTAACCTGGAAATAATCAGTTTCTCGATCCGACCATATGCGGGGGAGTGGAGGACGCTGGAAACTTGAAAATTTAGGGCATTTTGTCACACTTTTTTTAGTTATGGTACTTTCAGATGTGTTAGGACAATGAACCTTGGCAGACATATCAGGGACCCGACCAAACTATCCTGGAAATCAGTTTCCCGATCCGACCATATGTGGGGGAGTGGAGGGCACTGGAAACTTAAAAATTTAGGGCATTTTGTCACACTTTTTCGAGTTAGGGTACTTCCAGTTGTGCTAGGCCCATGAAACTTGGCAGGCATATCAGAGACCCGGCCAAACAAGCTTATAAATAATTAATTTTCCTATCCGACCATTTTGGGGGGGAGTTGAGGGCAGGGGAATCCGGGAAATTGAGAAGTGCGTAACTTTCGAAAGGGTCATCTGATTGTAAAGAAACTTAATACTGAATAGACTATATATCTGTGATGTCCTATTTAGAGGGGGGAGCTGGAGGGGGGGGGGGAGACCGCAAATTTCAAGAAACGGTTAGAATGGAGGGATCGGAGTGAAACTCGCTGGGAAGAACAAGCATCTGCTCTAGATAAATCGTTTAGACAATTGTACTGGATCCGGACACTAAGGGGGGGGGGGGGGTTCTTGGAATTCCGGTGATGGCGGTGTGGGGAATTTCCACGATGAAACTTGGCAGGCATATCAGGGACCCGATCAAACTGACTTCAAAATAATTTTTTTGTCGGGTTCTTACATCTTCAGATAATAATATGTTACAAATTAAAACTGCGCATGCCTGTATTAAATGTTATCCAGCTTGAGAGGTTAGCTCTGAACACTAGAAACCCAAGGTCAAAATAACCAGACATTTTGCAGTGACTGGCCTTTAAAATTCACTAATTTCCAATTTAATGAGCGAAATTTTAAATCTTAGCTACTGTTTTCGGAATCTAGGAGTAGTGCCAACAAGCAGAGAATGGCCGTAATCGGATCCCTTGTTAAACGAAGATCGTTCGTAAGCACTGACGGGTCATGACAAGTGATACCATGGAACAAAGCCGGCAAATCTGAATACAATGAGTTGTCTGTTGCTAAAAAGCAGAGCTTACAACCACATAAAGAAGCCATACTTGTGTAAACCAAAGGATATGTGAATTGTAACACGTCAGCCACATGTTCGCTACAAAAGTACAAGTCTTAACACCAAAACCTTGCCGCTACCATGAAATAACCTTCGATGTGCATGCACACTCAGGTTAGTTTGTTAGAAATAGTTTCTTTGCTTTCTGTATGGTGTTATGTCATTCTGTATATTACTTTTTCCTCTTTTTGTATTCATACTCCGTCTTTCTCTTTGTGAGTGTATGATGGGTGAGAAACAAATTATTATTAAAGTTTAACCGAATAGGTCTGACATCCAAAAGTCTACTTACATGTCACTTTATACACTTAAGTAGGCTAGAAAACCCTACAAAAATTTGTTACTTGGTTTGTCCACTGTCCACAAATTACCAATCTCATAAAATAGAATGTAGTGACCGAAAAAAGCCCGAGGGCCATGGCAACAAAAATTGTAAAAAATGCAATAGCTTACAAAACTAACACACAACTCCTATTCTAAAAATCTCGTTATATGCTCCATCGCAAGCCTCCAGTCCGTCCAAGTATTTGAACAGCAACAAAGCATTCATCCTTCATCATCCTTACCATCCATTCTTGATTAAACACTCTCTCACAAACGCCTCCTTTCTCCGTTCATTCAGTTCCACACAATCACACATACAAATGAACTACGCTTTCGTCCTCATGACCACACATAGGACAGAAGTAGGGACCAATTCTCTCCTTTACTTTACCAATATATTTTCTATGTGCTATGTGTTTTCTATCTGAACTTATTCTTTCGGATTTGTGGTACCTCTATGTGCTTGTCCCTCTACGCTTGAAATATTTACCAACAAGAAATGTAAGCCATTGCTGAAATCTAAAATAGAAATGTCGGATTCCTTGCAAGAGATATCTTAACATCTTTTTTCTACTTTCTACATCGTGCTTTTCTGAGCTTAGCATCTTTAAAGTTGAACTGAAAAGCCAACTTATTTTTGTTTCATTTAGCTGAGTACACTGAATTATTTGGACTTTGCTAAAGAATTTTTGACTTTCAACTATCTGCTCTAGTAGTGACGTTCAGAATATCTACGGACGTCCCTGCAGCGCAAATTCTACTGACGCGGAAAATTTTAATCTTAACAAAACACGGCTTTTCAGTGGGCAGTGATGAAGCTTGGTTAACGCTCCTTTGTGCTGAACACAAATTTTTCGTAAAGCTTTTTTGTCAAGCATACACAAAAGGCACAAGCGCACAGAGGCACCACGAATCGGATAGGGAAAGCCCACTGTTCGAAAATCGATTATTTGTGAATAGCACAGCAACGAAGTAGCGCATTTTCATCGGGTCTTCAAGCCTTTTTAAGAGAATAACTAGATTGTCCTTTCTCGATCCCTTTTGGTTAAACATTAAAACTGGAATGCAGGCATTTGTTGAAATTCAGATTCTCCGCGTCTGAATTTTGAGTTATCGTGCAAGCAGCACATACTTCGAACGTCATTACTAGAACCTCGGGTGAAAAAAATACAAAACCCCTTAGACGAGTCAAAATATTTGAGTGTATTCAATCATCAGACTTAAAAATAAGCTGCATTTTTATTTAAACTTTAATGGAACAGTCGCACGCATAATGTCAATGCAATCTACTTTCGTGACTGCATTCACCAACTCTTAAACCCGGAGAACCAAATATCCTATGTTACATTCTACAACCGTTAACAACACCTCACTTATCTCACTATTCTTCTTAGGCATTCTGCTCCCGTGTTCGCGTATCAAGCTACTGATGCGTAAAACCGCTCACATGAATAATGCCGAGTCTTTGCTACAAGTCAATCAGCCTGGCAAAAGGCTTTAAACAGCCAAAGTCTTGGATAATTTATTAAACGTGGAGCCTAGTGTTACACTATAATAGTTCTGAATACTGGAACATAGACAGTAAATAGTGCGAGGTTTGCCCTAGGCCGTATCCAGGGAGGGGGGTAGGTGGTTGACCCCCCCCCCCGAAACATACAAAAATAATCATTTTTATAGGCTTTTCCCTCTGATCTATGTGTTTTTGTACGTTTTTGTCCAACCAGCAGGCCCCCCCCCCGAAAGGCACCCTCCCCCCCCCCCTCCCGAAATAAATTCCTGGATATAGGCCCGGGTATGCCTTATACAGCACACTCTCAAGATTCCCGAGCACACATTTTGGGACTTGGTAGGAGCAAAAATAGGTAGCATCATCTAGATGGAATGCAGTAATTACAGCACTGGTCATTCTTCTTCACAACATTTTAAGACGTTACATAACAATTATAAATGAGTGCGCAGTTTCAACAGATGAGATAAAACGCTATCTTTTGATGTTCCATAAAACTGAGTTATCCGCCTTTAAAGTTTAACTGAAAAGGCAGCTTATTTTTACATATGATATTCTGAATACGATGAAAAAATTCACCCGGCGCTTTGGTAATAACGTTCAGAACGTTTGCTGCTTCCATGACAATTCACTCAGAGGCGGAGAATTCAAATTTCAACAAAAGCCTGCATTGCTATGTGTCACGGATACTTTTTGTTATATGTGTTAATATTTCTGTAGTTGCTGAAATGCTGAATATTTCAAGCATTTTTAAAGCAGGGTTTTCAGGTATATTTAAGTAAATAAGTAAAGTATAACTGAACGGTCGGATCTCAGCCCGATTCGGCAAAACTTTACATTTCTGCATTGAACATGGTTTGCAAGAAAAAAAATAAAAACTTAAAAAGTCATAGCGTCAATATTCTGTAATATCTACCATTTTTTAAATTACGCATCCTTTTGTAGGTATACGAAACTTATACCTTGTAATCACTCAATCCTTTCCTATCATGAAACAATCGCAAAAAATATCGCACGATATATATAAGCATCGTAACGACACTGATCTGCAGATCTAACGTTACAAAATTATTTCGTAGATTAGACACTGTATAAAATGTAAGTGATTTCTAGCATCGTGACCTCCGTGTTCTTGCTGGTTAATGGACAAAAAACCAAACATTCAAACACCTAAACAGACGTATGGTAATTGGGCAGATCAATCAAAAACTTATTGGTTCAGAGTGGCTTAACTTGATACGTATCTCAACGGAGAAATCTTAGGATGGAAAACAGATACTCCGAAACGGTCGCTGGAGACGTAGGAGGTCTGGAAACTATTCAACCAATCAATCATTTATTCTTTTGAGAACTTATTCTAACTAAACGTCCGTCTTCTCGTCGATTGGATTCACATATCGTCAAACAATTTGGTAATATCAAACTAAGAAAAAATAATGAAAGGTTTAATTTAGTTTCGACAGGTGAAACTGCGGTAAATTTTTTAAGTTTAAAGTTTATATGATTATTTGGTTTTGGAAAGAATAGGTGACGTTATATAGTTTAAGGAAATATTGACGTAACGAGAGGAGGAGGGATCGTAGCAGGGCCGTATCCGGGGGGGGGGGGGGGGGGCACCGATGGGAGGGGTCACCTCCCCGTCAAGACATAAAAAAAAATATTTTCTTGATTTATCTCATTGTATACATTTTGGTCCGGCCCGCGGCCCCCTCCCCCACGAAATAATTCTTGGATATGGACATGGGTTGTAGCCTCAAAAGTCAAGTCCTTTTTTTTTTTTTTATAGAAACGATGCTACATGGGTTAAAAAGAGTGAAAGGGGCTCTACATAAGACCGTATCCAGGGGGGGGGGGTTAGGGGGTTGACCCCCCCCCCCCCCCGAAACATACAAAAATAACGATTTTTATATGCTTTTCCGTCTGATCTATTTGTTTTTTGTGTTTTTTTGTCCGACCAGCAGGCAACCCCCCCCCCCCCCCCCGAAATAAATTACTGGATACGGGCCTGGCTCTACATGATATGCCAACCAATGAACATACTTGCGACCCTTCAAAAGGAACATACCAGTTGCGCCATTACAATAAACCTCAGATCCCCACCCCCCCTTCGGGGCCAGAGGTCAATTTTGGGTCCCGGTACGAGATTTTTACTCAGATTAAAAACTGAATTAATATTTTTGGAATAAATTTGAAGTAGTTAACGAATATGGCATAAGGAACAAATGTAAAAGGCACTTTTTACTCGAAGGTAGTCCTTCACACATTTCAACACAGAAAAAAGTTCATTGTAACATTTCGTGAGCGCCAATTTGAGGCTTTCCCTTATGACCTTGAGCACCTCAGTATAAGCTCTATTCTACTCTCTGAGGCTTTTGAAAACATCAAAAGTATAAAGTGTGAAATTCACGATCCAACAACAAATAAAAACAAGAGCTACGAGCTCATATGGCACTTGTTACGAGTAGGCACGGCTCGGTTATGTCAATGATATATCTAGTGTTTGCTAGGTGTCTTCCCACCAAGTTTCATCTCAATCCCTCCACTAATAGCGTTTTCCAATATTTCCGGTTATCCCCTCCAGCTCCCCCCAAAAGTCACCGGATCCGGTCCGGATTTTAAGTGGGTCGTCTGAGGCATGAGGTCTTTCCAAATATCAAGTTTCATCGAGATCCGGTCCCCCGTTCAAAAGTTATAAATACCTCAAGATTCCGGATTCCCCCTCCCTCCACTCCCCCAACAGTGCCCGAATCGGCTCGGTCATGTCAATGATGTATCTAGTGTTTGCTAGGTGTCTTCCCACCAAGTTTCATCTCGATCCCTCCACTCATAGCGTTTCCCAAGATTTCCGGTTAACCCCTCCAGCTCCCCCAAAAGTTACCGGATCCGGTCCGGATTTTAAGTGGGTCGTCTGAGGCATGAGGCCTTTCCAAATATCAAGTTCCATCGAGATCCGATCACCCGTTCAAAAGTTATAAATACCTCAAGATTCCGGATTCCCCCTCCATCCACTCCCCCCACAGTGCCCGAATTGGCTCGGTTATGTGAATGATGTATCTAGTGTTTGCTAGGTGTCTTCACACCAAGTTTCATCTCGATCCCTCCACTCATAGCGTTTCCCAAGATTTCCGGTTGCCCCCTCCAGCTCCCCCCAAAAGTCACCGGATCCGGTCCGTATTTTAAGTGGGTCGCTGAGGCATGAGGCCGTTCCAAATATCAAGTTTCATCGAGATCTGGTCACCCGTTCAAAAGTTATAAATACTTCAAGATTCCGGATTCCCCCTCCCTCCACTCCCCCGACAGTGCCCGAATCGGCTCGGTCATGTCAATGATGTATCTAGTGTTTGCTAGGTGTCTTCCCACCAAGTTTCATCTCGACCCCTCCACTCATAGCGTTTCCCAAGATTTCCGGTTGCCTCCTCCAGCTCCCCCCAAAAGTCACCGGATCCGGTCCGGATTTTAAGTGGGTCGTCTGAGGCATGAGGTCTTTCCAAATATCAAGTTCCATCGAGATCCGATCACCCGTTCAAAAGTTATAAATACCTCAAGATTCCGGATTCCCCCTCCCTCCACTCCCCCCACAGTGCCCGAATCGGCTCGGTTATGTCAATGATGTATCTAGTGTTTGCTAGGTGTCTTCACACCAAGTTTCATCTCGATCCCTCCACTCATAGCGTTTCCCAAGAATTCCGGTTGCCCCCTGCAGCTCCCCCCAAAAGTCACCGGATCCGGTCCAGATTTTAAGTGGGTCGTCTGAGGTATGAGGTCTTTCCAAATATCAAGTTCCATCGAGATCCGATCACCCGTTCAAAAGTTAAAAATACCTCAAGATTCCGGATTCCCCCTCCCTCCACTCCCCCCACAGTAACCGAATCGGCTCGGTTATGTCAATGATGTATCTAGTGTTTGCTAGGTGTCTTCCCACCAAATTTCATCTCGATCCTTCCACTCATAGCGTTTCCCAAGATTTCCGGTTGCCCCCTCCAGCTCCCCCCAAAAGTCACCGGATCCGGTCTGGATTTTAAGTAGGTCGTCTGAGGCATGAGGTCTTTCCAAATATCAAGTTCCATCGAGATCCGATCACCCGTTCAAAAGTTATAAATACCTCAAGATTCCGGATTCCCCCTCCCTCCAACCCCCCCACAGTGCCCGAATCGGCTCGGTTATGTCAATGATGTATCTAGTGTCTGCTAGGTGTCTTCCCACCAAGTTTCATCTCGATCCCTCCACTCATAGCATTTCCCAAGATTTCCGGTTGCCCCCTCCAGCTCCCCCCAAAAGTCACCGGATCCGGTCCGGATTTTAAGTGGGTCGTCTGAGGCATGAGGTCGTTCCAAATATCAAGTTTCATCGATATCCGATCACCCGTTCAAAAGTTAAAAATACCTCAAGATTCCGGATTCCCCCTCCCTCCACTCCCCCCACGGTGCTCGGATCGGGGAAGTGACTATTTCCAACTTAATCATTTGGGGTCCCTGATATGCCTGCCAAGTTTTATCGTCCTAGCTTATGTGGAAGTGCCCGAACTAGCAAAACCTGGACAGACCGACAGACCGACGGACGGACAGAAATTGCAATCGCTATATGGCACTTGGCCGAAGGGCAAGTGCCATAAAAAACCATCAGAGTTATGTTGTCATTATGGGAGGACCATAATCCCCAGTCCCCTTCAAAGTGCGTCACTGGAACGTATAACTTTCTAAAAATAGAAAAAGAACACTGATATTTCTACATAGCTGTATTAGTACCAGAACTCACAATCACACAGGGTCGCGAAACTGGTAGATGAAGAGCATGTTTGTGTTTTATGTTCTCAGTAGGATTCAGGATTCAACAACTTTACTAAAAAAATTCATTCCAGCTTGACGACCGGTTACACACAAAGCACATACGAGCTTGAAAAACGCAACCAGTACACATTTACTATCATATTCTAATCAAACCTTCACTAAAATAAACTAAAATTAATTAATCAATTTGTCAATTTGTCCTCTCTCGTCTTCCAAAACCTCCACTCACCAACTACCCTCAAGGAGATGTTTCTTTAACCGATTTCTAAATTGCGGTACACTTTCCACTTCTCGAATTGACTCTGGAAAAGTATTCCAGACCACCGTACCTGAATGCCTTGCCACATGGCTAGAACATAGATTTTGCAATTGACAGGGTCACAAATATCTCAGACCCCTGCTCTTCAGTGCACTCCGTTCTTAACAATTGGTGAGAAGTATGAGATGATATGAGACAGAATTTGACATATTCCAGTTCATAGATTCCAAGCTGACTACGCTGAGCGTGTTCCATCCTACTTACCGTAGTTACTATGCATGACGTCACGAATTCTGGCTTTTTCACCGTAGTTACTACGCATGACGTCACGAATTCTGGCTTTTTGTCGTCAAGGCTGGAACGATTTTTCTATTTTCCAGCAGGATCTCACGCCAGGGGCGAATCCGACCAATCACGTTACAGAGATGCGTAGTTACTACGCTTACTACGCTCCCGAGAATGGTACGCAAATAGTAGCTATTAGTTACTATTCCGACAAGGTTGGAACGGTCAGCGTAGTAACTTTTCGTGAGGATGGAACGGGAATAGTAACTAATAGTAACTATTGTTAGAAGGGTGGAACACGCTACCTGTCAGAAGTTTAATAACAGCAACAGAAGGATGCGCGGTTTCAACAGACAGTGCTTAACATACAACACTTGGGATGTTATCTGTTATGTTGGAAAACGTTATACACGAAAGTTTATGCAAAAAAACATTGCCAGGAACAGCCAAAAAGAACCTACTGCCTTTTTAGTTTGTCGTCATGATGTCTGAAAATTCCGCAGATACTTTTTGGCGATTTTGCAGCTCTTTCTGATGGCAACGCTTGTTATGCATAACATTTTCAAACAGAACAGACAACATACGAAGTGTTGTCTGTTACGCATTGTCTGATGAAACCGTGCATCCTTATGTTTTCTGTTATGAAACTTCTGACAGTGTAATTTATGTCAATCACCAATTGCATCAATATCAGCACCTGTCAACAATTACAGTAATATAGATCCAGAAGCTGATCAGTAAAAAATTTGAAATTTGCTTGCTTAACAAGCAATGGAGCACTGCTTTTGGAGTACAAAGTGAAAGCTGCTACTTTCTACTCATTACCCTATGAATCCGTATTTTACTAGGCTCATTGTCACGAAGTGTCGACAATCAAACAATAGAGAGTAGGTGACGTTAAGCAGTTTAAAGTTCAATGGGCACATCAAACTACCCCAATCCCACTCTGTAACAACCTAGGAACAATGCTTACCCCCTAGCTCAGCAGCTTTTTCAACAGTTTCGTCTCTGTGATATTTCAAAGCGTAATTTTTTGGGCCAGTACATGCTCAATTTACTAGCTTGGACAAAGATAAAAGTGATGTTTCTTATAACACTTAGCAGATCTTTATTTCATGCATAAATCAGCTTGTATAATTCAGATTTGAATAGGTTATATGTTTTTTAATGATTTTTGTAGCTATATTATTTTTTATACGCTTATTGCATATTCTGGTACATTTTGTAAAGCAAGTTAGTCAAGCTTCACAACACTATTCCACAAATGAAACTTTTAATAGGCACTTTAAAACATGGAGCTTCTGATGAAACACTAGTACAATCAGGTAAACTGCACCTGCGGCTTCACTTTGGTGACATCACAACTATATCCTTTTCCATCAAGCATTGCTGGGAGTTTTTGAATTTCCTGCCACGATATCCCAGCTCCTAAGATTTGGATCGCCGAAATGCCAGAGAGGTAAAGACAAGGGATAACGGAAGTCGGAAATGTTTATTTATGAAGCATTTAATACAAAATGAAGCATTAGAAGTGTCCATTGTGCTTTAAGGAAATATTAAGTCACCGAGTGGAGGAGGAGTCGTAGCCCAAAAGTAAAAAAGTAAAATGTTTGGAAAGATGCTACGTGGGTAAAAAAACAAAAAAAAACAATAGGGGACTTCTAGAAACTAGTCCGGTCTGGAGCGCTGAGCTAGAATAAGGCGAATTGGTTGACAGAAGGTACTGAGCAAACCACTGGAAGGACCCTAGCCACATTTGACGCAGCGCTGTAAATAAGAGGGGTTCCCAAATACTCTATATGACTAAGTCCAAAACAAGCCCGCGATCCTCAGGAAGAAGGAGTAAGCGTGTCCGTACGACTCTAACTCAACGACTCAAATCCTGTGTCAATCAACCACTGCGATCTTTTGGTGCAGCTTTGGCACCACTTCTGCCTTTCTTCCACTAGATACCCGGAGAGGACGGAGATTTTGCATTGGCAAGGAGAGATGGTCATCAAGAGTATTTCCTCCCTCACCTCAAGACCGAACATAAAATATGACTCACCATTTCGGATACTCCTCTTTTCTTCGAGAACCCTCTCAGTCACCTTCATCGTCCCAGAAAGCTCTAGAGAAGAGTCGCGATCTGAATCCTCTAGAATGCCACTTCTGCTAGAACCTGGTCAACGACAACAGAATCAGAGCTGTGTTTGATGATGAGAGATAGTAACTAGTATGGATCTAGATACAACAACAAAAAAAGATAACCCACCAGAGAATGTTTAAATCTTGGTGCCCGCCCAATACGGATTCGCATTCGCTTAGGCGAATCCGGCGTCGCAAGCTGAAGAAATTGGAGCCACGCCCTTTCAACTCCAAGTCGAATTTTTTCGTGTCGCGGAAAACATTCGCGTTCTTTGAGCAGAAAGCTTAACTAAGGAGCGTTTTTGCGAAATCTCAGAATCACTTTCCGGCGAGCAAAGCACATCGCGAAAACTGTGGGAAAACGATTCCTGGAATAACTTTCCACTTTCCCGCTGGACTGATCGCGAAAAAGTATTATATTATATCAAACTTTATATCATATCAAGTATGAACACATAGAAAGATGACATCGCCGGGAAAATGTTAAATTACAAACTATTTCTAATAAATATGGTTCACTTAACGGTTCTTTGATTCTCATATATTCCATCGAAGCTACTTAGCTAACAACGCTTGCCATTTTTCTTTATTTATTACTGACACACATTTTTTCCACACCTTTCAAATTCCCGCAGAAACATTCAATTTTCCGTGGAGCTTTCCACAATCCTCGTGGAATCATTTTCCGGGAAAGCTGCTTCGGTTTCGAAGCTTGAAAACCGGATTAGAAAGTTCAGCAACTTTCCGAAGTTCCGAAGTAGCATTGGAAAGGGATTCCGACTTTGCTTTCCAGCTCGCGAAAACCCTCCTCTAGTCTCACAACCTGGCAGCGACTCGGGCACGGTATAAGAGTGCTTCGCTTTTCATAGCTTTCCTCCAGGGTAGTACACACCACCGTTGAATTTTTAAAGAGCCCTATTCTTCGCCTTGAAAATGTAGTCACACGTCTATGAACCATTTCGCTTACAAAAGCTGATCTCTTAAGGAGGATTTAGAGTAGCCTATATTGTAAACAAAAATATTGCAGTATTTGCTACTGAGTCTTATCTTGATTGGGATAAGATTATCCCTAATTCGGATTAATTTTATCCCAATAGAGATAAGATTAATCCCAGTAGCAAATACTGCATCCTTATTCGGAGAAACTTTTTACAGTGTACCGTTCCCAGTGAAGCATAAACAGGATATCTAGCCCATTTTAAGTCTCCTCAAATCAATATGACCCAGCTGCCCGATCTGGTGTGTGACATTTCCCGTCTATTTGTTCAATTTATGCCCGTCCTGTTCCTTGCTTCATTTTTTCATTTCGTTATTAAGCTATAGTTGCTGATAGCAAATTATGTAAGTGCGGTTAGCTATTACTGTGCGTTTATTTACTTCATTGTCTATCATTTAGCTTTAGCTACTGTGGCAATTTTTCATTAAACCATACACCGTAAGACCAATCAGCGTAATAATCATGATAATAAACTCCATTCCTCTTATTCAAAAGGCTCTCAAATCTCTTCGACTGAAGAGGGTATAAAGATGATTTACGAGGTTCGATGTGAAAGAGCGCCGCACACTTTTTAGCCGCCTTTCGTCGACGCCGACAATCACATGAGAAGCATCACCACTAACAATGACAGTCACACATTCAGCACCAGATCACTTTTACACAACATTTTTAGTGAAGCTCTGCCAAGTCCTAGTAAATTATGATGGACTCTCAGTTCAACAGTCAAGGTTCAATCTGGGGATGTATGGAGGAACAGTGCTCGCCATACGTTAATTTGAGTAAGAAAATAAAGACCTGAGACCCGAGGAAGGAAATATTTGGGGAAATTATTTGGGGGGAGGAAAGGTGTAAACAAATTTTGAAAAGTAGAAGTTTTAGAGATATCAGAATTTTGGGACGATTCACAGGGAAAGTTTTTTGTAAATAGTGGTTGAGGTTATGGTTTCGTGTTGGTATAGAATAGATTAAAAAAATATTTGTTGGGTAATTGAGTTGGTTGTTTAATGAAGGTTGGGGCAGGATTCGGGAGGGGAATGGGAATTGGGTAGGATAGGGGTGTTTGAGCGAGGAAAGATGATTTGGAGTGAGTTAAAGTCTCACTAAGTGTATAGAAAAAAAAAAATGATCAATAGACTTTGATAATTTGATGTCCGTCTTGCACAGGTGACCTGTTGTCACATATTGAGACGGGCTGTTGGTTTAAGAATATGTTCAATATGTTGTAGAAATGTTGAAGAAATAAATAAATTCCTTCCTTAAATTCCTTTCTTCCTTCCTTGGTGTTGTTTTGTTGTTTCCATGGCCCTTTGTGCTTTTACGGAAATAAAATTGAGGACACTGTAAAAAAATTATCACCGAGTAAGGATTAAAGTTAACTGTAGCATTTGCTACTGGGATTCTTCTTATCTCTATTTCGTATTAATCTCATCTTCGTAAGGTAAGAATAATCCCATTAGCAAATACTGCAGTTAACTTTTTTGTTTTACATCTTATCTACTGTCACCGTTTTTACCCGCCAGATTTTCATATTCGCAATACTCTTGTCTTTTAACTTTATAAAATAATTGGACGAATTCGGTGGCGTAATTTCTGCAATACTTGAGGCGGGGGGAGAGGGGGGGTGCAAATTTTGGCACCACAGAATCAAAATATAATCACCTTTTTTTGGGATGGGGGGTAAGTTTCAATTGGTTTTCGTATACACTTCAACTATAGTCATTGCCTTGTATTTTGTTTTTAGAAACCTACTTAGCGGCCAAAAAATATCATCAAGAAGAAGATTCTGAAATCTAGGGCCTCCCTCCCTTCCCGCTCCAAAAGACAGCACCCCTGGATGAAATAGAAACTCTTTCAACGAAATATTTGTTACTGAAATAACACTGTTTTGAAGAAAATTACACTTTTTCCAAACTTTATCACAACAAATCTCAGCGGTACGGAAATCCTGGTACCGAATTCATAAACAGCAAACCCCCGCCAGTTTCTTGTTTTGTTTCCGTAAACAAAACAAACTTCAAGATGAAGTTCTGGTCCATAAACAAAACAAGAAACTAAAGAGGCTTCACGGTCTATCAACTCGGCACACAGATCAGAGTGAAAAGTCCGAGCAACGAGGTCTTTAGTGGCAGATACGATAGTGAAACTAAAAAAAAATCAAAAAAATCTAGGGGGCAATTACTGGCGTTGCAAGATGTACAGGGTTCTGCGCTTCTGGTCCTGCCTGCAGCACTGCTTCCTTGCCTCCATTCCTGCCTCCTGGTGTAGCCTACACCAAAACGAAACTACTAAAAAAAAAAAAAAAAAAAATTGTCTCAACAAAAAATCGAGGGTACAATTACTGGCGTCGCAAGGTGTACGGGGTTCTGTGTTTCTGGTCCTGCTTCCGGTTCTGTCTCTGGCCCTGCATCCGTACCTCCGACCCTGCGTCCTGGTGTACACCAAAACGTCCAGTTATTGCCCCCTCACAAACAATGTGAGGTCATTGGCCCCTTTACCCTCCGAAACTAAATGCCAGTCCACCTGGGCAGTCATCGGTGTTTTCTATTTTCATTTGCGTAATTCCACTGAGCACTGCATAACGAGGATCGAGGATTATTACTAATTGGATTTTTGACGCTAGGTCCCAGGCAAAAGTGGGACACCGCACAACAAACTCTACTGCCGGAGTATATTATTGCTGGCAGTAAGCAAGGTAACAAAGATTAATTTGGACTTTTATCGATGCCGAGCCCGAGATGTCGGAATTGTAATGAATCGCTAAGCCTACTGAAGAGATATACCGTCGTATGTTCGACGCTGGCTGGCGGCTGTGGCAAGCTTTGCCATAAAGTATGTGAAGCGACCTACGAACTGTACGCAGAAAAGCATAAGCGTTCTTTTCCTGTCTGTGCAAGCTGTAACGCAAGGCATAGCCAAACTGATCAATCTTCTGTGTCTTCAGTTTCACCGTTTTCCGATATGGGAATGCCAATGATTTATTCGCCGGTTCTAAGCTTTTTCGTACACAGTGTCGAATCTGGCATTCCAGAAGAAAAGCTAGTCAGTGCCGCCTCCCAGTTTTTCCCATTACCTGAACTGAATGAAGCTCGCAAAGCTCTAATAGACGTTGCCAAACCGTCTAAATTATATCCTGAACGCCGCGGCGATTCCGCAGCTACATCTCTATGCAAAGACATTCATTCAATCCTCGTGAATAAAGACAGTGAAAATTCTCTGCAAAATCTACCGTTGTTCGTAATGAAGGCAAGTGATCCAATTCCGTCGATTGCGTGCGAAAAAGAGGCGGAGTTTGCGCGAGCTATTGTGACGTGGGACAGAAAACTGGATTGCATCGCTAATCAGGTGAACAATTTATCAGGACAGGCGCTTGCTGCTGCTAGCGTTAGCGACACTTGTAATCAAATAAAAGACCAGCTTTCTGCGATAAATTCGAATCAATCAAGTAGACTTGCCGCTTCTGGGAATATTGTATGGCCGCCGTTGCCGAATCCAGGAGATGCCACAGTTGACCTGTTAGTTGATTCACCCCCTCCCGATTTAAGTGACCCTTTGAAACGAAAATCAGCGCTGGAGAATCTCTCGGGTGCTGCAGGGATTAGACAGGTGCGGCTAACTCGTAATGCCGGGTGGTTGATAAAAACATGTAAAGCTGATGCAAAGTCTCTTCAGGACAGTTTGAGTGCGAAAACAGGATGTGAGGTCCGTGTTCGTCAGCCGGATTTTGCGGGTTTGATCTCTAATGTCGATTTTAATCTTGATACTGATGCGGTGAAGGCCGGTAATGCTGGGGTGGTGAATTTAAAGCAGCTCGGAAAGTCACGGTCATTTAAAGTGTTGTTTGAATCGAAGAACGTTCAGTCTTTCTATCTTCGCCATGGACTTTTCGTCGGTTACGAACATTTCCGTGTCAGAGACTTTGTCAAAGTACCAAAAATGTGTTTTAAGTGCTTTTCTTTCGATCACGTTGCTAAAGATTGTACAGCGACAGAAAGGTGTTCGAGGTGCGCGGAAACTGGCCACGTTAGTTCGGTTGACGATCAGTGTCAAAAGAATCCCAAATGTGTCCATTGCGGTTTGAATGATCATCATAGCTTCAGTCTGCGTTGCAAGATTCTCCGAGAGAAAGCTAAGCTCTCCTCGTCAAAATAACTTCCTTGAAAGCTATTTCGTTTAATGTTAACGGTGTGTCAGATAAAACCCACGTATTACGGCATTTACTGTCTATCTCGGATGTACTTTGTTTGCAGGAACACCATTTGCTTGATTTTTCCGCTGGTGTTTTAAGTTCTCTTTCTGCGGATCACCATTGCTTTTTTGTTCCTGCAGCACCTACTGGTGGGCGCCCATCCGGGGGTATCTGCACTTACGTCCGTAATTCGTTTGAGTCTAGTGTTTTTAATTCTTCGCAACATTTTTTAGTAGTTAAGATCTTTAATACGTTTGTTTTGAACTGCTATTTACCTACGAATTACCGTACTCCCGTCTCTGATTTTAATTTTTCGTTTGCGTGTGCTGAGCTTATGCAGGTTTATAATAGTCTACCAGGGGGGTCGGATTGGCTTTTGACTGGTGATCTGAATTGCGATCTTACAAATTGTTTGGATTCTCGTTCTTCTACTTTTTTATCGATTTTTTCTTCTTATTTCTTAGCTCCGAAAGATTCCGATGCTACTTTTATTCATATTTCTGGTTCTTTTTCAAATCTGGATCATGTTTTAGCATCTAGTCATTCTGTAGTACCCGAATGTGTGCATGTTGGATATGATTTTCAAATTAGTGATCATCTTTATTTAAGTTTTTCACTTGTTACTGTTGATCCAATATCTTGTGTTATCCACCATTGCAAAGCTCGTTCTGCTGTTCGTAATCTGCGGTGGGATAAGTCAAAGGTTTCACGTTTTCATGAAAAATCGGATCTTCTTTTGAATAAGATAGTTGTAGACCCAGAGCCAGACCAGACTAGTATTGATATATTGTATGGTGAAATTATCCACTCTCTAAAAGTGGGTGCACATTCTACTTTTGATATTGTTTCTTCTGTTCCCGGTACGCGTAAGTTTGGTTGGAATCTTAACCCTATATTACTAAATGCTAATAAAAATGCTAAAAATGATTTTCATTTGTGGAAAATAGCAGGTAAACCACGATCTGGTCCTTTTTTCAATGCAATGAAGTTATCAAAAAGTGCTTTTAGAAATGAACTGCGTTTTCACAATGATTTTATAAGGGATGAGATTGCTTGGAAAATTTCGGGAAACCCTAATGGTTTATGGAATTTTGTTTCTAAAATGAAGAGTAATAATGTTTCCCCTGAAGATAAAAGTTTATTATCAGATAGTGATTGGATCCAGCATTTCTCATCTCTTTTTTCAATACATGATCCGATTGATAATGAGAGATTGGAAGATAATTTTCGCTCAGAACTTGCTTCTCATGTTCTGACGGAAGTGCCTATTTCAACTGCGGAGGTTACTACGGCCCTAAAGAAATTAAAGTCGAAGCATTCTGAGGACCATGATGGTGTGAATTCGCGACTTCTGAAATCGTCATCGCCTTTAGCTATTTATTTTATTGCCCTTTTATTTACTCTTATTATTCGTACTGGTTTTATCCCTCGAAGTTTTTGTCAGTCAACTACACGCCCCCTTCTAAAGAGAGGTGGTAAGTTAAACGAGTGCTCTTCATACCGCCCTATAACGACATCATGCCAGATGAGTAAACTTTTTGAACTAGTTTTATTGCCGTATTTTGAGGGCTGTAATCATGGGTTAAATCAAATTGGGTTCCGGAAAAAGTTAAACTGTGATTTGGCTCATTCAGTTCTTTCCCGTATTCTTTCTTTTTGTTCTCCTTTTAAAAAGGTTTATGCCCTTGCTTTGGATATTGCGGCTGCATATGATAGTATTTTGCATTCTTGGGCGATGTATGCGCTACTTAAGAACAGAGTCCCTACGAAAATTGTTCTAGTGTTACACCAGTGGTATAAACTATCTAAAGTAAGAGTTTTTTGGAAGGGATCTTTTTCTGGTTATGATGTCGTTGTTAAACGAGGTGTCCGGCAAGGTAGTGTGCTTTCCCCTTTTATTTTCAATATAACACTAGCTTTGTGTTTGGATCAACTCAAGACTTCTTTTGTTGATGCTTCTGGTATTTTTGTTTCTTGGATCGCTTACGCGGATGACATCCTCCTTTTAAGTCGGTCTCGTTTTTCTCTACAACGTAATGTTGATTTTATTTTTTGTTTTTTAAATAAGCATGGCCTTCGGTTAAAACCTGAAAAATGTCAGTTTATTATTTTTGGTTCTAAGCCATGTGAAAACCAGCATGAAAATATTTGTATTGGTCAGCATAGGGTTATGGCTACTGATTTTATTAAGTATCTTGGTCTTATTTACGGGACGACGCTTTCTTCAACTCGTGCTTTTATTGTAAAGGCTGTAGATGCACGAATTTCTTGCTCTTTTGGTGCTCTCGTTTCTCTCCGAGAGCTTTTGACAAGAAAATCTTTGTCGCGAATTTTTAATACAGCTGTTTTACCTCAAATTTTAATTGCTTCTCCCCTTTTACCGTATTTTACCCTTAGCAATTTAACGCATATGAAAACGTCATTTTTTAAATTTGGAAAGTTTTTATGCCGATTTTCTCGTTATTTTTCTAACACGCAAATGATGGAATACTATAATCTTAAAGATCCGCTTATTATAATGAATAAGAAACTTCAACGGGTTGTATCAAATTTTTCAGGTCTCCAACATAACCTGTGCAGGTTTTTTCGTGAATGATATTTTTATTTTTATTTTTTTGTTTTTTTTATTTTCAATTTGTCAGTTATTAAACTGTAATTAAATTGTAGATAAGTTTTAAGTATTTTCGGCAGTGTAGTTAGGCTATCTTTTGGCAGTTTTTGAGTTATAGTGTTTAGCCGAAATTTGTCAGTGTCTATTAATTTCTTTTTTACTCGCTATCTTTGGCGGAAATAAAATATTGATTGATTGATATCCTAAGGAAAAAAGATGTACAAAATTTGAGAAGTTTTTTCTTAAAGTACTGTAAATTTATGACGGATCTTCCAAAATCTGTTCGTAATCGTAAATTGGTCTTGAATTTTAATGTTCAGGATAGTATCCAGGAGCGTCACGACTGGTGGGGGGGGGGGGGGCAGCGCTGTTGGCCAGTCGGTAAAAAAAAAATAACCGTGTGGGCGCGCGCGATTTTCCTCAAAACAGTTGATTTTTTTTCATGAAAACAGTCGGTTTTTCTGAAAATTAGTCTATTTTTCGTTAAAACAGTCTGTTTTCCGAAAATTATTAGATTTTTTTTTCCAAACTGTCGCTTCTTTTCTTGAAAACAGTCGTTTTTCTGCCAGAAAAGTCGGTAAAAATTATAAGCCAGTCGTTAAATGACTTGTCCCCCCCCCCCGCCCCCCAACCATTTTGGCTAGTAACGCCTCTGATATCAATACACTTTGTTCGCATTCAAATCTATTTACCCTCCACAAACATCCTGCCCTCTCAGACCATGAAATCAGTAGCCAGTTTTTCATTCCTGAACCCGATTAATGTGCTTGTCACTGTGCAGAAATTTTAAGTCTATTTAGTGTGCTTTTAAACTATATGAAAAGAATGTTGTCATGTTTATTTACATCGTTTTGTTTAAGCGTTTTAATATGTATATTTTACTTTGTGTATTTTATTCATACTCCGCTGTTATGCAAAAAGCGGGTCAATAGTCAATAAATAAATAAAACAAATCAGAAAAAGATTTATTACTAATAAACAAATCGAATCTGGCGTTGGTACTTCGACAAAGTTAAAAAAAAAAAAAAAAACAGAACTTGATACTCAACTTTGGATCAAAAGACATCAAAACAGACAATAAACAATGTATCAGACACGGATTTATGACTAGTATTTAAATAACTAAGACTAATTAAGACTGGTAACTTTGACAGAATTAGATCAAGTATGAATCAGAAGACATCACTGGATAAAAAATGCATAAGAGACAGATATATTATTAAAATTTGAACTGAAATTAACATTAGCACTAGGAAAACCGGAACGATTATTATTACTAACACAAATAAATAAAAGTATTCAAAGATTCACAATTAACATTTAAATTGATATTAATATTCGTAGCTATTGCAAAGCTATAGGGATTATTCATATATACATCTATAAACCCATATTTACAATCACCAATATGACACATATGCATGTCTAATTGACTGACACTGAAGTGATAGATTTATTGATTGCTGAGCAGCCCGAGGGCCATGGCAACAAATAATCACACAAAATATCACACATGAGAAAAAAACACACAAGACAAAATAACAACACACAAAGAAAAAACAGGTTCCTCCGTAATCTTTCTTTCCTCTAAATACTCATTTGTTTGCCAGTGTGTTTTTAAACTATATGAAAAGAATGTTGTCATGTTTATTTACATTGTTTTGTTTAAGTGTTTTAATATGTATATTTTACTTTGTGTATTTTATTTATACTCCACTGTTATGTAAAAAGCGGGTCACAAATAATTAAATAAATAAATAAACTGATTTTTGAATAATTCAATGGTATTTCCTTAATCCAAAAATCTACTTCTATGTTCCATCGTTGTCCTCAGGAATCGCCCCAATTTCTCAATCGTAGAAGTCTAATGTACTCTGTAGGTGATCTGATGTACCTTATTTATTTCCTTTCGTGTAGTAGGCTAAGCTCTTAAAAATCGCGGGTCACAAATAAATCACTTACTTATTTACAATATAATACTCTGTCACTGTACCCGCAAAGAAAAATTATGACTGATCGGACCATATGCCAACCCGAGTCGAAACTGCATAAAGTTCCGGGCAAAATCGTGACTAGCGGCGTTTTAACCACCTACCTTTGTTTTTTCTGACATCACTGACTTTCGTCGACGATCTGACAGGGATAATCTCCAAGGCTGATTCCGAATCACGTTCGAGCCGTCGAGCGTTTCGGCTATTTGTCGGATTTGGTTTCACGCGCAAACTCGATGGCATCGAATTCATCATGTCCGATGCCGATCTAAAAGATTTTGGGATTTTTTCAGATTTTTTTTTTCTCACTTCAAGTTAAAAATGGGCATTAGCGTTAGCCTTTTGGATTGACAACGAAGTTAGCCTGAAGCAGTTATAAGGCTCCGAGGCAGGATTTCAATAATATTTAAAGTAATAATATTTGACACAAAGCAAACCTCTCTGTTTCACCCCTCTCTGGAATAACCTTAGACAAACGGACCGATTTCTACGTTTGGACAGAGGACCGTTCGTACCTACAGTACTGACTCACTCTAATTGCGTTAATGGAGAATAAATGTTTATGGGTAATTAAAAATTTAGCGAGGTTTATCCGGATAAAGCGAATATGAGAATAAGCGAATGAGAAGGAGTAAGTAAGTAAGTAAGTAATTTATTTATTTATAACCCGCCATGTGATTTGTTTTTTCCTTATTCTTTTTTAGTGTATTTGTTGTTGCTATGGCCTGCGGCTTTTAGCAACAAAATATACAGTTAAAGCACCTCTCGCACCTATATATATATCTGTATTTGAAAGCTATTAAGCCATATACAGAAAAACAAAACAAAAAACAATCTCAAATAATAAACAACCTCACATTCTTAACTTGTTATCCTACCGACTTTTTACTAAACTAATAAATTTTTCTACCATATTACCAAAACACACGATAGACCTAGGAGTTCGTAGACTTAAGCATACCTAGAAGTAGCTCATCCCCCCCATTCTGATAAAGAGTACCCCTTATATTAGAAAGCTAGCTACTAGAAAGCTAGTACTGATTCCCTCTCCGTCCCTTATCGTTCCAGCCGTTCTCATTTCTGAGATTTCAAACTCTCGGTCATCTTGGTAAGCTGTGAGTCTACACTTATCCGGTAAGCAGCAAAATTCCGGTATGTTCCCTGATCCAGCTTCCAGCAAATTCCCCGAGACAAGTTCCAATAGATTCCTTGAGCAAGATTTCGGTAGGTTCCCTGAGCAAAATTCCAATAGATTCCAAAATTCCGGTAGATTCCGCAGGGCTACCCTGACCCAGCCTCCAGTAAATTCACGTTCTTTACGAGGACACGTCCTGAAATCATGTGACACGGTCAGAGTGGAGGGATCGGGATGAAACTTGGTGGGAAGAACAAGCACAAGCCCTACATACATAGCTGAGGAGACCGGATAGGGTTCCTGCACTCTGGGGGGAGTTGGAGGGGTGGGGTGGGGGAATTCCTGTGAGCCCAAGTTTAGGTAATCCTAGATGTGTTAGGGCGATGAAACTTGGCAAGCGTATTATAAACTCGTCCATATAGGGACGAGTTTTGTGCTTTAAGTAGATATATCCAGTTAAAGCACAATTGGCACTAACTATCCTTTAATTTTTATAAAATGGTTCACACATACAAATTTCTGACTTCCATTACAGAGCGCTACACAAATAAGCCGTTTTCTTGTTATCGCGTGTCGCTACCTCTTCAGCGTCTCGGCGGAGATGATTTCAGGGCATGGTATTGCATGGCGCGGAAATTCCAAAGCTCCCGGCCATGTACGAAAATCAGTCCTTTTGAAGGGCTGAGTGATGGGAGTGCCATGGTTGCTACAATAAACCGTCTCTATAGCTGTCAGATTGTTCCAGTATTATCTGTTGAAACTTCTGTTGTTTGTAGTACCGAAGAAAAGTTTTATTTTCTGGATGTAAAGTCTCAGAACTGCCAAAAAGGTACAAATATAACCGACTTACTTGCAACTGATCCCAGAACTTACAAGGAATTCCCAGTTTACACCGTTAATATGAATATGTGTCTACAATACAAATAATCCGGAGTATACAGTAACAACGAATGGATAAGAAAAGGGGGAACAAAGAACCTTGATTTATGTCCAAATTTTTGAACGGGTGATCGGGTCCTTGTGAAATTTGACATTTGGAAAGACCTCGGATTCCGAAGTCTCATTTCAAGTCAGGACCGAGTCCAGTGACTTTAAGGAGCTGGAGCTTAGGGGTAACCAGAATTATTTATTGTTTGTTAGTTTGCGTCTTACTTGTATTGTAGTGAGTGTTTATTTTTCCGGCCCATGTTAGCCTAGTGCTATTAGGGTTCTAAATAAAATTGATTGATTGATTGATTGATTGAAATATCAGAGTGGAGGGTTCAGCATCAAACTTGATGGGAATAACAAAACCAAGCCATAGATACATCGTTGACAGAGCCGGACAGGACTCGGGCACTGTGTGTGTGTGGGGGGGGGGGGAGTTGGAAGCGGCTCTGGAATTCCGTGATGGCAAGTTAAAATACGAGTCTGTACGCCGAATCCCGCTGCAAAGGAATGCCCACACAGATTAACTGCAGCGTTTAAAGACCAGGCAAATAGTCAGGAGAAGAGCGTGATTTGAGGAAACAAGAACTGAACATTATTGTGTTACACTTACCTGCGAAAGCACCTTTCTTAAAAGTAAAACGTCTACTAAAAAGGAGGATAATTAAACTGATCAATCGGCATTAAATAACTGGCGGCCTGAAGAGGCATAAAAAGTACTAGTGTCAGTTAAGAGACTCACCTATGACTAAGACGAGGGACCGACGGTTTCGACAACTTCCTGATGTCACTCGAAGAACTGGAGATATGAAGACAACTCGACGACACTTCTAATCTCTCTATCCTTGATCGGTGACTCAGGCTGCTCAACGAACCAAAACTGCCTACATTCCCACTGGATAAAGAACTGCAGCTTCTGTTGGATCTTCCGTACCTATCCGTTCCTAGGGACATCGAGAGATCAGACGACTTCGCAGCCGTAATCGAATACTCGTCCGTGTCAGAGCACGAAGTTGAGTATCCGTGTTTGGACAAATCTGGGGTTGACATGCTCATCGCCTTCTGACCGCGGAGGAATTTGGTCTTAATTGCTTGGATATGCTCCTTTCTCTTCTCTTTTGGAAGTCTTTTCAAGTCTTCATTGGACATGCGCAGAAGTGAGGCGAAGTTCTCCTTATAGTCTTTTCGATGTGGTCGACTTAAGGCTCCATTCCTTTTGTAGAGACTTTCACGCTGCTCAGCTTTGCTGACCGTTTCCGGTCCTGATTCAGGTTCAGGAGATGCGTCCTTGTACTGTGAGATAGTTCGGACTCCGCCCTTGGGGCTGAATGACCTGGCGTCTCTTGCGGAAATCCGTCCACCTACTTTTTGTGAAGGCCCTGAGGCTGCTTTCCCGTCATCAAACTTTCGAAGAGACTGGACTTTCCGACCAACTGGTGACGCTGTGCAGCGCTGAGAATACGTCTTTCGCTTCCTGGGAACGATTGATGTCGCCTGCGTTTCCAGTGAAGTGATGGAATTTTCTTCACTCACTACAGGGTCATCTTTCGGACTTTCAGATGTGATTTGATCGCGGACGTTCCGACTTTTCCGAGGAGCAGGCGATGCGGTTGAGCGGTGAGAGTACAGCCTCCCGGTTCTTGACTTGATCTTTGCCGACTCTGCTTCCATTAAAGTAAAAGAGTTATCTTCTCCATCTTCCTGCTTATTGATGGCTGCCGTGACGTCTTTTCGCTCGCTGCTAAGCTGAGCTTGAACTTTCCGACCAATAGGTGTCGCTGAGGATCGTTGGGAGCAGGTTTTTCTACTTTTACGAACAATTCTGGTAGGCTCAGTTTCAGACAAGGTCAGAGAGTCAGGTGGCAAATTGCACCCAGTTTGGCTGAGAGGATTCTGGAAGCTAACACTCTTCTTGGTCCCTCTTCCCACAACATAACCGCGAAAGGATGAGTCGATACTAACAGGTTCCAGACTAGTTTCAGTGAGGTCATCAGAAGAGAAGTGGGAACTGCCGTCTAGCGAGTCAGAAGGTTGGACATGGTTGTTGACCAGTGTTTTTAAATGCTCTGTATGAACACATCTCTCTTCATTTTCCGACACACCACTGACTTCAAAGGTTTTTTTTCCAATGGGCGATTCTCCTCCTTCAATCCTGAAAGAAAATACAGGAACTGATGACAGAACCCAAGCAACTTTTCTAGTAGCCTATCCAAAGCTAGATCCAAGATTCAAAGCTTTCTTATTTGATGACAAAACTAACAAACAACCTTTATTACCTGCCATTTGCAGAAGGCATTCACCCCTCGCACTCCCCGCTTTGTTTCAGTCGCGATCAGGCAAGCAATATGTCGGCCGTTGGCCAATCCTGAAACATAGTGGCAAATCCCTACCAGACGCTGTAGTCGGTGCGGAGATGGTCATTGGATTAAAAAGAAAGAAGTAGAGCAGCTGGGCGGCATTAGCATAAGTTCATCCACGTACGAAAATAATTGTATCCCTTCGTCAGGCCCAATTAATACAAGAAACCTACTTTACCTGATCCGCCTTTTAATTACTGACTAATTACCTGATTGGCCTATTATATATCTATTGCTCATCTAATCAGACTTTCAGTAAAAAGAACTCATCAAAGTCAATTACCAAAATTAAATACTTTATACCAAACGACACATTCTCATGTTTTCCAAGGGCCCCCGGTTATTCTTATCTCAAGGGTTTTGCTAACAAATGACCAGAACAAATCAACAAATTGGAAGATTGCTACTTTCATCCTCTGACCCAGCCTTGCAAGTGCTATATGAGGTTGTAGCTCCTGTTTCCTCCAATAACCACTACTAATCTCGAAATATGCACCACCACCCCAACAGAGACAGTGCAGAAATCTTGGAATAAGTACAAAGGAAAAAGTAGGTATGACCGAGAGCGAGTTGAAAAATCGTAGCACCTATGATGGAAATTCAGGCGCCCTTTTCTTAATGCTATCCATCAGTTTTTATTGCACGTGCCATATAGCGATCGCAAGTTCTGTCCGTCCGTCGGTCGGTCCGGATTGGACAGCAACAAGCTTATGCGGCTTAGATTTTTTTTTTTGGCGTCTGAACCGGATAAGACTAAGGTTGGGTGACGATGAAGCGGGAACCGGAAATTCGCAGATATGATCCGACTTGAGTTAAACCTGTTGCACGGGAAGAGGAGATGTCAGAGATGCGATTTATGTGCCCGAGTCGTATTCGGCCACAGTGTGGGGGGGGGAGGGGCAGTCCCGAAATGCTAAACGAGTGAAGTGATTTGAATGAAACTTGGAAAGTAGAGAGATCGTATGCCTTAGATGACATGTTTTAGGGTCTTGACTGGAACCGAGTACGATCGGGAGGGTTATCGGAATTCTCGGGAAAGTGACAGAGTTACTTTCTCGTTTCTCACACCAACTACTCGTAAGAAGTGCCATATGAGCTCTTAGCTCTTGTTTAGCTTTAATATTCTAGACAGAATACTACTGGGTATTATTGGTATCGAATAATCATATCATATGTTACAATTATTCTTTCTGCCGATGTTAAGTGCTAGCTATGCCACACATGAGTGTGATTATTTATATCTTTTTTATGTATATACAAGATATGGATCTATCGTGACTGCTCCGTTACCCGCACGCAATTTCAAGAAGTAGACAGCAATCTCCATGTCTCAATGTAAAACCCATGAATATTCATAGATCTCCCTTAATTCCGCATATCGATGACCTAATTCTTTTTAACACGAAGCAAGGCGTTTAGATCTAGTAATGACCAATGAATCACAACGTTAAAATAGATAGATAAATGGATTTATTTACTAAGCAGCCAGAAGGACATCATAGAAGTTGAACAGAAAAACACAAGACCAAAATTCTCCTCCAAAATCTTCTTCTGTGCTAATGATATAGACTGGGTATGGGTTAATTTTCTTAGACAAAAGTGGGCGGCACTTGAGACCAAATAAATCGACAATATTAAAATATTACACAAACGGTTATGTCAGCCAAGATTTTCTTCAGATGTGATGGTTGACGAAAATCTTGGCTGACTTCTCCACTTTGCGTCATTTTTGGATTCGCAGTCAGCTTGGGCTAAAGGAATTTGTATAGACCATGTTAATTGATTAAAGAAACAAAACATGACAAACAAGCCGGTGGAACTTAGCCAGGGTTGGTCACTACGAACAAGGGTGTACGATCTACACTGTTAGCAAAGGTATTTTAAAGATACTTGGGTACATTGGGATACATCGAGACACATTATCTTATCTTGTCATTGAGCAACGTTGGAATACTTCGAGATGCATGAATATGGGGCTACGAGATGCGTGGGGCTGAAACTGGTAATGAGTAAATATTAAGGATTCTTATTGTGTATGGTGTTCATGTTTAATTGTTTGTTATTTAAGCCATAGGCTAGGTGGATAATTGTAAGTTGTTGTGTTTAGTTATTTATTTATTAGATACAAGTAGTATTAATAAATTGCAGCACAAGTCCTTAGGACTTTCTTTTTGCTGCAATAGGATAATTTATTTCTTTTCAATGTTTTGGTTAAAAATAAAAACCTACCTACCTGCTATACTTATGACATACTTATCGGGTATTTTCTAGAGTGTAGGAAGATCCATTTTGTGACTAACCCTGGCTTAATGGACCGTTCACGCTTATGTTGTAAGCCGAATAAAAGTACTTCGCGTTGTAAGCCTTATCCTCTGCAGCCGTTCAACTTGAAAATCAAGTTGTACGCCGCTCCCCGACGTTTGGATCACGTATGCATAGATTTTCAAAACGGAGCCTTAAACCTGACAATCCATCCCTAGAGAACATAACTATATATAATATATAATAATGACTTTCATGTGGAACTTTAGATCAGCGTCGACCGGTTTTACGAAAATCCAGGTACAATATCTGCTGCTGTGTCTGTTGGACTAGTGTATATTCCTCGATTTAGTTTTGAGCCTACCAATATTGTTCTTCTTATTTCAGATAAGGTAAAAAGCTTGTAACTATCGAAACACAATTAGCTGTATAAATTAGTATGACTGACTTTCATTCAAAGAACTCATTCAGTCTGCATTCAATTACTTCTAAATTACAAATATCTCTCCTTAAATGTTTCTCTCTTTCTTCTTCAGTAGTCACGTGACAGAAACGCATAGCTATGATTGGTCACGTATAACTTTTACACACAGAAAGAACCCGTTCCTATTAATTTTTACCACAGCAAACCTCGACGGGATGAAAATTTACCACACATATTCGCGGATAGCACGTATAACTCAGAAATTCTGCACCTTAAACGTAAGCTTGAACGGTCATTAATCTAAGGCAGAAGAATATCAAGCTCTTTGCCACTTAGTCCGCAGAAGATGAAATGCAAAAGTGACGACGGGCGTTAATCAATTTATAACAACGAAGCTTATCGCGAAATCTCACAATTAAAATAAAGCAATTAATCATCCAGTCAGGGAGGTGTACTTTTGAGGAAGGTGTTACCTGAGTACTTTCAGGAAGGTGTTACCTGAGTACTTTTATGATTTTTTTTAAAACTAACTCGTTTTATCACCCTTATTTTACCCGACATTCGGAGGGTTTAGCTCACTTTTAATCATCCAGTCAGGGAGGTGTACTTTTGAGGAAGGTGTTACCTGAGTACTTTCAGGAAGGTGTTACCTAAGTACTTTTATGATTTTTTTAACACTAACTCGTTTTATCACCCTTATTTTACCCGACATTAGGAGGATTTTAGCTCACGAGAGAAGAAATACAACAAGAGCAGGATTTGTTCCCAGGAACATAGGTGTGAGCGTCTGGAATGACCTTCCAGAATCGGTCAGAGCGGCTGTAAGTCTGGCATCATTCAAGAGAATGGTTAAATCCCATTCTGATAAGAGGAAAGGGTATTTATTTAATGTTATTTATTTCTTTTTTATCCCCCCCCCCCCCAAAGGGGGTATGAAGGAATGATATCGCGGATTCATGGTGGTTAGAATTGCGGCCACAATCAGGATTCTTTTGTCTTAAAAGTGGCCGTTAATAGTAAATTGTTTGTTTAATTTATGTTTTTTTTATGAAATTAAAAAAAAATATCTATATGTACGGTCCTCCTTCCAAGAATGAATAGTACCTGATATTGAAATAGATTGCTACCGAAGCTTCTTCATTCTTATTATTTGGTTGGATCCAATCTGAAAGTGATAAGAAAACATTTTGTCGTATTCAAATTTTCAGAATTGCGGTGTCGTACAAAATTGCGGAATACCATGTGGTCGTGATGGTGACGTCATGTGATGAAGACCTGACGCAGGATATGACTGTCTCCAAGATGGTTTATAAATAAAAAGACGAACGGCGCCTCGCTGGCCACTCGGCTTTTTTTCGAGGGGGTGTACCGCTGCTCCCTGGTATTTTGGGGACTACTTCGAGAGATTCAATTATTGCGTTATGTTGCTGTATAGAGAAAGACACGGGAGGCAGCGACTTGAACCTGTTGAGTGTTAATGTTTTTCTTTTTTGTTTATTTTTGTGTTTGTAGTTGTGTATATGGCCGCTGGCTTTTAAATACACGTATATATATATATATAGTTTCAATAAAGTTTCTCGGACAGGTATGCAATGCATATCTTCCCATGTCCCACAGGAAGCTATATTACGACATTTACTTTTGTGGCGGTTGATACGATATCGTATCAGTCTCCGCAGATGTTCATCGAGCATTTTTTCTCAAATACTGAAAAGTAGAAGCTGACTTCCAAACAACAAATAAATAATAATACTTTTCGTAAAAAAAAAAAAAATTAAATACTTTAAAACACAGAAGACAAATTTTAAAATATCATAAACATACAACTCTCTTAGACAACCAGCCTATGCCCTAGGTCATACCTTGTCACAATTAGATTTTCACTGAAAATACAACTTATCAACAGAAACAATACCCTACTATCCCTTGCTTACCAAAAGCTAGTTATTATTCACTGATCACTGTCTTTTTTCTCTGATTTTCTTGATTTGCTCATGAGCCAACACGTGGTTTTGTTATTGTTAAGTCTTGCCACTTTTCTCTGACGGAACTTGTGACTTACGGCCGCAAAAACAATGATATTTTCTGGGTACTTTTTACAACCTGTTAACGAGAAATCTCGTTTTATCAACTTCATAATTACGTGCCTCAATTTTGTTGCTACTTTTTTGTATTTACAGGTAAGGAACCGGTCGCAGAATTGTGGCTGGCTTTGCCAAAGAAGTGAACATCTGTGATAAATCTTGGAATTTTGCGACCACTGGCAACACCGGTTTGAGAATTGAATTCTAGCGGTTAACTAGTTTCGGATGATTTTAATCCTGCGACCGCCAGATGGCATCTACATTGCCAAAGATGTAAAATGCCGTATTGATAGAAACAGGACGTAGGCAATCTTCGCAGGTCTACAGTGGGCTTGGGTTGCTGCTCACTAAAATAAAATTCCCTAGCCCAGTAGCAAAAAAGTACATCAAAAGAAGACTACTACATAACAAACAAAAAAATATTATGTACGAAATACTTATAATAGTCAACATACCTCAATCCCGGTTCTTACAAACTCAACGGCCATTTAAAATATCAATCTCGCTTCGGCTCGATAGATATTTCCATAGCCTACCTCGCCTTCGGCTCGGATAGGTTATTTTCAATGGCCCTCTCAGTGTTTTCCCATGTCAACCTCAATGAAGTTAACCTTTAATCATATCAGCCTCAATGAAGTTAACCTTTAATAACTTCCCTCGAACAGGTTTGCAATGTATATCATCCTATGACCCTCGGTCATTTATCTTCTGGTGATGTTCACACAGAAAGTTATCGGTAGACATGAGACGACGATATAAAGTGATATCAGCCTTCAGGGAGGATGATATCAAGTCATATCAGCCTCCGGAGAGGACGATATGAAGTCTAAAACTAACTGTGAAAAAAAGTCATCTTTTTCATTGTGGTTATGATTTTCTGTTTGTCAATGATACAATGTAAAACTAAGTAAAAACAATCAGAATAAACAAGAAAGAAAATAAAGTGAATCCAAACTAATTCTGTCATCCGGACGTTTTTTATTTTCGAACAAAATTTATGTTGGAAGCCTTCCCTGTGCTTTCGTTGTTTTCCGTCCGCAGACTCCGCGTGGAGTGACTCCTTTATTCTCGCAGTCCCCCTTGATCCCGCGAGGAGTCCTCGGAGAACGGTGAGAATAGGTTACGCCTAATAAGCCTTATACGAAAATCGACCATTTGTGAACAGTGGAGAAACAAAGTAACGAAATTTCGTCGGATCTTCAAGCCTATTTAGGAAAATAAGTGTTGGGTACCTAGATTGTCTATCATATCCCTTTTTGGTTAAACTTTAACAGCATTATATATGGCCTTCTCACAATAATACTAAGATTTGTGAACATCTATTTGTTCTTCCTTTAGGTGTTTTATGTATATATATATTTTTTTTAGTGTGCTGCACCCCAGACTTTAGCCTAGGTGGGGGGGGGGGGGGGGATCGGTCCCCGGGAACACACAGGACACAACTCGCGAAAAGTGGCGGGGCATTTTCTCCTCAGAAGAGGGTCGTGTTTCGCGTTCCTAAGGCAGCGCCAAGTCGGCGGGAGTTTCAACTAGAGATGACTGTCTTCGCTCCTGCATCACAAACTGGCGGGGAAGAATATCTCAAAGAAAAAGATGCGGGAGGTCACTGTAGCCTTATCAAAGACTTTATTTAGAGATATAGACTATCCATCATGCACATAACGTAAATGCGTCGTCGGTGGGCCATGACACATCATACTTCATGCATGTCCGGAATATCAAATAGCTCGATTGTACCAACAATCTAAACTCCAGATTCGGTATTCCTTTAGCGAAAAAGTTTACTCTTTAGCAAATAAAAAGAAGATTTGGCAAACAGGTAAGGTAGAGCAAACTAAAATATGGTGCGAAATAGGAAACCAAGTCATGTCATACTAAACAGATCAAAACCCGACGATCAACATGGTCCACCGGACTTTGAAGTACCAAACCCTAATCGACCGAACATCAGACACAAAGCAGCAAGTGATAATTTTCCGAAACTTGTTCGCCCAAATACACATTCTACTGATAGGTACCTCAAGTCCTTTGTACCCTATTTCATACACCACTTTAATTCTATGTAGTAATTAGTAAGGTAAATTGTATATATTAAGTGTCGACTGTGAATTTTTAAACTTATTAGAAAAATGTCTTTTATAGTGTTATTATATGTATCGGTGGTAAACTGTACGACAATCAAATGCTAGCGAGTGAATTGTACGAGCTACTAAGGAAATAAAAAGATATATACAATTCAAAAGGATTGAACTTTTGATCAAAGGGTTTCTTTGGTCACAAGGATACCTAAGACTCGTTAATCCATTCGTCCGTCTGTTTGTCTATCCATGAAAACAAAATCGACAATGACCATATCAAAGCCACGAATAACCCGGTTTTTGAAAAGTGGGTGTCCCAACGCCACCGTGTTCCAGCGCCACCGAATGTTTTCCGGGACCCAGGAAATCTTGCATCATCAAGAGGATTAGTTGGGTCAGATGAAAGGATCAAAAATTTTGGTAGGTCCATAGCCACCGTATGTTTTCCGCTAACTCATTAGTGCAAGTAGCACAGGCAGCTGGTTCATGAAATTCTATAATTTAAATCCTTAAATGCAAAGAGGGGTTTACCACCACTAACGCTAACTCAACGTTAATCCTAGCTAAGACGAAGACTGAACTTAATGTTTAAAATAGCTATTTATTTTAAGTCCAACTAAAGAAACTGTAGAACTTCAACAGCTCAAGGCCTTCAAACTATTCAAATTTCAAAAGGTCAGGAATCGCCCGCAGAAATATTTCTCTTAAAGACTTTCCTTCTTGATACGTAATTTAGACTTTCAGTAGCCGACATCCCTTCAGAATATTAGCTGTGACAAGATTTGACTCTACCTTCTAATCCTCTTGGGGACCTAAGATTTCCTGGGTGGCGGTATAGATGTAAAAAGCGAATATTTCCATTGAAAAATTCAATGGAACATTCGCAAATTTAAATATTCGGAGGCCTCTCGAAAATTGCGAATATTCCAAAAACTGAAATATTTCGCAAAATTGAAAAATAGGGAAAAATTGAAAAATATGGCGAATTTTCACAATTTTCGCAAGAAAAATGCAGTTTTCGGGAGTTTTTGCCCCCTCACTACGCAAACATGTCCAACAGAAAATTGAAATATTTTGCAAAATTGAAAAATACGGAAAAACTGAAAAATATGGCGAATTTTCGCAATTTTCGCAAGAAAAATACAATTTTTGCTGCACTTTTCAAGAGTTTGTGCCCCCTCACTACGCACTCATGTCCAACAGGTTCGAAGGAAGGCGATTCTTTGCAGCTTTGATGGATAACTGGGGATGAGTCAGGTTAGTCAAGGGTTGCATTGCATTTGAACGCAATTAGAGTGTTATTTAGATACGAAGGATACGTATGAGAGTATTTTATTTGTAACTGGTGATTATATTTTATTTGATTACTCGGTCAACAAAACAGGATCGGCAGGGGAGTGGCCGTGGTTTCATAGCTGGAAGTCGGAAATTCTTGTTTGTCTTGCACATTAGATTCTTGAACTGATTGAATGAATGAATGAATGAATTTTATTGACCCACTGCACTACAATGAGGACTAGTGGAGTATAATAAAAGAAACTGGAAAAGGAAAAAAACAAACACACAAAGTACATGAACAATAACAATAACACTTAAAGGACGGTAACTAATCATACTCGATCATTCCTGGCCGCACAGACGGGTGATCCAGGGGTGGTTGCAAGAACGAAGGATTCGACCACGGAGATCTTCCACCGCGGTAACAGGTTCATTAACTTAAATCTGTTGATTAAATAGGTGTTCCGCGTCCATAGTGGCAATTTTAGCAAAAATTTAAGGTAACGAAAGAATAGTGAACGGATATGTTTGATTTCAAAACGGGTAAAAATTTTCCAGAAAGGGGTGAGGTAGAGGACATGAGGAAGGGCTACAGTATTGTACAAAATAGCAAGATATTTCCGACAGAATCAACGCTTATTTACCACTATGGATGCGTACGCCGTTCGGAGTTTTTTCCCCAAATACTCAATAAGCAAACAACGGGTTTCGCGGAGACTCCTTCCGATTGGGACACCAAGGTAAATGACCTGATCAGACGGTTCAAGAAGGGTGCTCCCCAGTTTAACAGGTTGGCTAATAGATAAACGATCATTAAAGAACAAAATATTTGATTTCGACGGGTTAAACTTTAATCCAACTTTTTTGTACTCCTTTTCGAGGATATAATAATTTTCAATAAGTGTAGGGACGAGTCTACACAGGTTAAGTAGATCATCTGCATACATTAACAAGGACAAATCCAACCCTTTCAAAATACACGAAGTACGGATTTTAGACTGTGCTTCTTGTACTCTATTGTTGAAGAGGTCAGGGGAAATAACTGATCCTTGGCGGACACCTTTCTCAACGGGAACTTCAACAGTCTTATGAGGATCATTTGGGACCTTGATACAAGCCTTAAGCCGACGGTACATATAATACAAAACCTTCACAATATCCAGTGGCACACCTCGTCTGTACGCTTCCAGAATCACTTGTGGATGGATAGACGAATCGAAGGCCCGGCTTACGTCATGGAACCCAAGAACTAGAGTTTCCCGGGAATTACTAGCATCAATGAGCACTTCAGAAAGCACGAGCAGGGCGTGCAAGCAACCTAAACCCTTCCTGAATACGAACTGGAATTCAGGCATCCAACAAAACTTACAAATACTAGCAGATACAAGACGCTCGAAAATCTTACAAAACGTAGATGAAACAGTAATGGGGCGATAAGACGAGCAAGAATTCTCAGGTTTGCCCTTCTTTAGCACGGGTGTTATCATACCGACACAAAATGAATCTGGGACAATACCTGTGCAAAGGATCATTTGATACAGGAGAGTAAGGTAATCGAACAGTAGTAAAGTTGAAACTTGAACTGATTGAACTTGTCGAACATAAGAAATAACCTACCTTTAACTCCACTATAAATTACGCTTAGCAGAAAGGATGTTTGGCATACTAAGAGGGGTTTCTCACTTTAAAAAAATCATGTGCGGTACAATTATTCTGCGGTGTCAGTGGATGTTACCTGGTGCTGGAGGTCTATAAGTGAGTCATTCATTCATGTGAACTTGTTTTACGTCAGTTACTTTCATATCTTATGAAACCCACCATTATAATCAATAAACATGTGAAAAGGTCATGAACTTCTCACAAGCGAAACAATGGAACCAGTCTGGAATAAGGACCTATTACTAGGTCTATTCATTATTCTTAAGGGGGAGGGAGGGGAGGGGACACCCGGACTCAAAACTCCTACGTTTGCGCATTGGACAATGTCTTCTACGGAAATTATATGTAAAAAAAATCTCTCGTTGACTGAAAACTGAAGAAGTGGCGCCCAAACGGTTTCTGATTAGCAGAAAGGCATTCTGCGTAAAAACAATTCATCTAGCCGCCAATGTTCAGGATGTTCTGAACCCTTTGTACAGTAGAAGTTATGTGAGTGTTAGAAAACCACTGCCACAGAGTTGCTCTGCTCACTTGCTGAGAGATACTTCTGATAAAGTTATAGGGGTTGAGAGCATAATCTTGACTGAGTTCCTCGGTTTTGGTCTGGCACAGATGAAAATTTGTAGACACCATACTCAAGCTCAGCATCTTATTTTTCCGCTTTCTTTTTAATTTTTCCAGTTTTTCCGCGAATATTTGCAATTTTCGCAAAATAAAATAGCGGTATTCTCAGCATCTTATTTTTCCGCTTTCTTTTTAATTTTTCGCAATTTTTCCAGTTTTTCCGCGAATATTTGCAATTTTCGCAATACAAAATGGCGGTATTGAAGTTTTACATCTATAGGTGGCCGTAAACAGCCTTTTCACATTTAAAGATTTAAATCTGAAACTAGTTGCACAGGCTACCTACGCTACCTGAATTAAAAAGTGTCTGAAAACCGCGGTGACGGTGGAACACTGCTGCCGTTCTTGACCCCTCTGAAACCCCTGGTCTTTTATTTGTGAGTCAAGCTGGCGGCGAATAAATGTTTAATGGTCCAAATCAGGGAGCATATTGGTAGAAAGACATGTAACTGTAAGTCTGCAAAAAAGTGTCCTTTAACCACAAACAAGGCTATCAGTCAAGTGGCTAAGATATATATCTTCAACTAAACAACACTGCTTGTTTGGGTTGATCGATAAGTAAAACTAGCACGTGTCAAGTTCCACCGGATACACTTATGGAGAGATCCGATAGTCTTGGTTGGGAAATGCTAATTTACCAACGCAAATACTTAATAAAAATTTCTACTAGCCAACCCCTGTCCAAAGTTCTCCCGTATATAATCGGCGATTTACTCGCCCCGGATACAGTCAGCGACACCAGGATTCTTAAAGTCCTTCCTGGTGCATGACGAATCGTCGTATTTTAAATTTCATAATCTGAGAACTTTAAAAATCAGCACTAAATAGCGACCCATATCCTAATGACGCGCTGAACCTTGTTTAGTTACCTGAAGGCTTAGTGAGATTGGTGACCCAGGATTTTTCGCCCCTCTCATAACGTCTTACGTATATTTTGAGTGTCTCGTTTCATTTTTATTTCTGTTCTTTCTCGAAACGTGTTACTATGCAGGCGAAGAATGGTACATGCCTAAAATCATGGCTGATACTGACAATGACCAACCACTGAGGGTAATTTTGTATCATGCAGAAGATAACAAGACCAAAGGTTTCGATGGGATCCCAAAAATTCAATATCTGATCCAGACAACTGGGTCGTGTCTTAGCCAGATCCAGTCATCGCCAGACTCCTTGAACATTTTTACAATTAAAATTCAGAAACAGATTAAGGCCAAATAGCTAATCATCTGAGAAAAACTTCCTGCCACTACCGCCAATTTCCCGATTTCGGCCAAACTCCGGAACTAATTGTCCGGCGAAAAAAAGAAACCTCAAAAATGAACTCAGGGTATCTTCTTTCCCCACTAATGAACTTCTAATCAACTTCAAAGAAAAATTTAACTTATAACAAATTTTCCGACTCCAGCTGGATTCCGGTCGAACTATATGTCTGGGTAAAATATGATTGTCACACACGGATTCAGCATCTCTTCTTACCCCTAAATCGGTTGTCTAATCAACTAGAAATAAAACTTTAACTTCTACCAATTTTCCGGTTTTGGCCGGATTCCGGGCGAACTACATGTCCGGATAAAAAATTGTTTTCACACAAGTGTTCAGCATGTCTTCTTGCCCTAAATCGAACATCTAATCAACTTCAACTTCAACTTTTAATTTTATCAAACTTTCCGGTTTGGGCCGGATTCCGGGCGAACTACTTCTCAATCGAGAAAATGGGTTTCACCACCGTGTTCAGCGTGTCTTCCTACCCCTAAATCGAACCTCTAATCACCCTAAAATAAAACTTTTACTTTTAACAAACTTTCCGGTTTGGGCCGGATTCCGGGCGAACTACTTGTACGTCGAGAAAATGGTTTTCACCATCGTCTTCAGCATGTATTCCTACCCCTATATCGAACATCTAATCAACTTGAAATAAAACTTTTACTTTTAACAAACTTTCCGGTTTTGGCCGGATTCCGGGCGAACTACATGTTCGATGACAAAATGGTTTTCAACGTCGTGTTCAGCATGTCTTCTTACCCCATAATCGACTTCACATTAGCTGTTTCAAAATATTTTGTTTGCCCCTTAATTTGAAACCCCTCCCCCACCCCTAAATGTAGGGCTACAAAGCCCATCTACGAACTTTACTGGTCCGACAACCCAACGAATCCTCACACCAAGTTTCATCAAAATATCTCATTCCCTTCGAGAGTTATCGTGCTTACAGACGGACGGACAGACGGACAACTTTTCGATGTCATAGGTATCCCTCCACTTACGTTTTGGGATCCCAAAAACTAGAATGGGGATACTATAAATAGGTTTTGGTAAAGACTTAATGAGTCAGTGGCCAACCCAAACCCAGTCAAACCTTTTCTCAAATTACCGAGCGACCGACCCCGCACGATTTAGTTCCATCACTTCACATCCAGAAAGCGAAATCACAAAAATTCCTTCTATAATAAGACATGTGTATGAGATCAGCCGATAATGACTACAATGACTGTGCTTTAACCGCAGTATGGGTTATGATGGGAAAACCTAAAATATATGGATCAGTGATTTCGACTTAACAATAGATCGATAACATCGTCGATGAAAACTGTATACACGATTTGATTAAGCATGTAATTCTATGAAGTTGAAGGGTCAAGCAGGCTAGAGGTTCTTTGTAAAACTTTCATCTGAAAAATGTAGAATCTAAACAAATAAAAGAAAAATTACGGTGATGTAACCAGTAATTACAGGACTTTTCATGGTGATCGCATAACCATCTGGCATTAGTTTCTTTTATCTCACACATCTCAAATTCTAAGAACTGAAAGTTTTCTTTAACATTCGCTGAAATCCGACATGCTCTAATTTGTATTATGAGCAGTAGGTACAGACTGAGACCGCAGACATTTGTTTTGTACTGAATTCATAACGCCCATTCACTACTGGTCTTTCTACTGGTCTGATATTTGACAGTGGAAGCTTCCATTTTCAAAGAAATTACACTGCGTTAAATCCGACAGTATTGCTAAGGTAAGGTGCAATTTTAGTAACATCTGTGAACAAAAAAGAAATTTCCATAAAAGCGACAGACAAAAATGGTGGCATACAAAAATATTGCTAAATCTGAGCGTATTTTGCGTATGTATTTGGCCTGGAAAAGATCTCAAGCAATACGGACGTATTTGAGATATCGGTCCTTTTTGACATAACTACGTTTGTATTGCTGGAGATTTTTTATTGTGTGTGAGATTTTTGCGTAAAATACCATCGGATTTAACGCATTGCGTAAAAGCCACCGTAAACCGTATTTCATGAGTTTTTACAAACATAATTTGCTATTTAGGGGTCGACATTTATTTTGTTCATTTGTTTTTGTATTTAATAGAGATGAACTGAACTCATAAGGGTTCACAGAACGACTTATCGTTCCAACTTCCGCCACAGGCATATGTTTGCTGCATTCCAGTTTAAATTCCCCGAAAAAAAGAAACATATCCGCTCATATGAATTCACTCTTGCAGTAATATGTATCTACACTGTAAAAGGACACTGCATATTATTTGACTAACATTGCCAAAAAACTTTGTCTCTTAATTAGTTTTAATCTCAGACTTACGATGCGAGAGGCGGAGCTTAGTTGTGAAAAAAACCCTTAAGGGAAAATGTGATCTGACATGAGAACAAAAGCTCGATAACAGCTGCTAAGGAAATATTGAAAATGGGCGGTGCTTGTTCTGGAGAGGGAAAATTGGTGAATAGTAAAAGGTTTCACTTTATGCACTGAATGGCGAATTTCTTGGCTGATTTAATGGTCCAAATCAGGGAGCATATTGGTAGAAAGACATGTAACTGTAAGTCTGCAAAAAAGTGTCCTTTAACCACAAACAAGGCTATCAGTCAAGTGGCTAAGATATATATCTTCAACTAAACAACACTGCTTGTTTGGGTTGATCGATAAGTAAAACTAGCACGTGTCAAGTTCCACCGGATACACTTATGGAGAGATCCGATAGTCTTGGTTGGGAAATGCTAATTTACCAACGCAAATACTTAATAAAAATTTCTACTAGCCAACCCCTGTCCAAAGTTCTCCCGTATATAATCGGCGATTTACATGGTTTACGATTACATTTACGATTTACATGGGCGGTGCTTGTTCTGGAGAGGGAAAATTGGTGAATAGTAAAAGGTTTCACTTTATGCACTGAATGGCGAATTTCTTGGCTGATTTCAGAGGTGACCAACCAAATTAACTATCCTGCAATTCATCCAAACAAAAACTTGAATCTGGTCGTCGAAGACAGTTAAAGGCACAGAAAACTTGACTACGCAACTTCCGGCCGTCAAACCGACCTGGTCGGCTTAGATAAAGATACAGGGACTTATTGTCGACAGGACCCCTCTTCTTTGTTATCTCGAACCCCCTCCTTAGTGTTCCCAAAGCTAGCTGGCAGGCCCTTGCCCCTTATGCAATGTAATTATGCACTGTAAAAGTTCGCCTTTGGCCGTGTTGACTAACATATCGGAATAGTAGTCAAGAGGTCGTGCTTTCGATTCCTACTCCCGGCATACCAACCTTTTGCTTTTTTTGTACTAGCTTAAAAGTCGAATTTTTCTTAATCTCAGTATCGACTCGGAGTACATTCTTGATATGTCAACTAGCTCCCCGAGTCAAGTTTGAGTCAAGTTTTCTGTTCCTTTAAGATCCGTAGTAGCTGAATTTCGCACTTTTGGCCTGTCAGTAATTTTGCATGGCGAGGGTTTTGCTTTCGCTATTTTCACCATCACTGTTTTTGCAGTTTTCGCTGTTTCGACATGTAACCCTCACTAGTTACGGGAGCTGCAAGGGAGTGAACTCTCTCAAGACCAAACTGCATGGTCCTTCCAACCTAATAAAGTTTCCATAGCTGAGAGAGAGCCGACCGAGCCCCATGCCACTGACTAATATCGCTGCAGTCGGAGGTATGAAAGATGTAACTATCCCACTCATCCTCTTCCCACTGCAAGAAGACGGCGGCAATGATGAAACCCCGACCAAGGGAAGTCTGCTAATATCTTCAACAAATGGAAATCAGAGAGCTCACCTGAGTAAATTCACCCCTCGTGTATATCCAACACACTCCCAGTTGAAGATGGACGACTCCGCTTGGAACGCCTCGAACTCTTTCTCGAAGACGTCAGCTGTGCCAGAGGTTGACTCCAGCTCCTCGAGCTCATGTTCCAAAATTCCAATAAGATGTCTACTTGGTGTTCTTACTGCTACCAGGTCAGCTATGACATCTGATATGACACTAGAGCTGTCGTCTTCCGTTCCACACATGTTGGAATCCGCGTTGGTATCATATTCATAGCCAGAACTACATACCGTCATGTCACATTTCCCTTCAGCTTCACATATACTTGGTGATGAAGAAACAGCTTCTCCTAGCGTCACCGAAATAAAGTCTGTTTCGGATACTTCGGCATTGCTTTCGTCATTTCTTGAAGGTACAAAAACACGTAGTTCATTTCCATCATGTCCAACCTGCCTGCGCCAAGTTCGCCTCGATGTGTGTTGGTTCAAGTCCAAACGGTCTTGGTTCTCTGCTATGTTACCCTCCACCATTTGCGCACCAGCGGCAACTTCCAGGGATGTTTTCGGCTGACAAGACCTTGAATTGGTATGTCTCAGGTAAACTGGAACATTAGGGACTAACCTTTTAGGGACATAGATGACATTTCTTTCGTCTTTACTCTCCGAGACATAGGATTCAAATTCATTGTCAGTGTCAAAATCACAAGTGAAGGGGTGCAAGTTCGTCTCTGAGACACTTCTTCGCTGGGACAGCGCAGTCTTTCCTGATGCAAAGAATCCAACATCGAACTCGGAGATGGCATACGATAAGTTCACTGCTTCGTTGAGGAAGAATTCGTCAGAGCCTTCACTTTCTACGTCCTGGTCTGAAGACAAGCAACGGAGGCTGTGTACTGATGTCGTGCTTAGTGTGTCTGTCTTTTCACGTTCGTAGTATTTGAAGGCGTTGTCGCTTTCTGTCGTTTCTATTTTCTTATGGATTTCCCGCTGTGGTGAAGACGTCGTCATTCGAAAAGGACTGGGAGGTTCGACATGCTTACCGATATCAAAGCCCTCACCAAGCATCGCTGTTTCCTCCATACTCGGTCCGCAAAATTCGTCAACAACATGAGCACCAAAAGCCAGAGCTTGAAGACTAAGGTCGACATGGCTGCCATCCGTCTCAGGTACAGGGCCAACTCCTGCACTATCTAGACGGTCAGGTTCCAGGCATTTCAAGTCGGGCTTCAAGATCGGTCCATCGTTCAGTTTAAGTCCGACTTCGAAGTCCGTTTTCCACTTAAGATATACTTCTTCCGCCGAGTTGTCTTTTGACCTGCTAAACTGCGTACGAACGCTGCTTAGCTGCTCTGCTAAATGGTTAGTCGGAACAAATACGTTATTTCGAACTGACGTATTTTCTGGCTCGGCGGCTTTTACTGATCTTGACACTTTTCCTGAGCCGCGAGTGGGATGGCGCCTATGACTAGCGACACTGTTAGGATCATATCTGACATCTAGCTTAATCGTTTCAGGAGCATTCACTAGCTTCCTTTCAGGCTCAACTTTGAGCACCGTCTGGGTACTTTCCAGCCACACTCTGTTGCGAGAAGTATCTGCGTTTCTGCTCCTAGAAGTCACAGTAAACGGATGCTGACTAGTTAAAGCGGGACCGTTGGTTGTTGAAGAGACCTGCAAACTCGACAAAATAGAGGTATTCTTTTTTGTATCCAACTTCCCGTCGGATGTTTGAAAGGATAAGTCCATAAGTGAGCTGCTGCTGTGAAGTGTGTGGTCAAAGTCTTCCGTTGTTCTTAGAGCTCGCACTGACTTTAGAGAACTTGAACTATCGTCCAAAGTCTGGTGCATGTGTGCCATATCAAGATCAAAGCTTTGCTTTCTTGAACGGAGCAAAGATGCGAAGTTGGCAAATCTTCTCTTCTTTTTCCGCGGAGGAATAGGAGGAGCTAATGGGGTTTCCCGGAAACCGACCGGGCAATCAACCGCGCGTTCCTCTTGCCGTATCTCAACACAAGACGCTTTCAAAAATTTGATCGCCACCTGGGATTTGTCGCCTGTTAGCTCTTCAATAATCTGTCCCCTAGACATCCTGTTCACCTCAACTTCACTTATAGCAATTATTTCGTCCCCCTCACGGATGCCACCCCACGGTAGGGTCACCTTCGCTGCTGGGCTGAGTTCAGCAACCGTCAACACAAACAGTCTCTTTACTGAGGTTTCTTTTTCTAATCCACCATAGAACTTGATTCCAAGGCCGATCTTTTCTTTTTTCTCCTTTGAAATAACGACAGTATAGAAGCCATTATCCGGGGGTGGGGGTGGCTTTCTGTAGATTTTGGTCTTTCGCTCAACAGAATCCTCACGCCTTAGAATCGGTAATGTCGAAAAGTCGGAATTGGCTGTTATGTGCCCTGTTGATTCTCGGGGCAGACTTCGGCTGCGGATGCGACGCATGGTGTTCGCTATTGAGAAACTGAAGAAGTCAGTAGACATGGTAGATGGCAGACCTGGATAAAAGCATACATAAGAGATGGGATAGATACATGTATATAAAGATAAATAGGTGGGTATGTTGATAGGTACCGATATGGATATATTTATAATACCGAGAAAGATAGATTAATTCAATATCTATGCCACCAGAACACGTGACGTATGGCAATATTTTATGACATTTACTGAAAAACGAATGTTTGTCTGAAGACATATATGAGTTTGGTCGCCGTCGCGAGGTAGTGGACTAGAGACCCGAGTATATGAAAGCCTCACATTCACATTCAGAATCCTCTTACTGAACTTCTACACTCTGGAACAGTTTGATGGAAATAACGAGCAAACCGCTCTCACCTTCGACCAGCAAGTTGTCCATCAGTAGGCAAGATTAAACCTAAATGGTTGGACACCTGAGAACTGAGAAGGCAAGAAAAGTATAAAAGACGACGTCTAAGTACACCCGAAAGTATACCTTAGGATGCAAACTAGCTAACCATATAGTTGCATACCTTCTTTTGCCAGTTTGCCATGCGTGCAACAAAAGACTAGCTTACATAGCGTGTTCCACCCTTCTAGCTATTAGTTACTATTTCCGTTCCAACCTCGTAAAAGTTACTACGCTGAACGTTCCAACCTTGTCGAAATAGTAACTAACAGTAACTATTTGCTTACCATGCTCGGGAGCGTAGTAAGCGTGCTGGTAAAGAAAAAAATCGTTCCAGCCTTGACGGCAAAAACGTCATGCGCAGTAACTACGGTAAGTAGGGTAGAACATGCTCGCGATAGCCTGTACCCATTGACTCTTTAACCTAGTCTCAGTACATCGCCTCTACCATTATTTATATTTTGACTTAGTTAAAAGATATTTTGTTATATCTTTTAAGCGTACAGATAAAATTTCAGTGACTTGAAATCCATACGTGTGAATCCGTTCGGTCGTTCTGTACATTTTTCCGTTTTCCGTTTATACTGTATTGACAAAGTATCGGAAATACTACAATTCAGGCAGAAACCATTGTAGAAAAAGAGTTCTACCAAGTCTTCGTCACACCAGATGTCCTGGTGGAATACTCTTAACGCCGTCTGTTGATGTATCTTCCAACAAGTCCATATAAGTCGGCAGGGCGTCACGACTGGGGTGGTGGGGGGGGGGGGGGGGGGGGGGGGAGACAGCCCAAGGCTGGCGGTCAGTCGGTAAAAATTAACTGAGACGGCGCGAAATTTTCTGTCGACCAATTTTCTGAAAATTGGTCGATTTTTTTCAAAAATGCCATTTTTGTTGTTAACAGAACGGTGAAAACAGTTCTGCAGAAAAAGTCGGTAAAAATTACCCGCCAGTCGGTAAAGTCGGAAACCTCTGAAAGTCGGCCCAGTTACATACCTCCAAGCCACGAATCAGAAACTTCAGCTGCTTAAAAAGTCACTTGGAATCTGTAAACGGATAGTAATACCAGCCATCGTAAAACCATGCTTCTGTAATGACTCCACTGTCGAAGACAAGAACAAACTGCCAACATACCACAAATCCAACAAAAATGTATGAACTTGGTCAAAATAACGGACAATGGCCCGGGATTGCTCATGGCTCGGAAACAACGCAAATTTCAAAGTCAATCAAATTTTGGTTTTGGAACGAAATACGACTGTGAAAACCGCAGCATAAACGACACGAGCTAGCGGTTTATGTTGTTAAAGAAGACACCCTATGATCGTCACGATTAATCGGAGAAGGAAGTCCGCCATTATGATTAGCATGTAGTTAATAAGCTGTGAAATGACCCACATTGGGACGTTTCCTTGATGATTTCGACATCGCAGTCAGCGAACGTCCTAACCGTGGAAACCCCGAGATCGTGTACCTAATCACCTTACAATCTGATGATCATTGAACGTGTTCAAAAGATCTAGTGACATTAAGAGGCGAACCTTTCAATCTAAATTTCCAGGTTTTCGCAAATTTTGCCAGCTTAACAGCCAGTTCAAAATTCGATTCAGCATGTCTCCTTATCCCGATATCGAATTTCTAATCGGCTTCAGAAACAACTTTGAGCTTCAACCAAATTTCCAGTTTTGTCCGAATTCCTGGTGAATCATTTGTCTGGCAAGAAAACTAAGTTCAGATATGGATTCAGTGAGCCTCCTTATCCCTTAAATGAATATCTCCTTAGCTTATAAAACATATATGTTTTTACCCTTCGTTCGAAATGATCTACCCATCTACGGACTTGGCCTGTACTTCGTCAGTGAGTCCTTCAACGAAGTTTGAAAAGATAGATCAACCCCTTCGCCCCCCCCCCCCTCTGATAATTAAAAACCCAAAGAATACGTACGATAGGTTTAAATAGTCTTCTATTAAACCCAATTAGCTTTGCGCGTAGACGCGCGACCGAAGTGACTAATCACCCCCCCCCCCCCCTGGGTGTATAGATTAAACAAAGTGACGTCACCCAGGCGCAGAGCTTTCGCTTCTGTGAAAAAAGGAGTAGGGTAGGGAGTGGTCAATGGAAAAAAATTGGTCGACAAATTGTATTAAACTGTTACAAGATAGTTGGGTGATGCATTGTGACATTTCAACCCAGTAAATACCGGTTTGGACTTTGGATATAACTAAACTGGTCGCATACAATTTTTGTTCATCATTAGTATGTATGAGGTTTCATTGTCTTCTATTATTTATACTACCGAAAATTTATTGTATTTATTTTTTTATATAGTTGTTTATGTATAGTATTGCATTTATTTTTTCCCTTTTCTTTTTTGTTCCCAATATAGTTATCCTACGTGATTGAGTCCCGCCAAAGATTCAAACAAATCTGTATAGATTTTCACGTGGCAGGTCTGTTATGATACTGAATATTTTTTTTTTAAATTCCATTATATATGAAATTCGTCTCTCTCTTTCGTTAGCGGGCTTAGTATGTAACATGAAATTTGTGTCTCCGGGCTGGAGTTACGGAAGTAAGTTGCATTGGCATTGTACAAATATTCCTTCAGCCCAAGCTGACAGCGAATCATCTCTGATGGTCCAAGACGGATACGTCAGCTGAATTTTATCAGAGCTATCTTCGGCCCTTCTTGGCAAGCGTCCTCTTCAGGCTCAAAGCCACTCAAGTTGAAGACAAAAATATACCAACATTATTTTCAGCACATTTTTGTACAAAAACCACCTTTAATCTATGACCTAGAAAAACCTCAAATGTACACTTATACAATCAAAAAACATTAACATCAAGTAATTAGTATATTATATTTTTAAAGTTTAACTGAACAGGTCTGAGATCCGACAGTCTAGTTACACATCACTTAGTCACTTAAATAGGCCTGAAAACCCAATAGAAATGCGTTAATGCGTTTGTCCATATAATCGATTTCAGCAAATGAACTTATGCTTTCGGATCTGTAGTACCTCTATGCGCTTGTCCCTCTACGCATGAAATATTAACGAACTATGAATGTCAGCCATTGGCGAAAACTAGAATAAAAATGTCGGATTCCTGGCAAGACATGGCTCAATAGTCTTCTCACTTTCTACAGGCGCAACTTCGTTCGTTTCTCCAAATTGAGCGGCTTTGAGCCTGAAGAGGACCCTTGCCAAGAAGGGCCGAAATATAGCTCTAATAAAATTCAGCTGACGTATCCGTTTTGCACTATCAAGTATGACTCGTAGTCAGCTTGGGCTGAAGGAATATTTATACAATGGCAATGAAACTTATCCCCAAACTCAAGTCCGGAGACACAAATTTCATGTTACATACTAAGCCCGCTAACGAGACAGAGAGAAAAATTTACAGACCTGACACGTGAGAATCTATACAGATCTGTTTGTGTCACGACTCAATAATTCAATCACGTAGCATAACTATATTGGGAACAAAAAAGATAAGGGAACAAAATAAATGCAATACTATACATAAACAACTATATAAAAAAAATCAATAAAAAAAAATCAATATTACAAATAATAGAAGACAATTAAACCTCATGGCAATCCAGAACTGATTCATACACAAGGTAACCCTCTTTCCTCATCAACAAACTCTTCATCTTATTTTTCGATCAATATACACTCGGCCATCCTAGTGCTCTCCGGCAGAGTATTCCATACTGAAAGACCCACATTTCAAAAAATAAAACTAAACTGTGAAGTGTGTTGTCTCTCATGTACAAGGTCCTCTAAATTACTTGTATCATATGAATGGTACGCAGGATTCGCTGACAATATATTACAAAAATAATTAGGTGCTAGCTGATTACACACTGATAAATAAAACAAAAAAACAATCTGGTAATCTTCTGCCCAACATTTAAAATATTAAAGAGGGGATAACAATCCATCGTATGTTTACATTTTTCAGAATCATCGAGTATGCGCAACGCTTTATTCTGTTTAGTTTGGATCCGCTTATAACTTGCAAGAAAATTACTCGCCCAACAGAGACGATAACTCACGAATCTTTGCACTTGTCACGATTCAGTCTTTTCCATGCGTATTATGCTCCCGACGAGTGTTCGTATATCATGCTATTGATGGGTACAACCGGTTATCTGAATTTTGCCGAGTTTTTGCTAGAAGTCAATGCACCTGGGAAAAGGCTTAAAACAGTCAAAGCCGTGAATATTTTTTTTAAAGGCGTAGCCTAGTTTTACAGTGTTCAAATAGTTTTGGATACGGGAACATAGTGCTAGGTGTGCTTTGACTGCAGCTGAGGAGCAATTTCGAGAATTTCTTCAACACACTAGCAGCCGTAGCGTATTCTTCTCAATGCGTCCGTTTCATGTACTTCGTGCCTTTCAATTGTTATCCGTTCTTGTTATTGTTTTGTTTTGTCGTTTCCTTTTCTCATTCCTTGTCTGTCTCCCGTCTTATGATCGTGTGACGGGCTGTAAATAAAATTAGTTCAGTAATTCATTATTGTTATTAGCCTATTATTTCCAAGCCATTTTATCAAGCTTATCGCTGAAGTATCAAACTTTTTCTAGCAAGCAGTCACATTTCTTATAGACAGGGTAGTTAAGGTTAGTCATGATAATAAAGTGTGTCTTGTTTTCTTATAATATTTTGTTGCACGGCTTGAGATATTAAGAAAGGAAAACAAAGAAAAGGTTTTAAAGATGTGTTGAAATGGTAAAATGAGAAATAAGGGTTAAAAGAGGGAATAAGAAAGAATATTAAAAAAAAAAATGTAGAGATAGAGGAAAGTGTAGGTGACGCTAAATATATGGGTTGGTCATTGAAAAAAAAAAAAAAAAAAAAATGAAATATCAGATGTTAGGACCGTTGGCGTCACCGAGGGAAGTGGAAGGGTAGTCACCTGGCCAAATCATATTGGACAGGAAGAACGTAAAAGATGCTGCGTGGCATTTACAAAAATTTTTTTTTCACTCTTGAAGGACTTGCCGCACCTATGGTGTCAATGCAACCTACTTCTAAGCACACAATCCCTCGTTAAACCTGTACTCATACGGTACATTCTAAGGCTGATTTTCACACTTGCCGTGTTTCGCTCATTTACAGACTTGCCCCGTATCATGCTCCCAACGACTGTTTGCGTGAAGCTCACTCGTCGGAAAAATATAGCTATCTAAATTTGTCCGTGTTTTTGCTAGAATTGGCCATATTCCTGTTCAGCGCTTCCAAGCGGACTAGTTTCTGTTAATCCCCCTATGCCTCACCGCCAGCACTTGGATCAGACATGGTAAAATAGATCCACAGGTTAGTGAGTGGAAAACCTGTCATCTGTGTCCCAGGTACACTGTAAAAAAAAATCTTGCAGTATTTGCTACTGGGATTAATCTTATCTTTACTGAGATAAGATTATCCCTAATTCGGATTAATTTTACCCCAATAGAGATAAAATTAATTCCAGTAGCAAATACTGCATCCTTATTCGGAGAAACTTTTTACAGTGTATTGGAGGTTTTACATATGTTTTAGCAGCAGAAAGGGAAAGCGACCCACTACCCTATGAATTCGACTTTTTACTATGTCTACGCAAGTGTTGGTTAGACATAGTAAAAAGTCGAATCCATAGGGTAGTGGGTCACTTTCACTTTCTGCTGCTGAAATATATGCAAAATCTCCATTACTTGGGGCACAGTTGACAGGTTTTCCACTCACTAAGCTGTGGATCTATTTTACCATGTCTGATCCAAGTAATGACGGTGAGGTATGGGGGGATCAACAGAAAGTAGTCCGCTTGGAAGCGCTGAACAGGAATATGGACAATTAACAGGCTTGGAGAACGGCGTAAAAGCTGTAGGTAATTTTTTAACGCAGAACCTGGTCCTAGCGTATTCAACTACTTTACAATACTGTATTCAAATAATGTATACAACGGATGCGTCAGCTGCAATGCTTCATCAGTGATATTTCGCATGGGTCCTGACGAGGACCCTTGCCAAGGAGGGCCGAAATATCGCTGGTGAAGCATCGTAGCTGGCGTATCCGTTGTATACATTATTTGACTAAATGTTTCAAAGTCAGCTTGGGCTCAAGGAACATTTAGAATATTGGGAAAATAAACCCCGTATGGAAATAATTAAGTCGTTTTCAGTTATTAACAACTGTTTCCAATCGTAAACAATAACTGTTTCCAACCGTACAAAACAATTGTTTACGATTGTTTCCAAGTGTTTACGATTGTTTCCAACTGTTTACGATTGGAAACAATTGGAAAAATATCCCATAATATAGTTGAAAAAAAAAACGATCGTTTCCAATGGTTAAGGACTTGAATTATTTCCATACGGAACAGTAAACAGTGCGAGGTGTCCTTTAAAAGCGCATGTTCTTGCAAAATCCGCTGTGTAGACGTTTCAGCTGGAAAAGCACCGCTTTGTCCATAACTTTACTATCGACCGAATTAGAAGAAAAGCTTACCGTACTAGAAAAGACTTCACGGACCTTCGACGAACCAGGATGACGTCGACTCCTTCGTTTTTCACTAGACCTGAACAACGATAGCATGTCATTATACCTCAGGTTTAATGCTAACAATATAGTTGACTGGAACCGAGCAGAAGAGATCCTCTTAGGATCCGATGGCCACACCTACTTGCGGCTTTTGCCGCAAAATAAATCTGACATGCGAAAACTTAATTACCGGACATAGTCAGAACAATAGATGCCCACAGTACCTCTCGCACAGGATGTAACATTAACTTCTTTTTTTCTGAATTCGTGGACAACGGACGGACTGTATCTGTCATAAAACCTGCAATTAAAAGGCGATTTGGATCACGCACTTTGGCTGAGCCTGGCTAAACCTTTCAATCGTTTACTCACAGGATTGCTTCTTTATTCAAATTGTTTATCACATATCAAATGATATCACCACCCATTTCTTCCGCTTCTTTTCTGAGAATTTCGGCGATTAAAGTACACCTAACCGACTGGCAGTAACACGGTTCTGGATGCTCCTCAGTTTCGGGATCCAGCCCTTCCAAAGTTAGTAAGTAATTTCTTTTGTTACTTTCGCTCTGATTAAAAGTCAACTCCCAACCCAAGATATCACCTTCCTCAACTTCATTAGCAGATGGCAACACTAGCACTGTCTGCTTCCAGTGAGTAGATGGCTCTCCTGGCGCAGTGGAGAGCGTCAGACTTTCGCCTTCATCGTACTTAAAGTCCACGTCAAACCATAAGCAGAGTCCTTGATGTTGACCTGTTTTCTTTGCGGATACGAACTTCCGCATCGTGAAACACTGGACGTCAGCTGGATCCAACCACAACAGGTCATAGTCTATGGCCAAAACGGGTTCGCTCAGCAAGTCCTCAGCTTCGATTGCAACAACTTGTGGTTTTGAAGCCTTGCTAAGTAACATGTGTGGCTTGACTGATTTCATACTGAAACCATGTACATTATCCCAAGGTTCAATTTCTTCTTGATAGAGGGAGGGTAGAGAGCAAGGAGCGGCGAAAATTCGCGCGTGTGAAGGAAACATAATTCCTTCTGGTTGTTTCAGGAAACTGTCCCTGGCGAATAACACTGAGTCCAGCATGGATTCGTGCAGCAAATAAAAACCCATCCACTCAGAAATAATAATGTCAACTTTCTCAGGTAACTGAAGATCTTCAACACGCTTGTTTATGACCTAGAATAACCTCAACTGTAAACTTATACAATCAAAATGAGTATAATAACATCAAGTAATTAATATATTATATTCTTGAAGTGTAACTGAAAAGGTCTGAGATCCGACAGTATAGTTACACATCACTTATTCACTTAAATAGGCCTGAAAACCCGATAAAAATGCGTTACTGCGTTTGTCCATATAATCAATTTCATCAAATGAACTTATTCTTTCAGATTTTTAGTAACTCTATGTGCGTGTCCCTCTACGCGTGAAATATTAACGAACTACGAATGTAAGCCATTGGCGAAAACTGGAATAAAAATGACCGATTCCTTGCAAGACATGCCTCAATCATCTTCTCATTTTCTACAGGCGCAAATTTTCCGAGCTTCACAAGATTAAAAACAAGAGCTGGAAGCCCATATGGCACTTGCAAGACTGGGTCAGATGGAAGTGATGGTCAAAACTATTTTTTCCCTTTCCCGTTTAGATCCACTTGCAAGACTGGGTCAGATGGAAGTGATGGTCAAAACTATTTTTTTCCCTTTCCCGTTTAGATCCGCCAAACTTGCTAGGCTGGGTCAGAGGATGGAGTGATGGTCGAATTTCTACTTTTCGTTTGAGATGCGCACTTTAAGGGAGCTAAAAATTAATTTCTAAGCAAAACCCTTGAGGCAAAAACGACCATTTATTCAAACAATGTTTACAACGGATATACGTCAGCTACGATTCTTCATCAGCGATATTTCGGCCCTTCTTGGCAAGGGTCCTCGAAAAAGGACCATGTGCTCATGGCGATGGTGAAGAAGTAAATTTTGCTTCAAAGTATTTTTGTACTTTGCGGTTAAGATGAGTTCTTTAAGGGATGGTCGGATCGGAGACTGACGATGTCTAACCCAATGATGTCAAGCTTCTAATGCTCCAGCATAGTTTTATCGTGCTAGCACATCTGGAAGTACCTTAACTCACGATGACCGGAACTCTGGACATTCCCTACAGCTCCCCCCCCCCTTCAGTATCTGAATCCAGTCCGATTCTGTCACTGGTGCACCTAGGACTTGTGCCTGTACTTCCGGCCAAGTTTCATCCTGATCGCTCCACTCTATGCGTGTCACAAGATGTCCGGTTATCCCCTCCCCCCCCCAGTTCATCGGATCCGGTCCGGACTTGAAATGGGACATGCTGAGACATGAGGTAGTTCAAGATATCAAGTTTCATTAAGATTCGATCACCCACTCGAGAGTTATGCATGCTACTAATTTCCGGATTCCGCCGTCTCCCCCTCCCCCCACGGTAGTCAGATCGGGCAAGTGACTGTTGCCAAGTTATTCTGGTCGGGTCCCTGAGATGCCTACCAAGTTTTACCATCCTAGCCCACCTGGAAGTACATTAACTACGGATAGCCGGAATTCCGGAACCTCCCTCCAACTCCCCCCAGTGTCCGAATCCGGTCCAGTCCTGTCAGTGATGTATCTAGAGCGTGTGCTTGTTCTTCGTACCAAGTTTTATCCCGATCGCTCCACTCTGAGAGTTTCACACGATTTCCGGTTCTCCCCTCCGACTCCCCCCCCCCCCAGATTCGTCGGATCCGGTCCGGACTTGAAATGAGACATCTGAGACACGAGATCTTTCCAGATATCAAGTTTAATTAAGATCCGATCACCCGTTCGAAAGTCAAACATGTCCGTATTTTCCGGATTCCACCCCCTCCCCCCACGATGGTCGGATGGGCAAGTGACTATTTCCAAGTTAGTTTGGTCGGGTCCCTGATACGCCTGCCAAGTTTCATCGTCCTAGCATATCTGGAAGTACGCTAACTCGCAAACACCGGACTAACCGACCGACCGACGGAAATGTGATCGGTATATGGCACTTGGCCGGAAGGCAAGTGCCATAAAAATACACAATCCCTTAGATGAGTCAAAACATGTCAGTGTATTGAAATATCAGATGTAAAAATATGCTGCCTTTTCAGTTAAACTTTAAGGTCTTCACATCCATCCCATATCATATAAGAATGATTCCTCTGTTAGATACGCTCGTTTCTTATATTCATAAGCTGCAAATGTTTGCATTCATCATTGCAGTAACTGGCCTACTATCATTAAAGTTTAACTGAAAAGCCCACTTACTTTTGTTTAACTGAATTTAACTGAATACACTGCAATATTGGGATTGTGTAAACAGATTTTTTTTGTTTTCACTATTTGCTCTAGAATGACGTGCAGAATATCTACGGCCGTCCTCACAACACAAAATTCTACTATGACAAAAGATGCGGCTTTTCAGTAGTCAGTGATTATCTTGGGGAAGGTAGCTCACTGCAGAACACTTATTTTTCCTAAATCGTTTTCATCAAGCATACAACACGGGTACAAGCGCAAACAGTTACCACAAATCCGACGGAAATTCCACTATTCGAAAACCGATTATTAGTGAATAGCGGAGCAATGAAGTATCGCATTTTAATCGGGTCTTCAAGCCTCTGTCAGTGAATAAGTGAGGGATACCTAGATTGTCCTACCTCATCCCTTTTCAGTTGAACTTTAACATATATTCATCTTTCTCTCATTTTCCCTTTTCAGTTGAACTTTAACATATATTCATCTTTCTCTCATTTTCCTCTAGGCCTACATTTCCTTTTTTCCCTTGTAATAAACTCTCTTTCATACTACAACGAATCGGGCAGAAGAACCGACAAAACATTCAAATTCTCCCTCCCAAATAAACTTTTTGATGAGGCACACGGCATATTTTCTGCACTTTTTATGTAATACTTGCTTTTCTGTCATGTATACCCTCTTCCTTTCATTCCATCTTTCTATAAACACCTTAGGCGTATTCTCGCCGTTCCCCGAGGACTCCTCGGGGAATCGAAGGGAATGGCGAGAATAGAGGGAGTCAGTTCACGTGGAGTCCGCCTAGGAAAACAACGGGAAGACGGAGAATGCTTCTAAAATAGATTTTGTTCGAAACAAAAATATGCAGTTGACGACATTAGTCTGGATCCACTTTATTTTTGGTTTTGTTTATTCTGATTATTTTTTAATAATTTTACATTGCACCAACACAAGCAAAATTTGATTCCCCTCCGAATCTGAAAGGGAGTCCTTTTTGATGATGGTGATGATAATCGGAGCATTCCCTGTCCGTGGCGACTACGGGGGGTGAGTCCCCGGGACAAACAAAAACTGGGGACTCCTCAAGTGGAGTCCTCGGGGAACGGCGAGAATACGCCTCTTGTTTCATACTAAAAGCATTGGGCGAATGTACCAACCGCACTGGCAGAAGTTTCATAACAGGTAACATGAGGATGCGCGGTTTCAACAGAAAATGCTTAACAGATAACACTTCAGATGCTATCTGTTGTATTTCAAAATGTTATGCATAATAAGCGTCACCATCAGGAAGAACCGAAAAACCGCCAAAAATTATCTAATGAGTTTTCCGACATCATGACGATAAGGAATAAAGTCAGTAGATGCTTTTTAGGCTCCTCCTAACAAATTTTGTATGCATAATATTTCATGCATAATGTTTTCAAACACAATAGATAACATCCGAAGTGTTATCTCTTACGCATTATTGTTGAAACCGCGCATCCTCGTGTTATCTGTTATGAAACTTCTGACAGTGCGAACCTCCAATCTCTCTCTTGTACATAATTTTTTGTAGAGGCACTATTTTCTGAGTTCATTATAATAATAATCACTATAATTTATTACACATTTAATTTTTAGTTGTAATCGAAGTATAGCTATACTTCTCTTCGTATGGCTACTTTTAATGTTTCCTATTTCCTTTCCCTTTCTATGTTTTTTCTGACTATGCAAAGCGTAGGGTTTAATAAAAATACATTCATTCATTCCCTCCGCTCGCAAAGCGAAAACACGTCCGGCCTCGTTTAAACTATTAGCTCTAATTTCACAATTTCCACCTCGTTTCCCAATACATTTCTAAGTCCTCAGCTCACGCACTAACGTAGAACACTATCCTTCATTTGGGACAGATTGGGAAGAAGTAATGAATTTTGAATTTTCGTCAAAGTTAAAGAAACGTCAGCTTCTTCGTACAGAACTGATGATGTTACCGAGAATGACGTCATGAATTCCAGGCCAGGAGCACATGACCCTGATTTTCTCTCCGCAGCTAAGGCTTATTCTCGCTGACCCCGGGGACTCCCATAGTGAAGTCCCCGCGTTTTCGTTTGTCCCAGAGACTCGTTCACCCAGGGTTGGAAATGCTCCGATTACAAAAAAATCAACGACGAAACCAAACAGAGTTTGTAAAGGCCAACGAATATACTGAAATAAAAGGCGAATATTTCGGGACAACCTTCGGTTTCTTCCTTGATTTTTTTTAGATATGTCAGGCCAATGTGGTTTACGAAATTATCTTTGCTCCGATGACCAACACCATTATCAAAAAGGGACTCCCTTTCAGATTCGGTGGGGAGTCAAATAAAAGTATATATTAATTAAAAACAATCAGAATAAGAACAAGAACTACGAGGTCATATGGCACTTGTTACGAGTAGGCACGGCTCGGTTATGTCAATGATATATCTAATGTTTGCTAGGTGTCTTCCCACCAAGTTTCATCTCGATCCCTCCACTCATAGCGTTTTCCAATATTTCCGGTTTTCCCCTCCAGCTCCCCCCAAAAGTCACCGGATCCGGTCCGGATTTTAAGTGGGTCGTCTGAGGCATGAGATCTTTCCAAATATCAAGTTTCACCGAGATCCGGTCACCCGTTCAAAAGTTATAAATACCTCAAGATTCCGGATTCCCCCTCCCTCCACTCCCCCGATAGTGCCCGAATCGGCTCGGTCATGTCAATCACGTATCTAGTGTTTGCTAGGTGTCTTCCCACCAAGTTTCATCTCGATCCCTCCACTCATAGCGTTTCCCAAGATTTCCGGTTGCCCCCTCCAGCTCCCCCCAAAAGTCACCGGATCCGATCCGGATTTTAAGTGGGTCGTCTGAGGCATGAGGTCTTTTCAAATATCAAGTTCCATCGAGATCCGATCACCCGTTCAAAAGTTATAAATACCTCAAGATTCCGGATTCCCCCTCCCTCCACTCCCCCCACAGTGCCCGAATCGGCTCGGTTATGTCAATGATGTATCTAGTGTTTGCTACGTGGCTTCCCACCAAGTTTCATCTCGATCCGTCCACTCATAGCGTTTCCCAAGATTTCCGGTTGCCCCCTGTAGCTCCCCTCAAAAGTCACCGGATCCGGTCCGGATTTTAAGTGGGTCGTCTGAGGCATGAGGTCGTTCCAAATATCAAGTTTCATCGAGATCCGGTGACCCGTTCAAAAGTTATGAATACCTCAAGATTCCGGATTCCCACTCCCTCCACTCCCCCGACAGTGCCCGAATCGGCTCGTTTATGTCAATGACGTATCTAGTGTTTGCTAGGTGTCTTCCCACCAAGTTTCATCTCGATCCCTCCACTCATAGCGTTTCCCAAGATTTCCGGTTGCCCCTCCAGCTCCCCCCAAAAGTCACCGGATCCGGTCCGGATTTTAAGTGGGTCGTCTGAGGCACGAGGTCTTTCCAAATATGAAGTTCCATCGAGATCCGATCACCCGTTCAAAAGTTATAAATACCTCAAGATTCCGGATTCCCCCTCCCTCCACTGCCCCCACAGTGCCCGAATCGGCTCGGTTATGTCAATGATGTATCTAGTGTTTGCTAGGTGTCTTCCCACCAATTGCAACACTTTAGTCGACGTAGCCGAACAAAGGTTGCTGCAACACTTCATGTTGCCCAGGCAAGTAGATCTAGTTGTTTCTGAGAACCTTATTAGTCGGAGACTAGTTACGGCAAATTTTGCCGCATTCTTTGGCCGAAACATCTCGATCCCTCCACTCCCGTTTCCCAAGATTTCCGGTTGCCCCCTCCAGCTCCCCCCAAAAGTCACCGGATACGGTCCGGATTTTAAGTGGGTCGTCTGAGGCATGAGGTCGTTCCAAATATCAAGTTTCATCGAGATCCGATCACCCGTTCAAAAGTTATAAATACCTCAAGATTCCGGATTCCCCCACCCTCCACTCCCCCCACGGTGCTCGGATGGGGGAAGTGACTATTTCCAACTTAATCATTTGGGGTCCCTGACACGCCTGCTAAGTTTTATCGTCCTAGCTTATGTCGAAGTGCCCGAACTAGCAAAACCTGGACAGACCGACAGACCGAAAGACCGACGACGGACGGACAGAAACGGCCGAAGGGCAAGTGCCATAAAAAGTCAAGATAAAGTGGACGTTGACGATTAAGGACTAGATCCGTTATTGAATTCTTTTCTTTTTAGAGCAATACAGACATTCCCTGTTTTCTCGTTGTTTTCCGCCCGGGCTTTCCCAAGGAAGTGACTCACTCTGCTTCGCCTTTCCGTGGAAAGGTGAGGGTGCGCCTTAGGTGGGACGCCTTATTCGGGCGGAGCTTGTTTCCGAGCTTTTTCTGCCTTCTTCGGTTTCCTTCTCGACGCTGAATGTTTACTGATATCATTCCTAAGCAAAGCAGAACCAGCAACTCCCAGAATCGACTCCCCACCGAATATGAAGGAGAATCCCTTTTCAACGACGATGACGATACGCAGAGTAGGCCCCATCATTGGGGACTCGCGAGAAAGACTCCTCTGTGGGAGTCCCTGGGGAACGGCGGGAATATGCCTCTAGCCCAATTCCTTCTCTTCGGATTCACTAAACATATACAATGGGGACTTACCTCAATGACGCCTGTGTAACCGTTTTCTTCCACGACACCTCTACAAATCGCGGCCATTCCACTTGCCTCCACAGCGAATACTTTTTTTGCCCCTGCCTTTGCAGCAAACAGGGATAGAATTCCTGAAAAAAAAATTGACAAATAATATATATTCAGGTCCTTAAAGGGTTCTTTTAAAGCACAAGTCACAGTTGATACAGTTTATGTTCCAAAGTTCTAACAATCCAAACTTTCCAATATATCGGTGACTTGTTCGTTGACACTACAAAGCAAGTCTAATTATATATTCAAATAATGCATAAAATGAAATACGTCACCTACTATGCTTTGGCAGCGATATTTCGGCCCTTCTTGGTAAGGGTCCTCGTCAGGCTGTCGAACTTCAGGGTCAATGTTGGGGAAGGAACGAACATACAATCAGGTTTGCAGGTTCCTCCTTCCCCAAATGTCGCTGCCAAAGCATAGCAGCTGACGTACTTCGTTTTATGTATTTTGAGTATATATTTCCCAGTCAGCTTTGGCTCAAGCAGTATTTACAAGTCTAATTAGTGGGACCTTGTTCGTCAGTGAAGACAACGTTTAAACACAGGGCTCTCAACATGGTGATGATATTTGACAGTGCAAAACGGACGCATCAGCTGAATTTCACTAGAGCTATGTTTCGGCTCTTCTTGACAAGGGTCCTCTTCAGGCTCAAGCTGGGACACGAACTTATAGAAAAACAACTAAAGATCGTGGCTTAAGTATAGATAGATAGATAGATAGATAGATTAATGTATTTCAAAAGCACATGGGCCATATACACAAACAAACAAAAACAAAAATATAACTTAAACAATCAGACTCCTTCTTAACTCTAAAGATTTTGCGAATTTCTTACCTCCCAACGACCCAATCAGGCAGTAAAAACATTAGACGTGTTCAAAATGAGGTAACAGCACCAGGCTTAATTCCAAGCAACTTTCACGAGAAAATAAAAAAATCGAATACTTAAGCCAGAAGGTTCCTTCCCAAGAAGGGCCGAAATGTAGCCCCAAGAAAGTTGAGCTAGCAAATCCATTTTGCATTGTAAAATATGATTTGCAAGTCAGCTTGGGCTGAAGGAATATTTAAATCTAGATGCATCGAGGAAGAAGAAGAAGAATTACACTAGAGCAGGCTTTCCCTTTGTGGCTTTAACGAGAAGCACACCAAAACTTGGACAATCATTATTTCTGACCATGAGCTCCACCCACACCTCATAGTCCTACACCTCCAAAAGTGCCAAACATGGAAAAATGCAAGAATCAGTCTAGTTCTGTTAGGGTGGATAAAACTTAAATAGGAAGTGTTATGTTTTCATAATATATAACACTAAACAAAGTTTGCAATGTTACTTTTAAAAAAATAACAGCCTAATATCCAAAGTGTTGTCTGTAGAAACTGCACATCCTTGTGTAAATTTTAATTAACATTCGGACAATGAGTATTGTAGGCTACCAAAAGGAATCTAGCAGGGGCTCACCTGTTCCTGCTCCAACATCTAGGACAACTTTATCCTTGAACAAGGCACAATTCTTCAGAATTGCATCTTCATATGCTTTGGTTCGTGGGTGATCTTTCAGCATCAACTGATGGATCTGAATTAGATAGCAGGATTTAAATGCTGTATGTCATCCATTCCAATTGGTCTTTTGTAAAGTTAAAGGATACGTGCTAGTAACTATGCCATTTCTTCACTACGGTACCATTTAATCTTTTAGTCAATAACTTCTCATTTTCAAAGAATTTCATTCTATGTCTGATCCTAATCCAGGGGTGGCCCAAAGCAGTCAGGACAGGGGGGGGGGGGTGAGATCCCTCATTTCAACGACTCCCGGATCGTAATATACGACTCGCACGTACCAACAAAAATGACCTGTTGCGACTACGCGGCAATGGCGCACGTTCCCACCAACAAACAATAGAGCCGGTTAAAACTAGGTGCAGTGTATCAGATGAAACTATTCATGTAATCAACATTTTTGTACACATACCTTCATAGCCTCAGCTTTACATTTCAACTTTCGCTAAAGAGGAAAGCTTTCAACGCTTATCCCCGGACAAATTAAAGCAAGCGGCGCAGGCGAATTTTTTTTAATCTGCCTTTGTCTAGAAAGATTTCAGCCAGCCGTTAGTGTGTTTCAGATCTAAAAAGTTCCCTTCCTAATCGCCAAATAACTGACACACCGTTCCTCTAAATCGAGAATACTATGGAATGGGGCGCAGACAAATTTTTGTGAAACGCTGAGGAGCAGACCGTCTTTTTGCGATCCCATTGAAAATGAAATAATAGCTTTGAAATCACAAATCTGACCGTCGAAAAAAAAGTGACACAATAGTGGCCATAGAAAACAAAGTAGACACAAAGTAGATTTGTTCCGAATTAAAGCAAAAAAAAGTAATTTTTCATGTTAAAGACATGCTTATTCAGAAACATAACAAGGAAGTTTGCCAGTACACTAAAAGAAAAAAAATCATCCGGATTAATGGACGTAAACACCGAGGAGCAGAGCATCTTTTTGCGATCCCAATGACAAGTTAATAATCGCTACGAAATCACGACTCTGTCCATCGAAAAAAGTGGCAAAATAGTGTCCATAGAAAAGAAAGTAGATTTGCTCCAAACTAATTGAAAAAAAAAAAAATTTCACGTTCAAAACACACTTCCTCAGAAACGAAACGAGGAAAACAATAAAGATAGAAAATAGACGACGGTTCGCGCACAAGACTGGAGTTGCGTTTTTTTCGGTTGATTTGATGTACTTTGTTTCATTATGAAAGTACCGTTTTATTTGTCATTTGACACACTGTACTTTCATGTCGAAAACTAAAGCCAGGCTAAAATCTGAAAGACCTGAGTGAGGCAGATCCAATTCACATGGGAGTACAACAGGTAGCTGCATTTTTGCACCCATGAATCATGTCTTGGACCTATCAGGGGTACAAACCTAGTTTAAACGACCCGACTTGTCTTTAGGGTCGGACTTCCGACTGAAGCTGTGCGAGGTTGGATACCCCTCCTGTAGCCTAGTCATACGCTTAATATGCGGATTCTTTTAATATGGTTTTGAACACTGAAAATTAAAATAACAAATTGAAAATACTTCAGATTATTAAGGGTTAGCAATTTTAGATCAATTCTGTCAGTGACTTCCAAAGCCGCACTTTTAGCTAGAAAAACACAAGCAGCCATGTTTCCATCAGCTGCTTACCACACAATTTTAGTGGCACCAGGAAGCTTTCCTTCTCTTCTTGGGTATATCCTAAAATTTCTGGAAAACCTGCCACAGTACAGTCAAAGACCAAAGTAGAGCCAAGTACAGCACCACAGTTTTCAGAGCATCTGAGAGCCCTCTATATCTAGGCATTTTTCTGTGAACCCACAAATAATTTGTGGGCCTACTGTGGCTCGAAAAGACTGTTTCCACTGTCTTTCATGCATGCAGCCCACAAGTGTGTTTCCACCACCAACAGGATTTTTGTGGCTCGCTTTGTGGCTCGATTCTGGCATTAACTTCAAAAGCAGCAAAAGAGTGTCTAAACAATAAAACTAACTACTTTTTCAAGCATATAGACTTCAAACTGAGGATGCTTTTTTGTACAGAGCGGTAAGAAAATAAGCCAGGAGTTCTATTTATTGAGATTTTACATGAATTTTATTTTATGAAATTTGTTGATATTACCACCAAAAAATAGACAAAACTGTGTTTCTGCGGGTTTCAATATAATCATGTTTCCGCGACAAATACTCAAGAAGTGTGTCTCACAACCGGGTCGTGGAAAAACAACTTATGTGGTTTACTGAGGAACAATACATGGTCGATTCTGAATTCCTTAGAAGAATATTTAAACAGATCGATTTCAGAACCAATAATCACCTCAAGATCGTTATACGCTTCAAAATAATCTTCCTCAGCTCCTGACATGTTTGCTCTTTATTTTGAATTTCGCTCTTTCTTCAAAACAGTGTTTCCGCTCGCCAATTTGAATCATGAGCAATAGTTCAAAAACAATAGTTGCGTTTTGTATAAAGGAGCAAAACTCGTCAGTGATCTCCGAAATCTTAGCATTTAAAAAGCCAGAGTTTAGAGAATTTTTGACATTTAAATCCCCGATTTTTTTTATTTAAGATCAATTTTTTAGTATTTAGGCTGTTTTAAATGCTAAATGTTGGCATCTCCTATTTAAATGCTAAAATTTTCGCATTTTAAATGCTAAAATTTCGCGTTCTAATGCAAAAATTTGAGCCGTTCTAAATGCTCTGTAAATGCTAAACTTTGGCATCACCCGTTTTAAATCCTAAAAAAGTTGGTGAAAGCTGTTGATGAAAGTGGAGAACTCTTGGACATGGGTTTTTGCGATCGGGGTTAACCGCATTTGCACCTTGTTATTAGATTGAACTCCTGAATTTTCACTGCTGATACAAAGCTGTCCATGCCCAAACTTGCCAATGACTTGATTGGTCAGTAAGAACCAAAGCAAATATTTCAAACCCCAACTGGTAAGAATTTAGAGTAGAACCCCGAGTGCTAGTGGTTGTCGGGAAGGAAGGAAGGAAACTCAAAGAAGGATTATGGTTGGCAAACACAGCATTTGTGGTGATGAAATGCTTGGCTTGTTGCAATCTGGGAAAAACAGTCAGAAGTTGCAGAGCATTTCTCAGTAGGCAGTAGCACAATTTACAAAAGACTAAAAGCGTATTCTCGCAGTTCCCCAAGGACTGCACTTGAGCAGTCCCCGCGTTTTTGTTTGTTCCGGGGACTCAGTCCCCGTATTCTCGCGAGTCCCCACGGACGGGGAATGCTCCGATTACCATCACCATCATCAAAAAGGACTCCCTATCGGATTCGGAGGGAAATCAATTTTTGCTGGTGTTGGTACAATGTAAAATTAATTAAAAACAATCAGAATAAACACAACCAAAAATAAAGTGTATCTAGACGTGTATCTAACATCCATTTTCACAGTTAAATCCGCATAGAGTGACTCCCTCTATTCTGGCCGTTCCATTCGATTCCCCGGGGAGTCCTCAGGGAACGGCGAGAATACTTCTTTAAGTTGAAGAGTAGTTAAATAGTACGAGGGTCCTTTAAGGGTTCAAGGGCAATTCTTTCCAATAAGTTTTCTCCAACTAGTTTCCATGACAATCCTCCATCGGTAAGTTCACTGTGTTATGGACTTGCCCTTTGTCCAAGTGCCATATAGCGATCGCAATTTCTGTCCGTCCGTCCGTCGGTCGGTCGGTCTTTCGGTCCAGGTTTTGCTAGTTAGGGCACTTCCACACAAGCTACGACGATGAAACTTGGCAGGCATATCAGGGACCCCAAATGATTAAGTTGGAAATAGTCACTTCCCCGATACGAGCATCTGGGGGGGGGGGGGAGTGGGAACCCGGAAAAAATAGGTGTTTTTTGTATTTACGACCTGGTGATCAGATCTTAATGAAACTTGATACATAGAAGGACCTCGTATCTCAGACGTCCCATTTTAAATCCGGACCCGATTCGACAAATTCGCCCCCAACCCCATTTTAAAGTACTTGGATTTGATGACTACTCAAACTAATAGGTTTCGTAGGGCTTAAAGGACGTGTCTTCCCTATAATACTAATGCAAACTATTTCCACAATCGCTCCATATATTTCTACAGCCGGAGACCCGAATTTCGTAAGGTACGCTCTAACCCCTCTAACAAGCTACCACGCTGATTTTCTCACTTTGCCGTGTTTTGCTACCTTCGATGTGTATCACGCTGTTGAAGGTTGCCAGCGAGAAGTTTTCCATCAGAAAAAACGGTTATGTAAATTGTTCCCTTTTCTCGCTATAAGTCAACGGTCTCGGATATTGGGGGGAGATAGAGGGGGAACCGAAAATCTTGGAAAACGCTTAGAGTGGAGAGATTGGGATGAAACTTGGTGGAAAGAACAAGCACGAGTCCTAGATACGTGATTGACATAACCGGACTGGATCCACTCTCTCTGGGGGAGTTGGGGGGGGGGGGGATCCGAATTTCTCGTGATCCCGCGAGTTCGTTACTTCCTGCTGTGCTAGGACGATGAAACTTGGCCGGCGTGTCAGGGACCCGAACAGATTGACTAGAAAATGGTTGTTTCCCCGATCGAACCATTTGAGGCGGGGGCGTAGATGAAGGGGGAGCTCGGACAAGTGAGGTATTTTTAAATCAAGAACGGGTGATCGGACCTTAATGAAACTTGATATATAGAAAGACCTCGTGTCTCAGACGCCCCATTTTAAATATGGAGTGGATCGGGTGACATTAGGAGAAGTTAGAGGGGGGAACCAGAAATCTTGGTAAACGCTTAGAGTGGAGGGTTCAGAATGAAACTTGGCAGGAAGAGCAAGCACAAGTTCTAGATACCCGAATGACATAAACGAACCGGATTCGTTCACTGAGGCGGAGTTGGGAAGGGGGTCACAATTTCTACTGATCCTGCGAGTTCGGTGCTTCTTGATGTGATAGGACAATGAAACTTTGCAGGCTTGTCAGGGACCCAAACAGATTGACTTGATAATATAGTCTCCCCGATCCGACCATCGTGGGGGGAGTGAAGGGATGGGGGATCCGAAAAACTGAGTAGTGCGTGCTCCGCTATTGAACGGGTGATCGGATTTAATTGAAGCCTGATATTTAGAAACATCTCGTGACTCAGACGACCCATTTTCACTCTGGACTGGATCTGGTGACATGGGGGGGGGGGGCTGAAGGGGGACCGGAAATCTTTGGAAAAGCCTAGAGTGGAGGGATCGGGATAAAACTTGGTTGGGAGAACAAGCATTAGCCCTAGATACGTAACTGACAGAACCAGATCGTCTCAGGGCTCTGTGGGGGCAGTTTAAGGGGGTTTCCCGGAATTCCGGTGATCGCGAGTTCGGATACTTCCAAATGTGCTATGGGTGATAAGACTTGGAAGGCATATTAGTGATGCGACCAAATAGACTTAAAGGACCCGATACAATTCCCTAGGAAGACTTCCATTCTTGGATCAGACCATTTTTCGGGGAATTGAGGGAGGTGGAATCCGGAAATTACTGACTTCCATAGGCTGCGAACAAATGGTCCGATTCAAGTGAAATTTTATGTGTCATAAGAACTGATGACCTAGATGTGCTCCGGTTCAAGTTAAACTTGATGGACGGGAAGAGGAGTTGTTAGAGCTGCGAAGTTTATGTTTCCAAGTCGTATTCGGCCGCAGTGGAGGGGAGTTGGAGTGGGAGTCCCGGAAATGTTGTGGTTTGCAGAGGGGTTAAACGAGTGGAGTGATTTTAATGAAACTTGGAAAATAGAGATATCGTACGCGTCAGACGGCATATTTTAAGGTCCGGACCGGATCCGAGCACGGTGGGGACGGGTACCAGAACTTCCAGAAAAATGCTCAGATTTACTTTCTCGCTTCTCATACCACCTACTCGTAACAAGTGCTATATGAGCTTGTAGCTCTTGTTGTGAGTCGTAATAACGTGACAAGAGTAGCAATACTTTTGTGGACTGGCAACTCCCTCCGTATTTAATCTTTTGTGACGAGAAAATCACTGCTTTCCAAGAACAAAATTTGTGAAAATCAGGCTTTTGCGCTATTATATTCTTGGCGCAATCCAAATTCGAATTAATATTTATCTCTTTTATAATTTCCTGTATTATTCCGAGTTTCGACTGTTTTACTATGTTCTGTGTTCTTATTATCTCTACCTTAAAGAAACTTCATGATCTGATTTGTCTTTTGTGACATCATTTTTAAGCTTCCTTTTATTTCCTGGGTGAACAATATAAGTCAAGCGAGCCTCTAGTGTGCAGGGGAAAAAACGCGGAATAATTATAAGTGTGAGTCTTCGTTTTATGTTGGGTTTTTAAGGCAACCTGCAGCCGCTCTTCTACCAAGCTGTAGGGAGACTCGAGCAAAAGCGTATACCAAGAAAAAGGATTAATGGGTTCCACAATTTCTATTAGTTCACAACGACCTTTTGAGCGGATCAGACAGCATTTTTCGACTTGTAGGCGGAACAATAAAGATAATGCTCTTTCAATTTCTAATAAAAAATATGTGTGGTTTGCGGTTTCTGAGGTTCTATCTGATAATGACACACTTTGTCTGTCATTATGTCCAATAGTGTAGTACAGCAAGATCTGGTCAACTTTGTAGTGAAGAATTTGTATGTGTGTTGTAAGACAAATCCTATGAATGAAAAACGATCAAGGCTGAGCCTACTTCTCAAGCTCTGTACAAGCAGATTAGTCGAATCATGAGAATGTCAAGAACAAACATGCGTGTACTGACATGTCTTGGACTCTTGATTTTCTTCGATGTCAATACGACCACTGGTGGCTCGTCGATAGCCCTGTTTCCCAGCATAAAGTATGATAGTAAACAAAGGCCTCAAAACTTGAAGATAAGATGCGAGGCAAAACAAAAAATTGTTTGGATGTATCCAGGCATGTACAGGGTCGACAATTCTTATAAGATATACAACTGGATAAATACAAACAGTGAATATCAGTATTTGTCACAATTAGTAGTTCCAAACAGATTGGATAACATTGATGGAATGTATAAATGTGCCCATGAAGGGACAAGGACACGTTACGGCGACGAAGAGAAGACAATCGTTGTGGCACATACAGGATGTGGATCATTGTGTTTCAATAAGCCGCCCCTACCGATAATCGACAGATTATGGAACAACCCTCTTCAGGTTGGAGATAATTTTACTCTGACGTGTTCAGTTAAATGGAGTTGGAGCCCGGAGGATCCCGGAAATGTTGCTTTGAACTGGGATTATCCCGATAAGAACGGAGTAGTGACTAGAAGAATCATCACAGAATTTGCCCTCTCTACAGAAGAAGATGTGTTTATGTCTCAAGCTCATACAAATTTGACAGTAGTCAACGCCCAGCATTTTGACGCAGGAGCATATATTTGCAACGGTATAGATCATCACGGATTGAACGGGCAGGCGAAAGAGTACGTGCAGATCTTTGGTGAAAATTCTAAGTCCGGCTGCACGGTCAATGTGAACAATATCGAGGCAAGTACTGGAAGCACTGTACGCTGGGTTTCCACATGTGGCTCATCTATGAAAACAATCTGGAGTAAAGCAAACGGAACAGGGAAAATACGTGAATATGGTGTTCTTGTGCAAGAATACGGGACACAGTCTACACTGACGATCCACAACGTGACGCTTAATCATAGTGGTTTCTACAAAGTTTCTTTCGCAAGTCCCTCTTTCAAAGATGATTCACCTACAACAGAATCTTTAAGCTTGAAAGTTAAAGATGAGCCCTTCATCGTTATGGAGGATACGGAGAAGTTTGTCCAGAAGGACCAATCTCATATGATCAAGTGCGTCGCTGAAGGCTACCCGTTGTCCACCGTCGAATGGTATTTCAGGAACTGCATGTCGCCTAATGATTGTGAGCGTTGGTTCAAGCCTATAGAAGATAAAAATCAGAATAGAATTGTGCGTAAAGAAGATGTCAAAGGTTTTGTGACGGTAACATCCACCATCCAGGTCGCAGCGTTTCGGTCGGGAGAATACCTTTGTGTAGCAGAAAACGAGTTGGGGTTGTCAGTAAGTGCGAACAAGCTGTATGTGACAGCAACCAGCGACGGGCATAATCTGAGCGGACAGGCAGAAATGTACGTTGGTGAGGATTTGTCATTGACTTGTTCCATCACCTTGTTCAACTACACCCGAGCCCTTTCCTGGAAATATCAACTTAATGAATCGAGTGACGCATTTGAAATAATAGAGCAGGAATGTCGATCCATCCTCAGAAGTGCAAATACTTACGGGTATTATGAGAACTTGGTAGTACCAAAAGTCGGCCTCAAGACTTCTGGAAAATATTTTTGCTTCGCTGAGTCTCTACTCGGCGAAGTCAGCCAGAAATCGGTAAATGTCGTTGCACGTGACCGGGTCCCACTGACCGTCATCACACTCGGTGAGAAGAGAATCAGTAAAGAGAAGGGTCAGACCTTGATTCTACAATGCAACGTGACCGGCCAACCTTACCCTAACCTTAAATGGTCTAGAAACGGTAAAGAAGTGTTGTCGTCGGAAAAGCACTTTGTCGAATATGTGGATGGGATAGCAACTCTTAAGGTAGTTTATGTCGAAGAAGTGGATGAAGGAAGTTACAAATGTTCGTTTGCGAATTTCGCAGATAAGGTGGAGGGAACTATGGAAGTGGAGGTTATCAGTACTGTGGAAGTTATCAGTACTGTGGAAGTTATCAGTATTCCGGTAACCTGGTGGCTCCTTCTCATCGGAGCTATATTGGCTATCATCGTTGTAACACTAACCATTGTCCTCATAGTGTATATAAAGAAGGAATGGCGTCGAAAAGCCTTCCTGGCTCTGCATGACCTCGAAAAGTTTGATCTGGGAAATCCTGAGTTCATCAACCCAGAACAGACTCTCAATGATCAAGCTGAGCTTCTTCCCTATAACAAAAACTCGTGGGAGTTTCCTAAGGACAGGTTGAAATACGGAAAGCAACTTGGTGCAGGAGCGTTCGGTCGCGTTGTTGAAGCCCAAGCGATGGGAATTGTTGAAGGGGAAGCGAAAACGACTGTAGCTGTCAAGATGTTGAAACCTTCACCAGATCGTTTCGCCCTTGCTGCGCTTATAAAGGAGCTTAAAGTGATGACGAACCTTGGAAGACACCTTAATGTCGTGAACTTATTGGGAGCCTACACTAGGAATATTGATAAGGGTGAGCTGTTACTCATCATGGAACACTGCAAGTTTGGCAGCATTGAGAAGTACGTTCAAAATAAAAGAAAATTCTTTGTCGACCAGATTAACCGGCGAACAAACAGAATCGAAATCTCAACTGTACCAGACCGACTCGACAAGTCACTATCCTGGGCTTCTCAAAGACAATGCAGTATGAATCATACCAACAGTGGTCCCGACAAGAATATGACACCGGCGTCGGCTATCCTACCTGATTTTCCTTTAGTCAACCCCCGCCATTAGATATTTTCCTTCAGGACTACAACGGCGAGAAAATGGAGTTGTGGTTCGTATGCCAACGATCCCTGGAGGATTGTTCACTGGTGCTGACTACGGGTCAGGTCAGACAGTGACTTCATGTTCTTCTAGTTACAAATACGCTGACACTGTCTCTCAGGCATTTACCACGAACGATCTTTTGTGCTGGTCCTATCAGATTGCCAGTGGCATGGAATATCTGGCTTCCAGAAAAGTTTGCCACGGTGACCTTGCTGCCCGAAATATACTGCTGGCTGAGGACAACATTGTCAAGATTTGCGATTTTGGACTGTCCAAGGAAGTTTACAGGTATGGAGTCTACACCAAAAAGAAAGATACTCCGATGCCTGTAAGGTGGATGGCTCCAGAATCGATCCGAAATCGCAGATTTTCTACCCAGTCAGACGTCTGGTCTTTTGGTGTTACGTTGTGGGAAATTTTCACCCTTTGAGAAATGCCGTATGCTGGCATGGAGACAAACATGGAGTTCGTGGAAAGCCTGGAAACGGGCGATGGTTTACTGAAAATACCTCTGTACGCTCCGGATGCCATATACCATGTGATGAAAGAATGCTGGCTGAGAGATCCAAAGTCTCGACCACAATTTTCAGAAATAAAAGACCACATCGGTGACCTTCTAGACCAAACTACAAAAGAGATGTACTTGGAACTCAATCAGGGTTATGATACAATGAACCAAGCCCAGTTCAAGGACCAAGTCGACTATCTCATGAAATTTGCTAAGCCAGCATATGAAAACACTCCAAACGGAGGAGGGCCGTCCGAAAAATGAGTATACAAATTTTCGAAGACTTGACACTGACGCGGGAGAAGATGGATACGTCACCCCCCACCAAGAGGATGGTGGAAATACAAGGTGTATGTCCGGTCTTTCCGGAATCAGCTCTAATTGTCAGCAGAGCAATGGCAATGAACTATTCTTATTTCCCGACGCGAATACGGTTCAGAAAGGACTGCCCAAGCTAGACGAAGACCTCAAGTGAGTTAAATACAGTGCTGGAATCAAAAGGATGTCTATTAGGACCGAAAATGCTAAACGTTCTGTGAGCTGTGCTGAGTTACCTTACTAGTTCTGAGGTAAGTGGTAACTTTTGAAACGATAACAATATGACCCCTTTTTGTTCGTGAAAAACATAATTATAAGAAATGTTCAATCGTAGAATTATAAATGGCAGAAAAATCATATCTCCGCACTCGTTATCCCTTAAAAAAAACTAATTTCCTGGCAAATTGTAAATTATACGAGACTACATATCAAACGACTTTCAATAGAATTCTACATCCCTTCCAACAAATTCTTTTCAAGGTGGAATTACATTTTTATACATTCAAAAACAAGGGCACGATGACTTGGCTAACACACCCACAAGGAACAACCGTGGAAGAAAACGGATGGCTATTGACAGCCGGCGAGAGCACATTTCTCAGTTGCGTCATCCGTAGTGTCCAAACTGTTAAAATAGTGAGATCTTGTTTCTTGGCAGTTACGATTGAACGAAACTTTCATTTTAAAATCTGTTCCGTATGGAAATAATTCAAGTCATCGTATTATGGGACATTTTTTAAGTCGTAAACAATTGAAAACAATTGGAAACGATGGTAAACAATTGTTTTTATGGCACTTCAACATACTCAAGTGCCATATAGCGATCGTAATTTCTGTCTCTCTGTCGGTCTGTCTGTCTGTCTGTCATTCTGTCGTTCTGTCGGTCTGCCCAGATTTTGCTAGTTTGGGCACTTCTGCATAGGCTAGGACGATGAAACTTGGCAGGCATATCAGGGACCATACCAGATTAACCTACACATAATCACTTCCCCGATCCGACATTCCCCGGGTCTGGGAGTCCGGAAACTAGGAACAAAGGTAGCAAAAGGGGAGCAAAAAGCAAAAAGGCTAGCTGTGGTATATCGATCCAACGATCTCTTTCATGGAAGCCCAACGCGCTAGCTAAATGTGCCATTCAACCTTGTATTGAGAGCCGAATATAGGAATAATTACAGTTTATGGATTGAGTTGCGTCAAGAACAAGTGCTTCGAAGTATAGGGATGGGAAATCCGGAAACTATTAACATGCATAACTTTAGAAGGGGTACTCGGAGATGCATGAAACTTGACATACGTCAAGAATAAGTACTTCGGATGCTAAGTTTCAAATCCGGACTAGATCCGATAACTGGGGGGAGGGCTGGGGGGGGGCACCGGAAATCTCGTAAAACGCTTCCACATAAGCTAGGACGATGAAACTTGGCAGGCATGTCAGGGAACCGACCAAAATAAGTTGGAAATAATCACTTCCCTGATCCGACCATCGTAGGGGAGTGGAGGGATGGGAAAACCGGAAACTAACATCCACAACTTAGAGCATAACTTATAACTAGAACGGGTAAACGGAGATGTATGAAACTTGACATATGTCAAGAACAAGTGCTTCAGATGCTCAGTTTCAAATCCGGGCCAGATCCGAAAACTGGAGGGGGGATGCGGAGGGGGTTACTAGGAAACTCGTGAAACGCTTCCACATAAGCTAGGACAACGAAATTTGGCAGGCATATCAGGAAACCGACCCGAATAACTTGGAAATAATTACTTCCCCGATTCGACCATCGTGGAACTTTGGAATGGGTAATCGGACATGCATGAAACTTGACGTATGTCAAGAACTAGTGTTTCGTTTGTTGAGTTTCAAATCCGGACTAGATTCGATAACTGGGGGGGGGGGGGGCTGGAGGGTGGCGCCAGAAATCTCGTGAAACGCTTCCACGTAAGCTAGCAAATAAAACTAGGGACGAATATGAGGGAACCAACTAGGTTAACTTGGATATAATCACTTACCCGATTCAGCCATCGCGGGGGGAGTGGAGAAGCGGGGAATCTGGAAACTAGCAACATGCATAGCTTTGGAACGGATAATCGGACATGCATGAAACTTGACAATTATGAAGAACAAGTGTCTTAGATTTTCAATTTCATATTCTGGACCGAATCCGAAAACTGGGGGGGCGGGGTAGAGGAGGGGACCGGAAATGTCGTGAAATGCTTAGGGTCGAGGGATCGGGACGGAACTTGAAGGGAAGGACAAGCATTAATCTTAGATACTTAATTGACAAAACAAGACCGGATCGTGCCATAGTAGAGGGGGTTTTCCCTGGTTTCCGGTGATCCCGAGTTAGGGTACTTCCAGATGTACTAGGACCATGGAACTTGACAGACATATTAGGTACTCTCCCAGGTTAACTTGAAAATAGTTCCTTTCCTGATCCGATGATCATGGGAGAAGTCGGGAGGAGTGGAAGGATGGAGAATCTGGATTCTGCATGCATAACTTTGGAACGGGTGATCAGACGTGCATGAAACTTGTCAAGTGTCAAGAACAAGTGTGTCAGATGATCAATTTCAAGTATGGAACGGATCCGATATCTTGGGGAGGGGAGCGGGAGGGGGGGCCGGAAATCTCGTGAAGCGCTTAGAGTCGAGAGATTGGGATGGGACTGTTGGCAAGAACAAGCATAAGCCGTAGATACATTACTGACAAAACAGGACCGAGTCGTATCACAATGGGGGAAATTGGAGCGGTTTTTCCACAATTCCGATGATCACGAGTTAGGGTACTTCCAGATGTAGGCTACTATGACCGTGAAAATTAGCAGGCATGTTAGGGATTCGATCAGATTGGCTTAAAAATAGTCCCTCCCCCGATCCGATTACCGTTTTGAGGAAGAAACAGTTGTCAATGAGTGGTATAACCATTGCAGAGTTACTAGATAAAGCACATTTTCTGATGAAATGAATATCGGGAGAGAGATCCAGCCTTGAAAACTGCAAACCGTATCTGAGAAACATAGTAATAACATAGCCAAAGTGACGTATGTGCTTTCACACTTGTTTACGATTGTAAACAGTTGTTTCCAATCGCAAAATTACGATCGGAAATAATCGGTTTCAATCGTAAAAATACAATCGTTAATAACTGTTTACAATGGAAAACGATTGGAAACAATTGGAAACAACTGTTTCCAATCGTAAAAAAAACAATTGCTTACGATCGTTTCCAATTGTTTTCAACTGTTTACGATTGGAAAAATGTCCCATAATACGATGACTTGAATTATTTCCATACGTAGCATATGTTTTTTGTTTTATGCCTTACTGCCAAGAAAAATTACGTTATCAAGATTGTTCAAGATTTCTGATCAGCCATATAATCACAAGAGCTAGAAGCTCATATGACACTTGCAAGGCTGGTTCATAGGGTGAAATGTCGAATTTGCCTTTTCGTGTGTTTGTTTTGATCATTTGTAAGCAAAACCCTTGAGATGAGAATGATCATGGACCCTTGGATCACGAGGATGTATCGTTTGGTAAACATTATTTTATTTTTGAACTTGGCTGAAACGATGCAAACTTTAAAGGCGTTAGAAATTCATCTGTAAGCAAAACCCTTGCCTATATACAAGGGTTTGCAACTATAGCAAACTATAGCAAAACAACAGCCTATATATCCTTTGGTCAAAAGTTTTTTTGTATCACTTTTTGGTTAAGATGTGCTTTAAGGGTGCTACAGATAAATATTTTAAGCAAATTCCTGTGGCACAAATGATCATGGGCGGAATGTATCGTTCAATCAAAAATAGTTTTTGACTTATGCAGTTAAGATGCGCACTGTCAGGGAGCTAGAAATTCATTTGTATGCACAAATCCTTGTGGCAAAAATTATCATGGGCTCATGAGGATCATGAAAATGTATAGTTTGCTTTAAAATAACTTTTTTTTTATACTTTGCGATTAAGATTATTACTTTAAGGAATGGTCGGAGTCTGGAAGTGTCGACTTCTAAGCCAATCTTGTCGAATATCCAATTTTCCAGCCAAGTTTCATCATCCTAGCATATCTGAAGTATACCTTAACTCGCGATCATCGGAATTCCGCCCCCGCCCCTCCCTCTTACTTCTCAAATCCGCGTTTGTAAATGTTTTGTCTAGGCATTTGTTTGCTATTCCCACCAAGTTCCCCACCCCACCCCCAAGTGTCCGGATCCAGTCTAATTGTGTAAACGATTCATCTAAAGCAGATGCTTGTTCTTCCCAGCAAATTTCACCCTGGTCCCTCCATTCTAACCGTTTGTCGAGATTTCAGCCCCCTCCCCCCAACTCTACCACAGCTTTTGAATCCGGTCCGGACTTTAAAACGGGACATCAGAGATATATAATCTATTCACTAATTAATTTCATTCCAATCCGATCACCCATTCGAAAGTTACGCACTACTAAAGTTTTCGGATTCCCCCTCTCTGCACCCCTCCCCCAGATGGTCTGGTCGAGAAACTGATGATTTCCAAGTTAGCTTGTTAGGGTCCCTGATGTGCCGGCCAATTTTCATCGTCCTTACACATCTGAAAGTACCCTAAGCCGCAATCGTGGGACAGACCGCACGACCTACCGACAGAACTGCGATCGGTATACGGCACTTGAGCCAGAGGCTGCAAAGACATGATATAATAAATGGCATCATACTTTAATAATAATAATATTACACAGAAAAGGTCATTGGCCTCATACAGTTAACGCCTAGAATACTTTTCACCATACATTTTTTTTGCAGGTTCGTTTCCTCAGCGATGTCCCTGATCTTCGACAGCCTATTGCTGGGGACTGGAACGCAAACGCAGAGCCTAATGTGCCTTGTGTTTTCTTCAACGAGCTTAATAGATTCTGTGCCTTGAATGACCTGATCATTGCAGACGTTGATCTCCTCCCTTCTGTCTCGTTTACATATTTGAGTGATAGCCACGTAGGCCAAAGCTCTTCGCCTGACCATATTGTGGTTAACCAAACGATTCGTCCACTTGCCAGTAAAATGCTCATCTTGCCGGAGTTCGGCCCTGACCATCTCCCACTTAGGTGTGTTAAACGTGAATTGCTCCAAGCCTGGTACGATTACCCCGAACGGTGAAGTTGCCTCACCACCGGCTAGTATACATTGGAACTGTGATTCACAGGCGGATCTGCATGAATACTCTATGGAGATCGGAGTGGCCTTCGATGATTTCGATCGTTCCTCCGAAGCTCTCCTTTGCAGTAATCCTGATTGCTCCTTGGCTGAACACCCTGAGCTGCTTGATAAATTGTATCCTGCCTTTTGTTTCGCTCTGATTGCTACGGCTGTGTCTGTTATTCCAAGTTCTAGCTCCGGAACTCTTTGGTGACGAAATCTTACCTTGCGTCCAGAGCCGCTTTTTTGTCGTTGGTTGCTAATGGGAGGCCAGTGCTCAGTATTGCTTATGAGAAGATGAAATGGGCACGATCTGCTTTTAAGACGGAGTTGAAATGGTGTAAAACTAATACTTCGGCTGCGAAAGCTGAAGCTATGGCTGGTGCCCTTCTTGGCGGTCAGCATGATTTTCGGACTCATGTGAAATGACACCTTTTTGGGCCTATGGCAAGTGCGAGTACGTTAGATTCAATTAGTGGTGCAAGGCAGATTTCTGAGCTCTGGTCGAACAAGATTGAAACCCTTTTTAATTCTGTTTCCAGTGACTGCTCTACTTTTCCCCTTTTGCCCCCGTCTGATTTTCCCTATTTTTCCTGCTGAGGTTGAGCGCCACCTCCTGTCTATTCTTATTGATAAAGCTGGGGAAGCCAATGGTATTTCGGCAAGGCATCTGAGGTTTGCTTCGAGTAAAAAATACCTTATTTTAGCAGCGCTGTTTAATGGTTTTTAAAGGCATTTTTTACCTGCCTGTTTCGCTGCTGACAGTGAACCTGGTGCCGGTACCCAAGTCGAGGACGACAGATGCATCCAATTCCGATAACTATTGACCAATTGCTTTGGCTACGGTGTTATCGAAGTGTTTAGCTGGCCATGTGAAACAGAGGTTCATTACTGCACCCTATGCGATTTTCCTTCTGAAATTCGTGGTAGATTACTTTCTGTTTTACTCAACTCTGGTATTCCTATGTTTTATTGATGCGTCTAAGGCTTTCGATCGCGTGAACCACCGCACTATGCTTGATATTTTGGTGCGTAGAGGGGTCCCAACCGTGTACGTGAAAATATTATGTTTTTGGTTTACTCAACAAAGATTTCGTGTACTTGGTGGGATACCTACAGTGATTTTTTTTCACCGTAGGAACGGTCTATCCCGTAGGGAAAAAAACGGCCTGGAATCCAGACAAAGCCTGGATTCCGGGCATTTTGCCTGGAGATCCAGGCAATTTGCCCGGATTTCCGGGCTGTAGCCCAGGATTAAAAAACTTAACTGGATTTCCGGACAAGTTTTCTCTGGAAATCCAGGTAATGATGTTTCTTTCCTGGAATTCCAGACACTTTGTTGAAATTCCAGACAGGCTCGAATTTACATTTGGTAAGAGCCTGGAATTCCGGGCAGTTGGTTGAAATTCCAGACAAACCTGGATTTCTACGCCACCTCTTCTGGAATTCCAGGGTAACACTCATATTTTCCAGGAACTTGACCTACTTGAAATTCCAGACTGTCCTGGATTTTTGCGCTTCCTCGTCTGTAAATCTAGGGAATACATGCAGAAAGTCTGGTTTGACGAAAATAAAGCCTGGATTTCAGTATTAGTTGGTAGATGCTCCTTCAGCCCAAGCTGACTGTGAATCTTATTTGACGGTGCAAAACGGATAAATCAGCTACATTTTGAATAAGTCAGCTACATTTCATAAGTCAGCTCCATTTCTACATCAAAAATGTAGCTGACTTATCCGTTTTGCACCGTCAAATAGGATTAGTTGGATTATAAGGTGTAGCGGAAAAATATACACTGTTCAAAGATTCCAACATTTTCGTGAAGAAAATACCCTGATCAACATTTTCAAAAATGTCTGAGGAAAATCATCCGAAGAAACTGTCTCCCGAACAACATTTTTATTAAAATCTCTCGCTTTCAGTACGTCTCTTATGAAAGTGTTCGGGTCTGAACAAAAACTTTGAAAATAAGAAAACATCGCGGTAATTAATTACAGAAAGAGCAGTCGAATCTTGTTTAGTACCTAATTTTTTAACAGTAAGACAGTGTTGCCTAATTTATATATCTACATCGGGTCAACATGAGTAAAACACTAAGAAAATATTGTGACAGTAAATTTGCCAACGTGAGATCTTGTTAGAAAGTGGTGACAGTTCAGAATTACACTGTTGTCTTCCGATGAAAGTGTGACAAACCCCATGATGAGCTGTCTTTTTCTTAGACAAATAAAATAATAGGTAATCGTAGGGTAGTTGAAAATGAGAATTTGAGCGTCACGGCCTAGTTATGATATCACTATGACGCACGGCTGTGATAGTTATATTACTGTGCACTGCTACAAACATGAAATCCAATGGATTCCAAGAGAGCATTTGCATTGTCTAGGGACAATTTTACTATATTTAATTGACGATATTGAACGGGGTGAAAATGTGAGTTTGCACAGAAATTTCTCAAAAAATCTGGAGTCAAGTTGGACTTCCGGAACTTTGATACGATGTTTATCGCGAAAAAGCTATAAAGATCATGTGTAATATAGAATGCAGAAATGATCCGGCATTATTTGTCGTAATCTGAATTTCCGAATTATCTTTGACTTTCTTCTGCAAGGCTCCGAGTTCACATGAACATTCGAAAGGTTTGTTACCGGAATAATTTAGCTTTGGTTTCATGTTCAAGGTCCGCTTTGAATCATATATAATTTAGAAGCATAGATTAAGGAAACTACAAAGGAGGGAAATGCCGCAACTTTTTTAGTCAATGCTGACCTTAGGCATATTCTCGCCATTCCCCGAGGACTCCAAATGAGGAGTCATCATCACCATCATCAAAAAGGACTCCCTTTCAGATTTGGAGGGGAATCAATTTTTGCTGGTTTTGGTACAATATAAAATTAATTAAAAACAATCAGAATAAACAAATTGAACAGAATCTATTTTGGAAGCATTCCCCGTATTCTCGCTGTTTCTGTACACCGAGTCCGCGTGGAGTATCAACTTCCTCTATACTCTATATGACTAAGTCCAAAACACGCCTGTGATTCTCAAGAAGGAATAGTAAACGTGTCCGTAACGACTTAAACTCAACGACTCAAATCATGACTCAGCGCAGCTTTGACACCGTTTCTTCCTTTCTTCCGCAGGTACGCCGGAGATTCTGCATCGGCAGGGAGAGATATAATCAAGAGTATTCTCACCGTTCCCTTCGATTCCCCTTTTGTTCAACATTTGTGTGTAGGCCTATTCTTACATTCTGTAACCAAAAATGATACGAATTATCAAAGAAAAACAAATTTTCTCGTTTGTCCCAAAAGAATTTCCGTTTTAGAACATGGCTTTTAGGATTTTTCTGTTAATACTCTTGATGACTATCTGTCCTTGCCGATACAAAATCTCCGGCCTCTCCGGGTACCTGGCGGAAGAAAGGCAGCTGCTCCCAAAGATCGCCGTGATTGTTTGACATAGGATTTGAGTAATTGATTTTGAGTCGCTACGGACACGCTTACTCCTTCTTCCTGAGGATCACTGTCGTGTTTTGGACTTCGTCATGCAGACTGGCAGAGTATAGAACGAGGTTATCAAGGATTTTAGAGATTCGATGTGAGGTTTTCACGAAAGCCGGGTCGCAACACTCATGATAAATTCAAATGCGCTAGTCAAAATGTCAGTGTTGCCACATTTGCGGATTTTAAGCCAAACTGGCAGATTTTTTCGACCGACTTGCTGATTTGTTTTTGCTGGCGTGGGAGATTTCTTGGGATTTATTGTTAAAAAGAAACTTTGGCGCATTTTTCAAAGACAGCTGCGTCAATCCTGGATCACGATCTGGCAACACTGGTCAAGGCTGAAGGAAGAGTTCAAGAATTAAATATTCTGTGGAGTGTTTACATCATCTGTCATGGATCTTCTTGTGATCGATATGAAGATATTGCTGCTGCATGCAGGAGGAATGACGTTCTTATATGTAAGTATAAAATGTACTGGTTAGGTCTATGTACTTGTTTATGACAGGAGGGGTATCCAACCTCGAATTCATATCAACTCAAACGTGGCTTGAAAACCTTACAAGGAAATTTCTGTGCAGTCCTAAACATGTCCTGCAATGGTCTTGCATTACTCAGAACTCAGGGTTTCCTTCTTGACAGTTAGGACTCTTATAGGACTGGACTGAAATTTCCTCCCAACCTTTTTAAGCCAAGTTCGAGGTTGTGTAAATTCGAGGTTGGATACCTCTCCTGTTGTATGCTTATTTAATAATTAGTAACTTTCTACAATCTGAATATTTCACTAATTTGTTTGTTTCAAGTCAAATGGAAAGAGGTATAACAAAGATGATATCAGCTAGCAGCCGACTGTTTCAGTTTACATTTGGCATAGAATTTTTTTTTCCTTTTTCTAGATTTTTGCTGACGTTGATAATCCTATGCTTCTTTTTCCATTGGTGATCTCTTTAATTGTTTACATTGAATGACATCTACTTGCAACTACTTCGCAAAACTGCAGGTAACAAGTCTACCAGAAACAATAGCCACATTTTTTGCAGTCATCCAGTTAATCAGCCTAAAAGATTTCACACTATTAGTCATTTTCTTCCTTCGGTTAATCAACCTAAGTTTTTATAAGCTATTTTTTATTCCATTTGCTGGTCGGTTAACCGACCTGTGGAGAAAAGGCAAATAATGCAGCCAATTCTTTTGATAAATTAAAGCCAAATATGTAGGTTCCGACTCGAGCTGCAACCTACTCAACTACAACCTACTCAAACTCAACTGTAAAGTAGCAGCAGTAGAGGTATGCTTATTTTTTAGCATCTCTAGAAACCTTTCCAGACCTCTGTTTTGTTTGTTGTCCTTATAGAACAGTCAAAAGAATAAAATAACAAAATTGATACCAGTTAAGAGCTATATAGTTGAGCAATTTTTCTGCACCAATTTAATGTTGGATTATCATAAACTTCTCAAATTTGAACTTCCTTCTTTTCCATTTGATGGGTTAGAAAAGCTAGCAGCAAGGTAATGAAATTGGGATAATCAACTTGTTTCAGCGCTTGCTTATCTATCAGGGACGGCAAATATGCCAACCAGTTTTCTGCATTGCATCAGCGACAGTAGTATTTTCTTATTTTATATGGGTAGGTGTGGCTGATAGAACGTTTGTAACCTCAAAAGAAGAAACTGCAGAGACAATGGAAATTGTTCTATAATTGCTGACATACAGGAAATCACTATATGAATTAAACATTTTCAGCAAACATTTTGCAGTCAAGTTGCCTGGCATGGGATTTAATTTTTCAGTGGTAATAACATTAAATAAGCATAGGTTTTATGTGCTAACGAGTTCTGAATTGGTGGTGTTCGAGCTTGTCTTTGTATTGTCAGCTGAGCTCAAATGGTCAATATTTTATTTGGTCATAGTACCGTACTCAGCGTTAAGCATAAGGTTTCTGGCATTAGGCATAATGTATTCGAGATCCAAACATACCCAGGAGTTATCATAGGTTGTCCAAAAATCAGGGGTTTGTGGTAGGCTAAGTCAGGGGCGTCACGACTGGGGGGGGGGGGGGACGCCCCCAGTCAACTGACCAAACAGTCAGTTTTTCTGAAAACCAGTTGATTTTTTTTCGAAACTGTTGTTTTTTGTTGAAAACAGTCAGTAAAAATTACCAGCCGGTCGGTAAATGCCTCGTCACTCACACCAAACATTTTGGCTAGTAACGCCTTTGGACTAAGTGACACTGAGTAAAATTTGCAAAACTTGACACAAGAAACAGAAGGAAATTAAGAGAAAACATTCCAAAATAAGGCTGGGCGTAGGCTACTATATAGGGTAAACTAGAAATAGAACAAAAGGTTTTAGAAGTCGCCTGCCTGGTATGTGTCTTAGTGTTTCTTTGATGAATAAATAAGCATGCCTCTACTTATTTCTGGATGTGATTCAAAACCTGCAGACTCATATTCTGGATAACTACTTAAGCGTGGTCACACAGTCGACAGACAAGTTGGTTACTGCAAGTAGGCTTTAGCCTACTATATCGGTATTAATACGAAGTATAGGTTAAAAGATTAAGTTTAGGCTGGAATGAATTGGAGTGTATTTAAGCCTTTAGACCCAAGGCTCCAATCTGCTGAACTGAATTCAGAGTATATGAAGCCTCTAGAGAAGAGGAGGGTCAGAAAAAAGTATCAATCCTAGAGATTGTAGTAAATCTGTAATAGTTTTTGTTCAGCAAAATGATAGTTATTTTAGGTACAGTAACAAGTTCTAGAATATAGGGTCTTGTTATGCAGATTTGGGTTTCACCATTCTAACACGAATGAGAATTTATATTTGTCTCTGCTTTCTGATAAACTCTCCCATTGTAGAGATCCTTAACCAACTGCTATAGCACCTTCTTAAAGTTGAGGGAGGAGGGGGGGGGGGGCTGCCCAATTTCCTTGAAATTTCATATTTTGCCAGTGTGTTGAATTTTGGGTAAAATTTATTGTAGTTTCAAGAAAATTTGAATATTTTTTTATATTAATATTTGACTTCTAATTTGCCACATGCCAGCAAATCTGTCAGTAGCACCATACGCGAGAGTACCAATTTTAACAATGCATAAGCCAAACGTCGCACATATGAAATAGTGAATACATTTTTAGTCGAGTGTTCCTCGAACAATCCACTATTGCGAGCGCCGAAACAGATTTCGGTTTTCACTGTTTTCTTAGAGCTCATAACTGGTGAACACCCACACCTACCCGGTTCAGGGGCAAATGGGCCCAGATTGCTCGGTGAATAATGTTCATAACTTGACCAGAGCTGGACATACGACGATGCAATTCCTCGTATTTGTAGATCCTGTGGCTGGGAATTACTTTCAAATTTTCTCCTCCCCCACCCATCCCGTTCATGGGCAACTTTGCACAGATTGACCAAGAGTAAAGTTCATGACCAGTGACAGGAACCAACAGGTATCAAGTTTACACTTGGTAGGCTTTTGAGCATCGGGGTCTAATTTTGCTTTTTGGGGACCCCCAAACCCCACCCCCACTTGGTGCATAGGCAGTTGCGCCCATTGTTTGACTTTTAATGTTTTTAACTTGACAATAACTGGAGATAGGGCGATGAAATTTCTTGTGCTTTTAGATCTTAGGGTTGGGAATATACATGTGGAGTTCAACCACCCTCAACGCTCATGGGAAAGTTGTCCCAAATTGCGCATGAGGTACTCGTGGAAATATAGGCCTAGACACACATTTTGATGGGTCACGACCCCCCCCCCACCCTTGCGTTAATGGGCAGCTTGGCCTAGATTTCCCATGAGTCTGTTCGTCTATGGAAGGTCTCAAGTTCAACTCTTGTGTACTTGGCGAAATATATGTAGCCTATAGATGTGGATTTTAGTCTAACAGTAACAAATACCACTGCGCGACGTGCTTCAATCCTTCATGAAAAGTTGGAAACTGAACGGCTTTGTCATATGATCTAGGAATTGCCGTCCTTCATGCAGTTGTAACGAAGGGGGTATTAGGCTGCTACGGTTTGGTAAATTGCACTTACTATAACCATGCTAATGGAAAAGAGGCTTAAAGGCTCAGACTGGCTAGAAATACAATCAGTATTGAAATTGAACGAAAAATTTTCAGGATCTCGAATTCTGCATACCGTTTGTTCCGATTAAAAGCTTTTAAAGTGGGATGGTTTCAAATTTGGCTGTTAAAATACTTGTTTGATTACTGGGGATATGAAATGTCTTGGTTCTAACGCTGTTTGTAAACATTTTACTTTCACACTCCACGTTTGAGCATTTGCTCACTAGTCACCGCTTGGGAACAAGGAATCTTTGGTCGATCACTGAAATATGGGTGTTTTATTTAGGTAACCCAGCTCAATGCGAAGGCAGCTTTGGTGTAAGGGATCCAGCGTTTTGCAGATACTTCCATGCAGCACGTGAAGAGAACACAATTTCAGGCTTTATGATTCGAGACCAAAGGCTTTATCACCATTGTTGGTATCTATCGTTTTACCTTGTAAATAAATCTATTCAAGATGCAATGTTTTCTGCTGACTGCCTTTTTATTATTGTTTGTTTGATCTAAATCATTAAATCAACATTAATTATCACATGTGTACAAGGATTCATTCGTGCTTGGTTGAATACGAAGAAAGTAGTTTCTCAGAAAAATAATGGTTTTCTTAGAAATTAGAAAGAGTTGAAACCAAGGAATGCGGAAATGTATGCCACGGAAGTAAATTGTTTGTTGTGACTTTCAAAAGTCGTACGATGAGAAAACGTCGGGGAACAAATTAGTTATGTTTATATTTTTTTTATCAGAGCGAAATCCTAGATATATATCCTTCCAGTCAAAGCAAGGTATCAACATATCAGTTATGTTTCTGGACAGTTGTGGAACAAATGAAGTCTGGAATCGGGAACAGACGAGCCGTCTGGAATCCAGAATAGACTAGCCGTCTGGAATCCAGAATATACAGGTAGTCTGGAATCCCGGAACTGGAAATTTGGAACCTGGAATCCAGACGAAGCCTGGAATTCAGCACGGAGTCCTAATCTGGAAATTTGGAACCTGGAATCCGGACAAAGCCTGGAATCCAGTCCAGAATTCTAGTCTGGAAATTTGGAACCTGGAATCCGGACGAAGCCTGGAATCCAGCCCAGAATTCTAGTCTGGAAATTTGGAACCTGGAATCCGGACAAAGCCTGGAATCCAGCCCAGAATTCTAGTCTGGAAATTTGGAACCTGGAATCCGGACGAAGCCTGGAATTCAGTCCGGAATTCTAGTCTGGAAATTTGGAACCTGGAATCCAGACAAAGCCTGGAAGTCAGCCCCGAATCCTAGTCTGGAAATTTGGAACCTGGAATCCGGATGAAGTCTGGAATTCCAGAATCAGCCTGGAATCCAGGTTCCAAATTTCCAGATGCCTGGATTCCAGGCCGATTTTTTCCCTACGGGATGCCAGGGGTTGTTTTATCTCCGCTTTTGTATACGATTTATACTGATGAGCTTTCGCTAAAAGTTATGCCTTACGAGGATTGGTTGCCACATTAACGGGTTTTGTTACAATCATTTTATGTTTGCGGACGACATCGTGTTAATTTCGCCCACCATTTCTGCCCTCAATCAGTTCATAAAAACATGATATTCTGTTCAACACGAAAAAAACGCTTGCAATGGCCTACCTACCCCCTGGCTTACCAGTTCCTCTGAAAGGGATGCGGCTTGGTGGGAATTAAAATTGTGTTTGTACATAGTTTTACTTATGTAGGGTACTCCCTTCCGGATGACTGTCGGGATAACGACTATGTTACCGCGCTTCTACGAGGTTCGTTTAAGCTAGGTAAAATGATCGTCCTAAAATTTGGGCACTGCTCGTATGTAGTGAAAACTCGCTTGTTCCGTTGCTAATGTTACCAGCTTTTTGGGATATCTCTAGTGGCCAACATTTCACACAAATCTGCCAGACTACTCAAAACTGGCTACAATCGAGTTGACCGCCGCCTATATAAACTACCAAAGATTTGTAGCGTGAGCCATGAACTTCCCTCCCCGAAGGTGTTGTACACTGAATGAGATAGTGACGCGATCTAAAGCGTCCTTTCGCCAGAGAATTTTCTGGTCTGAGAATTTTCTTGTCAGGAATGCCGCGGATCCCCTTTTCAGCTGCCTTCCTGGGAGGAGAGCGGTCCTCAAGGACGTGTGTCCTTAAAACGTTCTAGTGCTTGTTAACTTACGTTGTGTTTTTGTTTGTGTGTGTTTGTGTTGTGTTGTGTGGCCTCTGACTGAAATAAAAGTTATTATTATTATCTATTATTTTATCCCTGTATGAATATATGTTTTCAAATCGGCTTGGGCTCAAGTAGTGTTTAACTTGGCAGCTCAGCGGAAAGAAAGCGACGCAATAAATCTACATAAGCAGAATCCGGGAATTTACCTGAAATTCGCCAGTAAATTCGTGTCCGTCTGGTGGGGGGGCGGGATTTCGGTAGCCCGTCTTTCATTGAATGCTGTCGACTGTGTGGTACCCTTAAAGCTGTCGGGTCCATATTATGGGAATTCGACTCTTCTGCACCTAAAATCAAGTGTCACTAAGCAAATCCGCACGAGGCAATCAGAGCATTAGACGAATATTTGAGAGGCAGTTACTCGTTAGGCAACCCTTCCACGAGACAACGCGGTTTAAGAAAATTAAGTTAACACAATCAGCTTACAGTGAGCTACCGTATATGATATGATATGATAAGATATATATTTACACAAAAAGCCCGAGGGCCATGGCAATACAAAACAAAATAAAAATAAATTTTCACTAAATTACTAATAAACCTAAATGAATCTTTCACGATGCTTCATCGAAAGCTTAAGGAATCTTCCCAACTGGCGAACTCCCGAAAAACATTCATCCTTCATTACTTTAACCAACCATTCCTCATCGGACACTCTTTTTCCAAACACTTCATCCCTCAACCCATCCAATTCACTACATTCACACATCAGGTGCAACACATTCTCATTCATCTCCCCACACATAGGGCAGTAGTAAGGACTAATCCGACTTAAACCCCTTCCCACATACCTCCTCCTATCCCCTAGCGGTAAACAACCACCCCTCATACTTATCACCCACGCTAACTCCTCCCTATTCAACCCTGCTTTAAAATAAATACTTTCCCCCCATGTCTCTTTAGCATCTCTGTAAAACCTCAACGAGCTAAACTTACCGACATCACACTGCCACAGCTGTATTTCCTGATCCATCAACACCTTTTTAACCACACCTGCAACATCTCCTACTTCATGACCTTGCCCCTCCCCGTTATTCCAAAGCGAGCTAACCCCACACTGGTCCAAAATTTGTTTTATTTGGGACGCCCAAGAATCACTCGACTCATCCCGTAATGATTCCATATATGCTGCTTTAAGCACCCGTACTCGCGGCATATTAATAATTCTTTCCCAAAAACTCACCATATTAACCAACCTTCTATTTCTTAACGAAACTAGACCTAGATCTCCTCTCACCACTAATCCATGAATCCTATTGCTTAACCCTAGTAACCTCTTAAAATAACCTAGTTGTACTTGTTCTATTTTTTCTGCCTTACTAAATCCCCAAATCTCTGAAGCATAATGCATTACTGGCACCACTTTCGTTGAAAATATTTCTTTATGCAGCTTCAGATTCGTTACCTCCTTTAGACTACTTCTTAAAATCAAATTACCACAATTTTTTCCCTTTCTCACATTCTGTTCCACCTGCTTACCAAACATTCCCCCAACCGCTTTAAATTTGCATCCCAAATAAACACATTCCTCCTTCACCTCCAATACAGCTTCACCGTACTTAAAAATCTCTCCTTCTTTCCGCTTTCCACCCTTTCTAAATACCACTACCACCGTTTTCTTAACATTCAAATCTAGCTCTTTCTTTTCAAGGTATAACTTCAAAATATCCAATAGTTTCTGCAATTTTGTATGGGATTCTGCCGCCAGGGTTAGATCCTCTGCAAAAAGCAACAAACAAAGAGACACTACGTCAAGCGATAACAAAGGAGCATTATTGTCTACCATAAACTTTTCAACATCATTAATAAAAATAGTATAATATATAGTAGAGGGTGCATGTTAGGATAGTAGTCAGTTTTAATTTTAGAAACAGAATGTCAAGCCAAAACCAGATCGAAACGGTGAAAACTGCAAGAGGGGGGGGGGGGCAGGGGCGTCGCAAGGGGGGGGGTGCGGGGGGTGCAGCACCCCCCCACCTTTTTGAGATTCGGTAATACTAAAATTGTTCGGTCTTTTTTCGATTTACGGGGATTCGGTAGTTATACAGACTCCTAAATAGGCTATCTGTACAAATCTCTTCGGTATAATGATCGGGATTCGGTATAGTTGCCAGTATTCGTTATTTATCACGAATATGGTGAGAGAATTTACTGAAATCATTTGGTAATTTTTCGATGCCGAAACTATTCGGTATATTTATAGAGATTCCGCAGTTACACAGACTCCCGAATAAGCTATTGGTTCAGAATTATTCGGTGTCATGATTGGGATTCGGTAATTTATTAAGTGTAATTTCCAGGATTCGGAAGTTAACCACGAATCCTGACTTTGTTCCAGTTTCGACGAAAGTATACCGAATATGAATGTTGTTCGGTAGTCTTTCGATACCGAAACAATTCGGTATACTAACCGGGATACGGTGGTTATACAGAATCCGGAACACGCTATCGGTCTAAACTTATTCGGTATAATAACTGAGATTCGGTAACTTATTCGTTGTAATTGCCAGGATCCGGAAGTTACCACGAACCTCGAAATTCAGAAGAGGTCGAGTGAAGCACTGGTCGCAGACAAAAGGGATGATCTGTGATATCATCGATAGTCCTTACTTTTATTTTGGATCCCAAAAAGAAAATCTGATCATAAATATTTCGAAAATTCCGCCTGCAGCACTTTTCGTAATGTTCTCTATTTTGTGGAAGGGCGCGTCATTTGACGGGGGTTTTAAGCCAGTTTTAGGATTGAGATTTCGAAACATTAAAAGCTAGAATTTGAATGGAAATTAAATTTGGCAGGAAAAAGCAAAAAAAAATTTCGCCTGCGGCGCTCACTTTATGTTATCATAGCTAGTATATTGACTAGACTACAGTTGCTGCTGCTGCCGTAACGTCGCTCCATCCATTTTCTAGAACTTCTTAAGAGTCTCGGTATTTCATCAACGGTAAATGGTAGAATTTGTAAGAGAAGAAGTTAAATTTTAGCCTACAAAAACAAAAAAAAATGGATTTCGAAAATTTTCGCATGCGGCGCTCGATTTAATTTTCTGTTGGCTATAATATATATTAGCTGTTACTGCAATCATACCCGGCAACGTATTCTCTATGTGGGCTTCGCCAAAACGCCGCCTATTAGTTGGCTTATCGTCGTTCATGCTGCCTTTTACTGCCACTCTTCCTACGTAATCGTTTCTGTTCAATAATTTAAAGCTCGAATTCTTAGTTCTAGGATTCGGTAGAAATTTTGAAAGATTCGGTAAAATTTTGGCTCTGCACCCCCCCACCGAAAATGCACTTGCGACGCCCCTGGGGGGGGGGGACTGCATTCCATATTAGTGGCTATAAGTTCGTTCTGCTTTCGACATCTTCAGAAAGCAGCTACTACAGATGCTCTGACAAAGGCTGTCCAGTACGAGGGAAAGAATGTAATGGCAGGTTTACTCTGATTTCCATGGCTGGCCATACGATTTTCAACAACAAAGTTCTAGTGTTAGCGAAGAGAAAAAATAACAGTTCGACCAGTATTAACTTTGTATGCTTTTGTCGGGAGTCGGTCGACTCGTCGGCACATCGGGTTCTACTTGTACTTAAGAAATCAAATTTTGCAAACCCTGTCGGGCGCACTCGGGAAGTTCAAGTCTCATCGGCACAAGGGGTTATTTTTACACGTAAGAAATCAAGTTCTGTACAGTCTAGTAGAGCAAAACACAGAAGAAATCAAGAGCTCGATCGTTTTGCCGGGCGTCGGTATTCTCGTCGGCACATCCGGTTCTTTTACACGAAAAAAAATATCAAATTCTTTGAATTTTTATCGGGCACATGCCGAAAGTTCAAAAAACAGTTCTTTACAGTCTTGTCGGGCAAAACACAGACGAAATCGAATTCTGAATGCTTTTGTCGGGCGTCGGTATTCTTGTGGTCTTTTTATACTTAAGAAACAAAATTCTGCAAAAAAATTTCCGGAAAAAATACAGATTTAAAATTTTTCGCGGGCGTTGCTTAGTTCAACTGGGATACAGTCGTTGGCAGCTTCGCTTTTTAGCGAAAGCTGAAAGGAAAAGCCGAATATTTGAATTTAAATATTTGAATTTACATCAAAGGAACAACCTCAACTGATGCATTACAGTTAGTTTTACACAAACTTTCGCCTGCGGCGCATTTCGTAGTATTCTTTATCTAGAAGAACGGTGTATTATTTAGTTTTCGTTTTGGGATATAAACTATTAGGGACGTTAAAAGCAGGAAATTGTTTCGTACTATAGCTAAATTTTTCCGGAAAAAAATAGATTAAAAAAATTTCGCCTGCGGCGCGTGGTTCATCGTGTCTTGGCACGGCCGTTAGAAGCACCGATTTTAGGGAAAGCTAAAATGAACAGCATTTGAACTTTAAAAATACGAGATTATATCAAAGAAATAATCTCATGTGATGCATTACAGTTAATTTACAAAAAATTTGCCTGCAGAGCATTTTGTAGTATTCTTTGATTGGAAGAACGGTGTTTCACTTAATTGTCGTTTTAGGATTGAAATGTGTGGGGGGCAGAAACACGTTAAAAGCTAGAACTTATATGGTAGGTATGCCAAATTCTTCCGGAAAAAGGCAGATTTAAAAAATTTCGCTTGCGGCGCTTAGTTTAACTTGTTCTTGGTACAGTCGTTGGAAGCTTCGCTTTTTAGCGAAATCTAAAATGAAAAGCCAAGTATGTGAACTTTAATATACGAAGATACATCAAAGGAATAATCTCTATGGATGCAGTAGGCCTATAGCTAGTTTTACCCCTGTTCTATTCTGTGCTGGGGGGAAATGTGCGCCGTTGCCGCGAAGTGGCAACGCCGCGTTTTGTCGGCACATTTTTGATTCCGTCGGCAAAAACATGACGTCCCCCCCCCAAACGTAAAAGGCTAGTGACGCCCCTGCTAGGAGATAGATCCTCACGAGCCTCCCCACGCTACCGAATCGACCAGATCGCGTCTTATCCACTCTATTACAGTGGTGGCCTATCGGTGGTCTAGGGTGACAGCTGTCGAGCAAACTAAGGTGAGTTACATCATGGCACAATAGAGCTGTGACAATTAGGATAGAGAAAAATAAGAAAATGGCAAAGAAAAATGGGATCACAAAGAGAAGGATATTAGGAACTGACCAGCTTTCGAAAAGTTAGTTAAGGTATAGGCTAGTGTACAGAACAGTGTAGTTGTAATGTGGTGTTTCTTAGGCACTCGGATATGTGCTATGTATGTGCTGCTGTAGATTTTAGTTAATTTTTGTATCTAGTTTGTTAGTGGGTTATCTAAAAATTAATGTTCCGTTAAGCTGGTTGATTATTTTTGGGGCTGGATAGTTCGACAGTTTTTCAGTTCGGATGAGACGCGTAAAAAGCGGAAGCGACAGGAATCCGAACCTTAGGTATAGGCGTAGCCTTTATATACTGACGTCATTTTCGTCTTGAAGGAAGATTTGCTTGAAAGGAAGCAAAGCGGGACCAATATGGTACGCTGGGCTACCCTCCGCTTATTGCAGGAGGAAGTACTTATGTAATTACACTCGAGATACCCTCTACTTATTGTTGGAGGAAGTACTGGACCATACTAGGCGAGAACCACCTAACAGTTGTTGCTCCCTCAGAGGCAGCGTGCGCGTGCGATAATGCCAGAAGCGTTAAATCCAGTCAGAAAGATGCTGCCAAATGTAACGACAGTTCTGATTACGTGGTTGGTGCCCATAGGGTTTAAGCACAGGTGGAGAAATCCTCTCTTGAATCTAGAGAAGAACGGTGGAGTTGATGACGCATGGATAAAACGTCGCCCCATTCCTTATCTGTAAGAATAGTTGTAAAAAACCCCCTGAATTGGATGCAATATCGCACCTGGCAATACGTTAGGTCAGTAAATAGGCAAGGTGTTATTCAGCTAAGAAAAATAGAATTAGCTGGTAGAGTTTTGATAGGCTCCTGTCTGTTATTTGTTTAACTTGTCCAGTTTTACCCAAAAATACATAGGAATTGTAACAGGGTTAAAATGGATAGATAGCTGAGAGCAACTGAGGAAACAAAAAACTGTGTCTCAGAGAAGACGCCCATAAGCTAGGGAGGGAAGTTGTCTATAGCAAGGGCTCGACCCCGATGAAAAATTTCTAGCCTGCGTAGTAGTACGAAAACGTTGCATGTAATACTATGTAATAGCAAAGAATACTATCATTTAATGTGCCTCAGACTGGTCCAATCTTATGTAGTAGTATCCAGTAGCATCCTGTCTTGCCATAGTAACATCCAGTCTTGCTAATAGTATCATATAGTAGTATGCAGTAACACGGTAGCCTTGAAGTAGAAGCATGTAGTAGCATCGTTAGTACTGCATGCAACTTTTTCGTACTACTTCGTAGTGCTATTTTGAGGTAAATTTTTCATCGGGGCGGACTCAGGCATGGTCGGAATTTCCGACATCAGTTACACTTTGGCTGAAGGAAACGGACAATTAATGTTGAGATTTATGCGTAATACGCAGACAGACCGCTGTTGATTTTACGAAATTTGTGTGCCCAAAATGGCTTGTTAACTAACGTGGAGTTCCGGGAGTAATTGTGCTTGAGACGAATGGGCATGGTGGGGATTTGTAGATGTTCGAGTGGAAGCGAGGAGTTGGGCACTCCCGCTAAAGCCTCTGAGGTTCCGACGTTTGGTGTCGACACGGAACACATGCTGTGCCGACAGATGTAGCGCCTCGACGTCATGGAATTGACCAATGTAAGACCTGGATTTAGGCTGTGGTGCCACCTATGTTGGATAAGTAGTTGGAACAGTCACAAATTACCAAAGGACTTCTGTCATAGAGTGACTCTATCGACGATCAGGCAAGCGATTTGGCCACAACGCAAGTAATTATCTCCTAATGCACGTAACCTGATACCTATAGCTGATATGTGCTAGCTCAACTCTATTACACTTGGAATGACCGGAAATTCGGTAGAAGTAATAGTGCAAACACACGATCAGGATTTCCCGGCCGGATTTCCTACACTGTACTCCTTCTTTTGTAAAATTCCATTATATATTAAATATTTTATCTCTCTTTGTCTCTCTCTCTGAAAAAATTTCAACTTTTCCATATGGAAGTGATGATGGTGCCGCAAATCCGGGCAGGAATTTCCGCCCGGAAGCTCCCGATCCTCATCGTGTGTTCGCACTATAAGGCAGGATGTATTGATCAGTTTAGTAAAGCAGTTATGACATATCACGGTAAACAGACAAGCTGAATCCGTATCCGAACTTGGGTCTCCCAGATAATCAGCCATTGGTCTTAATCTGTTTCAAAGTTTTACGAATTCTGTTTAAGACCGGAATCGACAAGACCCTGTTGTCTGGGACAGATATTTAATTTTTGGGATCCCGTTGAAACCTTTGGTCTTGTTGTATGGGTGTCATGATATTTCCTTATGATAGGCTGTTGAATTTTACGAAGGCTTTTCAGATGTGCTTCAACGCTAGCATAGACGCCAAAAATTTAGACTAGAATGAGCTACTCCAGCGTCTGCAAAACCCCTCCTGTCCTGGGAAACGACAACCTTCAACCTTGCTTTGTAATCGACATTTTCCATCTGTTCTGGGCACACTTGTTTCACGGGTCTCCTGTCATTTGAATTCGTATAGCTTTTCCATTATGTTTAGAAATTCCGTGCCATTCACTTGTAGTCAAACAATCCATAGACCAACAATCCATGCACATAACCTTGTCTCCTCGCTTTTGTTCTATAACGTATATTAATGTTATCCCGTCGGACTTCACTTCAACAACTAACCTATTGTAATTTTGACAGGCTAAAATGGCCAAGTGAGGCAGATACAAATGACATGGGAATAGAACAGGTAGCCGAATAGCTGCCACCATTAATCATGTCTCCGACCTATCGAGGTTATGCAACCTGGTTTAAACGACTCGGCTGGTCCTTAGGGACGAGTTTTAACGACTGAAACAGGGCTGAGCCAAAATTAACAAATTTTTTGAGACTCAGATTATTTTTAGTTTAAAACTAGACCTACGTTGCCGGGGCAACGTGAAGTGTTGCGGCAACCTTTGTCCGGCTTCGCCGACTAAAGTGTTGCGAGAGCAACACTTTGGTTTTGTTTCTTCGCTGTCGGTTAAATGCTGAAATTGTCAACTTATCGAAGCTTTTAAAACGGTATGTTCTAAAGAGAATAATCACATGATCAAAAGCTGTTCTTTAGCGTTGTAAAACCAACAACAAAACAATATCGGAAGAAGGGACTAAATTGACTTGGCGGTCAGTTGAACTTTATCCTTTTCAATCGTAGATATCGTGACGGATGAAAACTTGGAACAATATCTTATATAATCAAGTTGGTATTATAAAGCTATCCGTAACGTTTCAGGACTAAAATACCATAGATGACACTATTAATTATTACAAAACTACCTTATTGTTTTAGATTACCGTATCGTTTGTACCCGTTGTGTAAACAGTTAATCTTCGGTTATAGCGATAGACCATCGATACAAACTTTCTTACCGTCATATTTACAGATATCGAATACAATGTGCACCAATTTTCAAAAATTTCTAGCCCCTCGTGAACCGATTCTTACTTACAAGTCCCTCTCCCGTGATTGACATCAAATTCATCGGAACAAATAATGGACACACCAGCTATTAAAAGTTGCAAACCCCTCATCGCTGAAGATGATTATAGCATAAAAGCCGTTTTGGCTTTTTGGGAACAAAATTGTTCTTACCATCTAATACACCTGATACAAATAACAGGTAGACCAACTAGCAAAAGCTGCAAACTCCTCATTGCCGAAGATGATTATGAGCTAACAGTCGACTGTTGCTTACAGTCGACTGTTGCTTACAAGTCCCTTACATGTCTCACAACTGGTATCGCCTATTTTTGGTTTCAGTGTGTACCTTACTCCTGAAGTTGTCAACCCCTTGAAACTTTCAAACTGGTTTATCTCATGAAGGATTTTTGTTCAAAAAAAATGGATGACATATACTTTGATCAGCTCATCAAGGGCATCGATTGCCCTAACCACAACAAAAGCATATCGGAAAAAGGGACTAAATTGACTTTGCAGTCAGTTGAACTTTATCCTTTTCAATCGTAGACATCGTGACGGATGAAAACTTGGAACAATATCCTATATAATCTAGTTGGTATTATAAAGCTATCCGTAACTTTTCAGGATTAAAATACCATAGATGACACTATTAATTATTACGAAACTACCTTATTTTACATTATCGTTTGTACCCGTTGCGAAAACAGTAAATCCTAGGATACAGCGAGAGACCATCGATACAAACTTTCTTACCGTCAGTTTTATATAAATCGAATACAATGTGCAACAATTTGCACAAATTTCTAGCCCCTCGTGCACCGATTCTACTGACAAGTCCCTTTCCCGTGATAGACATCAAGTTCACCGGATAAAAATAATGGGTACACCGGCTAGCAAAAGTTTCAAACCCCTCATCGCTGAAGATTTTTGTAGCATAACAGCCTATTATTACTGACAAGTCCCTTGCATGTCTTACTCGTCAGTTCTCATTCAGCATTTGCCGTGAGCACATCTAGTGAAATATTGCCTCATGCTTTACCCTTGGACTGTTTTCTGGTGACGTTGATTTTGGCTCCGCCCACGGACTTTTCTCCTTCGGATCATTTCACTGCGGAATGGCTAGCGAGAAACTCGTTTTGAACGCTTTGCTGAATTTCGTGTCACGTGCGAGAAAAACGGGTTGCCCGGTGGACTCGATAACGAGAATTGCCTGTGAATTTTTCAAACCCGAAGAAATTGTCGATGCGAAGAAAGTGTTATGGGCTGATGCCGCATCGACGCGACCAACTGAGCGGCAAAAACTGGGCGACAATGTTCATGATATAGTACGCGCGTTTGACATGTGTGACGAGAAAAAGATAACGTTACCACGTTACGTAATATTTGAACCAGATCAAGTGCCAATAGTACCGGGTGAAACTACTGCAACACTTACACGCAAGCTGAATGAATTCTACATGGAATTCAAAAACTTTGCAGAACAGAATAGTTCCAAGGCAATCGCCTTTCCCCAGCCAGGACCGTCCGCTCTTCAAAAATCAAAGACTCTTTACTCCGTCGTTGTCAAAAACCCCCCCAAAGATCTTGACAACCCGTGTGCCCGAAAAGACTTTCTTGACAATGTTGCCGGGAATAGTAGCTCCAGCATTGTCACTCTCAAGCCACGAAAGGATGAATGGCGAGTCGTAATGTCGAATAAAGATGCTGCCAATTCGCTTGCTGATGCAGTCAACAAGTCGAACCGAGCTGCCGATGCGAAAGTGACGACTCCTGCATTCTTCGGTATCGTGCGCCGCACGCCTTCTGAAACGACCGGTCAGAACATTCAGAGTCTCTTAAAGAATTGCGTGGAAGTGACTCAGATTCGCGAAACTAGGTCTTTCCGCCTGAAGTTCGAGACGAGACAGGACCTTCAATATGCCGTAGACAATCCGCCAGTGATAGGGTACGAGCGCCTTACCGTCCATGAATATAAGTTCCTTCCCCCGCAGTGCTTCAAATGCCAGGCATATGGTCACAATGCAAGCAGTTGTGCACAGACTGAGAAGTGTTCTCATTGTGCAGGGCCGCATAGAAATTCGCGAGAAAACCCCTGTCAACTAGCCATGAAGTGTGCTCTCTGCGGAAAAAGCGATCACCCCTGCTATGCGTACAAGTGTCCTGAAGCCCAGAAGGTAATGAAATGAACCGTTCTCTAAGAATAACCACCTTGAATATTAATGGCTCAGTGATAGATAAAAGACCTGTTCTTGTGCAACTTATGAGCTCATGTGACGTTCTGTGCATACAAGAGCACTTCTTGTCCAGCGATGGACTAGACCTGTTAATTCTTGATGGCTGGATTAAGGTTTTTGGAGTTCCTGCTCTTTCAAGCGGAAGGGGCAGGCCCTCTGGTGGTACTGCTGTCTTGGCTCGTGCAGAACTTTCGCCTGCATTGCACCTGACGTCAGAGTTCTTTGTCTCAGTAAAACTCTGTGACGTTGTAGTCTTCTCGGTATATCTACCAACTGATTACCGCGACCGAAACTCAGAAAGAAAGTTTAGCATTGCCTGCAGTAAGCTTGCCAGTGCCGTGACTGCAACCCGTCAACAAGGGCTCGAAATAGTGGTCGCTGGGGACTTTAACTGTGACCTCAGAAATGCAAACAACCCCAGGACTGAGATTCTTTTAAATGCCTGTGCTGAACTCGAAGTTATAAATAATGACTTGGACTTCACTTACGTGCACAACAGTGGCTCTACATCTAGTCTCGATTTTATAGTTAAGTCAAAACTGAAAGCAACTTCGCTTCACTCACATGTTGACACTTCTACAAACATTTCTGATCATCTACCTGTCTCGAACTCTTTCGAGATCACGCGCCCCGCGTCTCCTCAAAAATGCGAAAGATGGGTCTGGATAACTGAATGGGAGAAGATTGTCTTACCTGTGTATCAAGCTGTGTCTGACGACATTCTGTCGAGGATTAAGGTGCCTTACCACCTTCTCCAGGCTGGCTCAAACCTTGACGAGCGTGAAAAACAGCTGTGTCTTAACATGTTCTGCACCGAAATTGTACACGCCTTGCTTGTCGCTGAATCTGCCGCTGTACCAAGGCGGAGAGTGCGAATTGGTACTGAGATTCCAAAGTGGAAAGAAAATCCTGAGCTTGTTGAAGCACGTAAATCTTCCCATTTCTGGTTTAAGTTATGGTGTGAGAATGGAAAACCAAGAGATGGAGTAGTGAATCAAACCCGTTTGCATACAAAGAGAAAGTTCGCCAAGTGTTTATCTAAGCATCGTATAAACATCATAGATGAGAATAGTGCTCGTGTCGCAAGTAACCCTAACGAAGTGTGGAAGTTTCTTCGTAGTAAAAAAAATAAATCGTGTAGCTCCACGCAGCTTGGTCCCTCCGAGACTGAATGGAATGATTATTTCTCTGCCGAGTTCTGTGCACCTGACCCACAGCTTGAAGTACAGTTTGAAAAAGAGTTGGATGAAAAACTCGGATGCAGCGATCTTTCTAGCCCCGGATTTTCTGTTTCGTATTCCAGTGTTTGTGAGGCAATTCGCAAGGTCAAAAAGAAAACTTCTAAGGGCGACGACAAAATATGTGGTCTGCATTTGACTAACGGTAGTTTTATGCTTTTTGAATATCTTACATTGCTTTATCAAATGATATTTGCGAGTGGTTTAGTACCTGATTCATTTTCTGTAGGCCTTGTAACACCGGTTCTGAAAAAGGGCAAAGATCCCTCACAGTGTAGCTCACATCGTCCAATTACTGTTGCGCCTGTGCTCTGTAAAATTTTTGAATTACTTGTTCTTGGTGAAATTACCCGTGTATGTTATACTCGCGATAACCAATTTGGCTTCAAAAAGGGAAGTAGCAGAGAGCACGCACACCACCTTATTTGTAATGTACTTCTAGAATGTGACCGAACCGGTGAGTACGTTATCATTTCAGCGCTCGACGTAACACGAGCTTTCGATTCCGGTATACACGGCCAGCTGCTTCTAAGTGCGTCTAACCGCGGTCTTGACCGGTCTATTTTGATTCCTTTTCGTGATCTGTACAGTAAGCTTAAAGTCAAAGTGAAGATCCTTCTGCCAAATGGTGTGAAAATTTCATCAGTAGTAATTCCCGTTAGAAAGGGAATACGTCAAGGAGCTCTATCTTCGCCTCCTCTCTACAATAATAGCGTTAGTGAAGCTCAGAATGTGACAAAGCCCAGTTTTGTGTATTTAGGATTAGATATTTCGTTGTTAAACTACGCTGACGACATTTTGAATCTGAGCCGTTCTATTAGTGCAACAGAGTCAAACTTCCTGTCCCTAAGCGAGTCGTACAATAAGATCGGCCTTTCATTTAATGAGGCAAAAACAGAGGTTGTTATTTTCAACCGCAAAAGTGGTGATCCTGCTCCTCCTGTAAAGCTTGGTGATCAGACCATCCAGCCTTCTTCTAGTCTAGTATACCTAGGCCTCCCTATTGGTGATAGTATCAGAACAACTCGTTCTCTATTAGTAGAGGATTTTGCGAGCAAAACTCGTAAGGCATATGGCATGATCTTATCATCTAAAGCATGTTACAATCGGCATATTCGAGCTCGGCTATTCGCAAGTCTGGTCATGCCGCACATACTCGCTCTTTCTCCATTTTGGCGCCTGCTATCAGATCTAAATAAGCGTAAAATTCGTTCTTGCTTTTACCGTTTTTGCAAGTTTCTGCTAGGTTTACCTCCGTGGACACGGAACACTTATGTGAGCAAGAAGTATAATGTCCCAGAGCCTTTCTGTGCTGTTAAAGACAGAATTGAAAAGTTCCGACAAAGTTTAAGGTCTGACAATAGTCTCACTGAGGCTATACGTTACTAGTTGTGCTTTTGTTTGTAAATATGGGTGTAAACAGTCGAGTTGTTACGAGTTAAATGTCTGAGTGCCTGTGTTGAAGTGTTTTTTTCTTTCTTTTGATGTTGTGAAATTTTTTGTGATTTTGCTTTCTCTCTTTTCCTATACTCCGCTTTTGTGCTTTTGCCTTTAATTAGCGGGAAATAAAATTCATTCATTCATTCATTCATTCATTCATTCAATTGGGAACCTAATTGTTCTTACCATCAAATGACAGGTACGCCAACTAGCGAAAGCTGCAAACCCCTTATTGCCGAAGATGATTATGAGCTAACACTCGACTGCCGCGTACAAGTCCCCTACATGTCTCACAACTGGTATCACCTATTTTTGGTTTCAGTGTGTACCTTACTACTGAAGTTGTCAACCCCTTGAAACTTTCAAACTGGTGTATCTCATGAAGGAATTTGTGTACCAAAAAATGGATGACATATACTTTGATCAGCTCATCAGCGGCTATCGATTGCCGTCGAAAAAAAAAATTCTACCTGTCTTAGTTCAAAAGTTGACTTTTTTGCCGTAGGCCAACTTTCTAACGTCACCACTTAGAAAGGAGCAAAGGATAAGCTCTAGTTTCTTTAGCAATGAGAGAACTTCTAAAGTTTAAGAGGTACATCTGATACCATTTCTCTACCGCAAACCCAAGTGCAAAAAAACGAATGATAAACTCAGCTGAAATCGCGTACACAAATGGAACCAAATTGTTCTTACCATCGAATACACCGGAAACAAATAACAGGTACACCAACTAGCAAAAGCTGCAACGCCCTCATTACCGAAGATGATTATGAGCTAACAGTCGACTGTTGCTTAAAAGTCCCCTACATGGCTCATAACTGCTATCGCCTATTTTTGGTTTCAATGTACCTTACTACTGAAGTTGTCAACCCCTTTGAAATTTTCAAACTGGTGTATCTCATGAAGGAATTTTTGTACCAAAAAATGGATGACATATACTTTGATCAGCTCATCAGTGGCTATCAATTGCCGTCGAAAAAAAAATTCTACCTGTCTTAGTTCAAAAGTTGACTTTTTTGCCGTAGGCCAACTTTCTAACGTCACGACTTAGAAAGGAGCAAAGGATAAGCTCTAGTTTCTTTAGCAATGAGAGAACTTTTAAAGTTTAAGGGGCACATCTGATACCGTTACTCTACCGCAAACCCAAGTGCAAAAAAAAAAAATTATAAACTCAGCTGGAATCGTCGCAGACATGGACAGAAACAATAGATGGCAGCACTTTCGGACCCGTGGGAAAAAGCCACTTTTTTGTCTCTGTAGATTTTTCTATTTATCACTCAAAGAAGATATGTTGGCTGTGGGGCCGGGTAACTGCCGCATATATTTAACACTTATAGATTTTAGTCCATCTTCAATTTGAAACTGGTGCCTGCCTGCTAGCGTGCTAGAACGGAGCTTTCCACTCGAAAGCAGAAACATGGTTTGATGAAACGAAAGGTTCGCTACACAACTTGAGATGGTCCTCTCCGACATAGGCTATACAACTCCACTTCACTTCGCAAACCGTAGGCTCTGGCTCGATGACAAGCAAAAACCATCCTTATTGGCCCCAGGCAAGAGTTCTACGGAGCTTTCCAAAATGTAATGTCATATTCATCAATCCGGCCTAAGGTCCACGCTTTCCGTAAAAACCGCACAGGTTAGACCCTTCCCAGTTACCAGGAATAAAACGAAATCGGAGTCATAGGAAAAAAAAAAAAAAAAAAAAAAAAAAACGAGGACAAAACCAAAGTGTTGCTCTCGCAACACAATGAATGCCCGGGACCTCGGCGAGGCCAAAATAAACGACTGATACGACTTCTCAAAAGGCAGGGGGGGGGGAATCACCCCCCCCCACTCTCGGGCCACCCCTGACCACCAGTGATAATTTCTAAGGAATCGTATGTGACATTTTTTTTAATATATCACAACTATACTCTCCAAAGTCAACCAACGGTCAAAGAAGCATACCGGTAGGCTACTAGTAAAGTGGGATGTCTGAAACACGAGGTCATCCTAAATACCGACTTTCATCAAGCTAGATCCGATCACCCGTTCGCAAGTTATAAATCGGATTTTCGAGCAATAATTTTTTATTATGTCCATATAAGAAGTGATCCAAATGGACACATGTTGGTGTCCATTGTAGAGAGATATCCTGAGCTTTAGAACCTTGGAATCTATTGCCACTTGACAATACCCTCCCTAGAAAAATACCCGGGTACCGTGTGAACACTTTCCCCTCTGTCTCCAGGAGAAAATACCTGCCGTGTAAATGATCCTTAAGGGATGTAGAATAGAATAGGTAAGAGAGCGAATGGCCATCCCAATAGTTAAAGAGTTTCCGGTTTCCCCCTTCAACTTCCCCCAATGTCACCGGATCCGGTCTGTATTTAAAATGGAACGTCTGAGACACGAGATCCTTCCATGTATCAAGTTTCATTAAGGTCCGAGCACCCATTCGTAACTTAAAATTATCTAATTTTTCCGGATTCCCCCTAACCTCCAGATGGTCGGATCGGGGAAGCGACTATTTTTAACTGAATCTGGTTCGGTCCCAGATACGCCCGCCAAGTTTCATCGTCCTAGCTTATCTGGAAGTGCCGGTCGCCGGAGCTAGCAAAACCGGGAACCGACAGACCGACTGACGGACAGAAATTACAATCGCTATATGGCACTTGGCTGAAGTGCAAGTGCCATAAAAAGGTAATGCTATGGCACTGCATACTAGTGTATTTCTGTTGATATTCTAGTTTCGAAACGAAGAGCTTTTGGTCAAAATGAACTAAACTGAAAAAGAAATCTCTGTCGCGAGAACCGGAAGAGAAGCGGTGTGACTGTATTACTGTTACTAAACTTGCCGTGCCTTATCTGGTATCTAGACACGTCCTGGCCCCTTCGCCAGATGAACACTTACACATCAATTACTGTACAATCATTATAATTATCATCCATCTCATTAACCTTTCCGAGGAAAAAAAACAAAATTTATTTCGTAGATGTTCGCGTTCTCTTGTTCCATGAGAAATTAGCTCCGTATGATTTAGGGGCTGTCTTCTTCTTCTGTGAATTTTCAAAGACGTCGTAGCAGTAGCCCATTTTCTCACAGTAAGCGATGGCTTCTTCTTTGGATGGGAAAGTGAGCATGACGTTTGAAAGCGGGTCGCTCCTGAAAGAATGGTAACAATAACAATTTTGAGACCCACAAACTCATGAATGATGATCAACAGTCTTTGCTGCGAACCCAGCTGTTTATCCCAAGTGGTCCCAAAATCACACGTGGCAACTCAGAGAGAGTTCAACATGTAGGGTACTTCCCACCAAGCGGATTCGACACCGGTTTTTCACTTGACGGGTCCCCCTCTGTGTCACAGCCCAATCAACAGATTCGTTCAAGCGGCGGCTCGACCAACAGTGGAAGACAAAGCGGTTCAAATACGAGTGAGACGCCGACCATTTGATGTAGTCGATGACTGGCTCATGGGAGCCATCCGACGAAGCCATTCTGCAAGGTAATGTTTGAATACTCTATATGACTAAGTCCGAAACACGCCAGTGAACCTCGGGAAGAACAAGAAACATCACCCAAACAAACCCTCAGAATTGATTTATATCCTGTGTAAGTCAAACAACAAGGCTCTTCGCTATGCGAACGGCGATTCTTCATAAGCACGAGGAGTTAGTCATCACGAGTATTCTTGATTACAACCCCGTTCAAGCATTGTTCAAATAGGTATAATAAGGTGTAATACGGTGTATAGGGATTCGTCTATTCCTCGGGGCGCGCTGACATAAGCTGTATAAGGAGAATTATAGACCCTGGTTCTATTTTGTCTTAATCAGAGCAATCAGATCGCGCTTGGTTGGGCTCCGAGAGCGGGCTGAAAAAGCTCCGTCAGGGTTGCGACGGGACGCACAAAACTTCACTTTGTTGGATTTGCCGTAACAACTTTTCTTTGAGAGAACACATTTTGTTCTTTTACAACTGCTTATTATTTGATCGAGGAATACTGTTGTCCATGCGTTAATTTTAGTAGTTTTTTTTTACAACATAATGGTCGGCAAATTGTCGAGTGGTATTAGGGACACTTTTACTGATCTTTAGAGGCTCGAAAAATTGTATCAGTGTGGCAAAAATTCCAAACAAGTACACAATTACAAACTTCCCCAATGAGGTTGGGGTTCGCAGATCACAGGACGCCGGAAATGCCAAGAGTTACCGCAGAGCAAAAAAGAGACAAGTTAATAGCCGTTTTTTAACTTCAAATCGCTGTAACGACACCCCTGCCACAGAGGGAAAAAAGAGCCGACCGTATTAGTAGTCTGTTCAAAATCCCGAAGTTCCGAGATTGTCTGTTTGTATGTTATTTTCTTGTTGTCTTGTTCTTTTCTTTTTATTTCAATTTATCTCTTCTCCTCCACACTCTTATGTTAACTTTTCATCGGGCAGGGCTAAAAAGAAAGCGGCTGCAGGAACCGGTCTCGGCAAGAGGCCGATTTTGGCGGTCTGGAAAGCTCCACTAGCTTATCCGCCGTGCGTTCTCGCGACTGCGGCTAACATTTCTTTCGTTTTCCGATGCTGTTCTTGCGCTCCACTAGTTTTGGAAAGTCATGGGGAAAGTGACTCTACTCGTACGCGGGTTTGGCAAGCCAGCGAGAGGTTGTAAAGGCGCAACAATTTCCCGTTCGTTCTTGCGCTCGGCGGATTCTCGCTTTGCTTTTTGGAAAGCGAACCCGCGAGAAAGCCAAATTCGCTCTCACACCTGAAGATTATTCTGACACTAAATTCCCGCTCGGGTTTTTCCATTCCCAACTGAGACTGACCTACGTGACAACGGCCTGACATGGAGCCAAATCCCATTATTTTCTGGAATTTTCTGATTGGCTAGACCAAGTCAGATAGAAAAAAATCGTGCTGAAAGAAAAAACCGTTGTAGGCCGTGTGCATTTCACGTACAGTTTGTATTAGTCGTATATGTAACTACGAATTAAATAAAATGATCCTTCAGCACAATCTAACTGCGAATCATAGTTATCTGTGCTAAACGGACACATCAGCCGAGTTTATTCGAGCGACATTTCTGCCATTTTACCAAGGGTGCTCCTCAGGCTCAAACCTAGGAAAGTGATCACAGGTTCTTTTTTATGTCTTGAGCCTGAGGATGACCTTTGCAAGAAGGGCTTAAAACAAATTCAGCTGACGTTCCGTTTAGCGCATTCAACTATAAGCAAAATTAATTAAATTGGCAGCTTACCCTGAAGCCCATCCCATCAGTGGGTTTTCCCATCTCTCTCTAGTGTCGAACTCCAACTGCCAGCTTGCAGTCTTGAAAGTTCCAGACTGCATTGCGTGCTTGACTGGCATCGTGATGCGGACTCGGCGCGTCTTCAGGTGTTCCTCAGGGAATCCAGTCGTTAGTGCAACGTTTTCCTGGAAAAATGTTCAGCGTTAAGGCGTTGAGCTTTGAACTTGGCCTAAAAGCCAGGCCTTACCTTCCAGATTCCCAGAGAGGCTTCAGCATAGTGAAGCCAACCCTTCCAGATTTTCAGGAAAATGATGACAGCTAATTCTGATATTCTTAAATATTTCCTCCACTTCGCACTTCAAATATCTCTTCCATCCCAGTCACAACTGTCAATCATTTTCCCTTTTCTTCCTCTATTTGAATTTATGTTTTGTCTCTCGAACAGGTTACCTCTATGGGACTTCCAGATATCCGGAATCTGTTGTGTCCAAGACCGCGGAGTTCCAGACGTTTTTTACCTCGCTTCACCTTCCAGATCCGTCTCGACGAAAACAGCTGACTGGAATCCGGAAGAAAAATCTGGAAGGTGAAGCCTGGCTTTAAGGCCAGGCTTCACCAGGCCACGCTGAAGAATATGAGGCAATCCAAACCTATCAAATATTTATTAACAGTACTGAACGCAAATAAATAATCCAAGTAGAATAGAATAAAACTGAAGACATATGCCTACATTGTTACGTTTTGATATTTTTAACTGAGTTGCTTTGCACCCCTTTCCCGCTAGGTCATGACGTTCAGAAACTTTGCATTATTTCGTGGAATGTTAAGCTTTTTCCAATGGAATAAAAAAAACATTAAAAAAGAAACAGGGAACTCTGGAGAGTTAGATTTTGTTCTCGGTGTCAGAGAAATGCTAAAACACTTGGCTATTAGCTGTTATTAAGTTGTTAGTTTATTCTTACAATTTTTCTGATTTGAGGCGAAAAACCAAACCAGGACATTGTAAAATTCAAAGACGTGTTCAATGAAGCACGGGCTACTTTTCGCCGCTAAGCACAGGGATTCACAGATTAGTATCCGCGTTTTGTTTCTGTCCCGCGGACTCACTTCCCGAATCTCGCTTGTCCCCAGAGATGTGCATCCTCCGTTTACCATCACTATCCTGAAAAAGGGACTCCTTTCCAGATAAGGCGGAGTCGACTTGGGGAGTTGCTGGTTCATTCCAGTATCACCTACTGGCTCCTCGGCTTCTGCGTACATCATTCCGGACGGTAAGCTGGTACGATGGAGTTTCCGTGAGCTATTTCCGTTTCCTAACCGAACAGGAACAGCACATACAAGTTTCCGTTAGTCAGATCAAGGAAGTACCCGGCTCGTATGCCCTGGTTTGCATGAGCACTACCGGAACCGTAGTACATGGCTCCCTGTTCCCTAGACAGTATATAGTATTAACAAGAGCTACGAGCTATATGGCACTTGTTACGACTCGGTGGTACAAGAAAGCAGACGAAAACGTAACAAAATGCCCTTTTCTATCACAGAGCCTAGTCGTCAAGAAATTTGGTTCGGAGGTAGGAGTAGCAAATCTCTACTCGTACAACGTTCATCAAGTTTCACACTAGTCTGAGCTTTACAGGGACATGTCCGGTACCCCCTTTCAACGCGCCCCGCCTACGTCAAATCCTTCCCATTGTTCCTTCCAAGTTTTAGCCAAACCGATCGACTCGTTTGATCCCTAGACACAGAAGACAATTTCTGGGACTCCCTCCAATTCTCCACCGTGGCCGAATCCGGTTTGGACACATAAATTGATTCCTAGGCCATGTTCTCTTACCACCTATCAAGTTTCACTCGACTCTAAGCATTTGCCACGAAATTCCGGTACCCCCCGCCCCCACACCGTTGTCGGATCCGACCTGGACCCTAAAACTGATCATTCAGGCCATATGACGTTTATATCGAATCATTTCATTCTTTTGACTCCTGGCCTAGCCAATTTCCGGGACTCCCACCCCCGAACTTCCCTCAGCGTGGCCGAATCCGGATTGGACAGATACATCCGTCATCTTCTCTGAACGTCCATCCAGTTTGACACGAATCGAGCACTAAAACAATATTCCGGTATCCCCTCCAGCTCCCCACACCGAGCATCCGGCGGGGATGGCAAAATAGATAATCTAAGGCATATGACCTTTGTACATATACATTTCCATCCTAATCATTTAACTTTTTCGTGCCTATACGTACCACAAAATTTCCGGAATCCCATCTCCAACTACCCCGCCGTGCTCGAATCCGCTCCGGACAGATGCGGTACGGACCCCACATATGTCCTAATCCCTCTACATTTCAAGTTTCATTCAAATCACTCCCTAACTCAGTCCCCCCCCCCCCCCCCCAACTGAGGTCGAACATGACACGGATACATCAACGTCGCATCTATTATAGCTCCTCCTCAATCAAATATGACTTGAATAGAAGCATGCCTGAAAACTTCCGGTACCCCCTTCATCTCCTCCCCACCGTGGCTGAATCCGGTCCGGAAACAAAATATAAAACAGACCAGACAATGTCTTTACTGTAAAACTTTTATCCCAATCGGCCGATCCGTTTGGTTCCTGTGCGTGTCACAACACCCCCACCCCCTCCTAACTCCCCCGACCGTGGCCACATCCGGTTCCGACACACGTTTTGCCTATAGGTCATCAGTTCTTACCGTCCATAAAGTTGCACTCGAATCGGACCAACCCTTCGCAACTTACGCAAGTCACTAATTTCCGAATTTTCCTTCCCTCACCCCCCCCCCCCCCCCAAAAAAATGGTCGGGTCCAACAGTGAAAGTTTTCCTAGATTATTGTATCGGGTCCTTAATATGCCTGCCAAGTGTATGTGGAAAGCTTATGTGGAAGTGCTCAAACTAGTAAAACTGAGACAGACCGACCGACCAACAGACATTGCGATCGCTATACGGAACTTGGCCGAAGCGCAGGTGCCATACAAATCCCTACTGATGACACATAGTACTGGGTTTCACTATGTTGTTTAACAGCTTGCATTCTTCTGAGCTTCAAAAGAAAACCTCGCACTGCGTAGTGTTTCTGCTAAGATGCTCCGACATAATACTCTTGATGGCAAAATCTACGTGCCGGAAGAATCGCCGTGTACCCAGCGGAAGAGCCGGAAGCGTCACGACAACTGTCCCCAACGATCGCCGTTTGTTGGTTGACACAGGATTTGCGTCGTCGTTCAGGCGACGTTTCTCGTTCTTCCCGAGGGTCACTGGCGTGTCTGGCCTTGTGTTGTTTTTGTTCTCTCTCCAAGCTCATTTCCTCGAACGACAAATGCGGACAAATTAGCATAACCGATCTTCTAACCAATAAGCTTCTCGTACACAATGGTTGAGAGAAATGAGGTATTTGATGAGAGATTATGTAATGAAGAATAGATGGTAAGGGTGATGAAGGATGAATGTTCTGTTACCGTGAAAATCTTGGACGTTACTTCAGGCTTGCGATAGAGCTTAGAACGAGATTTTCCGAATAGGAGGAGTGTGTTAGTTCTATAACTTAGTGAACTTATTCACACAATTTTTGTTGTCATGGCCCAAGGACTTCTTCGTAACATATTCTATTATATTCTATGCCAAGTAAAGAGAACAACGCAAATGTTATACCAATGGCATGCGGAATCTCGGGAACGACAGGGAATGGAAATATTACGGAAGTAAAATTAGCTGGTAGGCTATTAACGCCTATAGTTGCTGGCAGGGGCGCCAAGTATGCGGGGGGGGGGGGGGGGTAAAACAAAACCAAGCCGGCGCCTTCTGTCGGTTCTTCTGAAAATCGGTCGATTCTGCGTCATAACAGTAGGGTTTTCTTCAAAACAGTAAGTTTTTTCCTGCAAAATCAGTCATTAAAAATTACCAGCCAGTCTGTAAATACCCCCCCCCCCCCAAAAAAAAAAAACATTCCGGCTAGTAACGCCTCTGAGTGCTGGGTCCTTTAACAATAATAATGACATATTTTAAAAGAAAAGGCTTTCGCCTCATCATACTGAGCAGATTAGAAAGATCTCGCATTTAGTTCACTTAGAACTATTAATCGATTCAACACTAAACTTTAACCGAAAAGAGCTGAGACCCGACAGTCTACGTACGCATCACTTGTCCACTTAAATAAGCTCGAAAATCCGAAATAAATGCGTTACTCTACTTCATCCGTCCGCTACCCACAGATAATCGATTTCATCGAACGAACTTTTTTTTCGGATCTGTAGTGCCTCTATATGCGTGTACACCTACGCTTAAAATATTTACGGTAGCAAATAAAATGGTAAGCCTTTGCAGAAGAATAAACTAAAAATGGAAGATTCCTTGCATTCGAAATCTTGACATCATTTGTACCTTCTTCGGACGCAACTTACCCGAGCATAGCGTCTTTAACAACGGAAATGTAGGCTTTTGCTGAAATTAAAATTCTGCGCGTCTGGGTGAATTTTAGGTTGTTCAGGCAGCGCACATTCCGAACGATATTACTATAGCCCCGGTTAAAAAAAAAAAAAAATACAAACCAAACAAAATAATTCACCGCATCCAAATATCAAATGTAAAAATAAACTGCCTTTTCAGTTAAACTTTAAACGCAATTTTGGTAAGGCTGCTCCAAGCACCAACAATTTTGTTTCCAAAACTAAACTTGTACACGTCAATTTCATTTCTCACTTCAAAGTTGTCATAACCGTTTATTAATTTAAATGTCAATCAAGTTTCCTCTAAAAAGTCTATGCTATAGAGGAAGACGCAACTTCGTCCCACACGGCAGGGCTGATTACCAAAATCTGGTATAAACTTGGTGGCTCTCATTTGCATCCAGTTTTATCTGGGAGCAAGCATTGCAGGATATTAACTTTTTATTTGAATCATTAGGCCGATTCTGGCGATATGCAAAGCTCCGCTGGTTTCTGAGCCGGCTGTTTTTGCGCTCCACTAGATTTAGAAAGTTACGTGGAAAGTTAACCCACCGCGTGAGTGGAAAGTGAGTCAGCGAGAAGTTGTAAAGACACAAAGACTTTCAGTTAATTTTTGCGCTCAGCGGATTCTCGCTTTGCTTTTTGAAAACAGAACACCCTTATTATCATAGCGTCACTATAGGGCGATTCTGGCGATCTGGAAAGCTCTGTTGTATAGTTTACGATCCGGCTATTTTTGCGAATTCGGCTAAAACTCGCTTTGATTTCACGAGCTGTTTTTGCGACAGTGAATCATCTGCGTGAATGGAAAGTGATCTTGGCAAGTTAGAGAGAAGTTGTAAAGGCGCAACGACCTTCCGTTAGTTCTTGCACTCGAAGGCGAATTCCTGAGAAAGCTAGAATCGCCTTATTAACTGAAGAGTTTGAACATTTCCGTGTAACCAAGAACAAATAAACAGTACATTTTATTTATTCTTGATGTAATTTTTCTCGAATTTTTCCTATGTCACCCATTTGGTTCTACCATGACATTCTTTATCAGCGTAAAAGGGAGGGATTACTCAGCGATTGGTTATGACTTTTCAGAGGTGAGTTATGACTTCTAAACAAGCCATTAGTTCGTGAAACAGAAGTCACACAGTTCGAAAGAATTATAACACTTAAAGTTTAACTAAAAAGCCAACTAACTTTTGTATCATCTAACAGAGCACACTGCATTATTCGGTTGTGTTAAGGGGTATGTTTTATTTTTCACTATTTGCTCTAGTATGATGTTTAGAATATCTACGGCCGTCCTCACAACGTAAAATTCTACTATGACGCGGAAGATTGAATCTCAATACAGACGCGGCTTTTCAGTGACCAGTGATCAGCTCGCGGAAGATGGCAACCTGCGTGAACATTTATTTTTCGTAAATTATTTCATCAAGCATACAACACAGGTACAAGCGCACAGAGATACAACAAATCCGACAGCGAAATTCCACTATAAGAACATATATCTATTATTCCCGAATAGCGGAGCAACAAAGTCACGCATTCTCAGCAGATCTTCGAGCCTCTTTAAGTGATGGGTAACTAAACGGTCCTATCTCGCCCTCTTCAGTTAAACTTTAACATACCTCCAACTCGGTTGATATCGGAATAACCATGCCGACGGCTAGGCTCAGTCTAGTACACTAGCCCCATTTCAGGCACGGTGCCCAAACGTCTAGCACCATGCCTGGGTGCTAGACGTTCAAGCACTGTACCTTGGATTTCCTGTACGGTGCATGGAGTTCAGTATACAGTGCATACAGAAAAAACACAGTTCCTGTCATCACAACTGAGCACCAGCTCGGACAGGGCTGAAATTACTTCTATGAATTAGAGAAATCAAAGACAATCCTTTATATATTTTTCAGAACAAAAACAAAAGGGCTCTAATGATGATGGAGATGAAAAACCTAAAAGCACCCTATCTATTTTCCATGTATTTTCCCTATCTATTCCCCAAGAGCCAATATTCTGGCTGGCTGCTAGGTAGAAAAAGCTGAGGCACAGGACACTTTGCATGCAAAATGTAGAAAAGGAAATGAGGTTTTTCACATCTGTCATCAGCCGAGCCCTTTTGTTTTTGTTGTGAAAAATATATAAAGGATTGTCTTTGATTTCTCTAATTCATGGTAGTATTTTCAGCCCTGTCCGAGCGGGTGCTCAGTTGTCATGACAGAAACTGTGTTTTTTCTGTATGCACCGTATACTGAAATCCATGCACCATACAGGAAATTCAAGGTACAGTGCTTGAACGTCTAGCACCCAGGCATGGTGCTAGACGTTTGAGCACCGTGCCTGAAAAGGGGCTAGTGTACTAGAATGGCTAGGCTATTTACAAATACTGACCTCGATTTCGGCTCGGATAGGCTATTTTCAATGCCTCGATGCCATATTCCAACATCGTCCCCGTCGTCGGAAGGTGTCCTTTAGTAAATGGTAGTGGACGCCTGAACACAGAAGCGGTCATATGAAGTAATTCAGTTGAGTTTGATAGTGTAAGACTTACCATGGCATCCACTGTGATTTCATTCTTCAGTCCCAAATCATGCTTCAACTTTTCTGGGCTCTGTATGAGTTCAGACACATCCTTCACTGGGGCATCTTTCACTTTCAAGATATCAGGTGAGATCTCATTCACGCGGGAAACTGCCGAAACCGAAAAGGTACGCCTAGAAAGAAGTATAACTGAGCTGGAGCTCATGCTCGAACATCGGAATATAGGTTGCGTTCCCCAAACTGAACAATTGTTAACAATCGTTAACTTTACTTCGGGGCGGAGCTAACTGCAGTTTTAACGAACTTTTCCCAGTTCTACAATTGTTAACTATTTTGTAACGATGCTCACCGACCATCGTTAAAAAATAGTTAACAATCGTTAAGCTCTGGACGGAAATTGTAGGTGGGCGGAGCTGAAATTTCAAAATCAGAAACGTGGAACGCAAGAAGTTAAGTTACGGAACGCAACCATAGCCTCCAAAAAATACGAATCTTTTGTTTATTTTTATCTCCTTTCTGCACCCGATGTTCCTTTAAAAAAAAAAAATTATGTTAAATCATTGCCGCATCTACATTAAGGTGTCCCAATGAACCCCACCATTATGTCCCAGGGGTAGACGGCAAGTTGATGATTGGGACAAAATGGAGGACTTTGCCTTTTCTCTTTTTGCGTCAAAACTAACAGCAACACAATATGAAAACTGATGAGCGGAGTATAGATTGCTGCGGCTGCTGCTGCTGCAGCTCCCTAAAACCAAGTGGTGCGCCAGGGGCGGAGCCCCAGGCCGCGCACGGAGTTACGGGAAAAGGCGGATCGTTAAAAAAATTGGACCCTGGGTCCCCCGCCTTTTCCCGTAACTCCGCGCACGACCATACTTAACAAGAAAATCAGTTCACAAGTTTTCAAGTTATAACGAGCCAAAAATGTTTTGTCCTGGTCTCCCCTATCAATGTCCCTACCGATTATCCAAAAACCGTAGCCACTTGCACTTATTTCAATGTAGATTATTTTTTTCTAAGATCCATGATTTTGTTTTTAGTTATTTATCTGACGAATCAGTGTTAGAATTTAGGAGAGGGACACTAAGCAAGAATTTAGCATACTTGAGTAAGTTACGTATTTTCCTTTGGTCTGTTCTCTTAAAAATTCCCGAAGTGGCAAAATATGAAGTACATAAAGTGCAATTAAGTACAACTAGCCTAGCTACAGTTGATCCACAGGAGGGGCTACATTACGTTGGACTGAAAAAATGCTCAGTAGGCCAACCAATGACCTGAATGACATTTTCTTGCTAGTTTTGAACACTCTATTCTAACATTCACCCAAAACCATCTTTCCAATAGGCAATTTAATTCACGAGGTGTCACCTACACCACAGAACTAGTTTTCTTCATGGTGAAATAATGGAATGCACGCCTGGCATGTTGACAACAAATTGTTGTTGATCATTTAAAGCTTAACCCTCCATGGTGGCGGTGGTACGTGGCGTCCTTGTCGTGCCCCTGGGGGGTTGGGAGTTATGCTTGGTACTTTTGGCTTTTGCTTTTGTTGTGTTTTCTTAGCTTCAGTTTACTTGTGTTTGTAGTTTCAATCCAAGGCAATGAGGCTCTGTCAGCTGGATCACGTAAATGCCCTTTTCATTTATTTAGGGTTTCAATTAGTTTGTTCTGTTTGTTGTTTAATTAATAACGGTTATTTCCCTGCCACGGCCAAGCACACCTTTTGTGCTTTCCTGGCAGGACTGTTAATGGTCTACTTTTTGTCTTTAAATACAGCCCAATGAAAACTGAAAGATTGAGCTGGAACCCAGCAAAACGGCCAAGAAAACTGTCCAAAAGATGCAGGAAGATCCCGCAAATCAAGAAATAAACAATTTTTAGGGAAGATCCCCAATAAAAATAGTGGTATTTTCATCAACTGTGCTTTTCGAATGATGGTACAACACGAATTGAATTTAGAGTTATCGTTTACCATCAATATTGGGGGATTGAGACAATGGTTCATTCGTGGCCTGAGTTTCTGCCAGAGTTTTTGGCCTACCCTACATAATAACAAACAAACAGTCTATTCCAGCAATGTTTTCAACGGATACATCAGCTAAGATTCTTCATAAGCGATATTTCGGCCCTTCTTGGCAAGGGTCCTCGTCAGGCTTTCAGTCCTCTTGTTCAACTTCGGGGAAAGAAACAAACCTGTAATAAATAACTGAAGCTTCTACCGACTATAAATATCTTATTAAAATAAATTATCTTCAAATACCACTATAATGAAAAAACTAGTCCTGAGATTTAATTTTTGACACCGACGCTGTTTTTGCTGCACGATTGGGGCGATGACAGGAAAGGTTTTTTTTCTGCATTTTGATCAACTTCGGTTTTCTTATTAATAAGGGGCTGAAAACTTAAATATTATTTTATTAATGGCCTCGTTCTACGTTTCTATTATGAGTACTCGTCTGTATCTATTGCTTTGAATAATCATTGCACGGAAAAACTAGTGCTGAGATTTAATTTTTGACACGGCTGCTGTTTTTGCTGCGCGATTGGGGCGACGGCAGGAAATATTTTTTTCTGCATTTTGATCGACTTCGGTTTTGTTGTTAATAAGGGACTGAGGCTTAAATTTTCTTCCCTTAATAACCCCGTTCCACGTTTCCGGTAGGGCGTACTCGCCTGTATCTCGGTTAATGCCTGCTCGGTTTTTCTTTATCTCAACGGCTTCTCGAATGGTTTGATGGAGTCCGGTGCACGTTGCAAGAATTTGGGCTTTTTCAAAATATACTGAATGGGATGGATTTTCGAAAATAGGTTCTGCAAGTGCAGATTTGAAAGTATAGTTATGACGGTGTCCGTTGGAGAGGGCGTGGTCAATTTCTTGCTCATGCTCTGCTAGTCGTTTTCCGAAAGTTCTCTCTGTCCTTCCTACGTAACGCTTTCCGCAATCACAAGGTATTGAATAAATGCCTCTTTGGTACTGATTTGGGACTTTATCTTTTCCGGAGTTTAGGTAAGACAGCAAAGTATTTTGGGTTCTGTGAAAGACTTGGATGTTGTATTTTTTCAGACTTTTCGACAATTTTTCGGTTACTCCGCGGACGTACGGAAGGTAAACGCGGGCATTTTTTTCTTCTGCCTCACCGTTACTAGCAGAACTTACAGGATCTTTGGGGGATGAATGCAGCTTCAGTCGTCTTCTGATGATCTGTTCAACCAGTTGAACGGGGTATTTGTTTCCAAACAGGACGTCCCGAATGTGGCAAAGTTCGTCATCTAGGAGATGTTTGTCGCAAATTTTGATGGCTCGGTCAACTAGTGAGATAACTACTCCGCGTTTCACATATTCTGGCTGGTAAGAATCATATGGAAGGTATCGGTCGTTGTGGGTGGGTTTCCTGTAGACTGAGCAGACAAAACTTCCTTCACTGTTAGCAATCAAGACATCTAGGTACGGCAGCTTCTGTGCATCATTTTCAAATTCAATCGTAAACTGGATAGTCGGTTGAATTGAGTTTAAAGTGTCAACGAAACTCACAATGTCTGTTTTTTGGCCTTCCCATGCTGTGAAACCATCATCAACGTAACGTTTGTAGAAACTTGGAACCATCGGCGCGATACTGAAAGCGATTTCTTCAATTTTCCTCAGCGTTAATTCGGCGAGTCCCTGCGAAATAGAGCTCCCCATCGCTGCTCCTTCATGCTGCCAGTAGAATTGCCCCATGTAGATGAAATATGTTGATTCCCAAACAAGTTTAAAACAATCTAGTATTTGGCTTACAGTTAGGGGGGTTTTGTCTGCCAGTTCGGGATATTTCTCTAGTGCTTCGTTTAGGGCATCCAGGGTGAAATCTTTCCTGAGACTGGTGAACAGGGATACAGCATCAATGCTTGCTGTATCCAAGTCTTTCACAGAACCCAAAATACTTTGCTGTCTACCTAAACTCCGGAAAAGATAAAGTCCCAAGTCAGTACCAAAGAGGCATTTATTCAATACCTTGTGATTGCGGAAAGCGTTACGTAGGAAGGACAGAGAGAACTTTCGGAAAACGACTTGCAGAGCATGAGCAAGAAATTGACCACGCCCTCTCCAACGGACACCGTAATAACTATACTTTCAAATCTGCACTTGCAGAACATATTTTCGAAAATCCATCCCATTCAGTATATTTTGAAAAAGCCCAAATTCTTGCAACGTGCACCGGACTCCATCAAACCATTCGAGAAGCCGTTGAGATAAAGAAAAACCGAGCAGGCATTAACCGAGATACAGGCGAGTACGCCCTACCGGAAACGTGGAACGGGGTTATTAAGGGAAGAAAATTTAAGCCTCAGTCCCTTATTAACAACAAAACCGAAGTCGATCAAAATGCAGAAAAAAATATTTCCTGCCGTCGCCCCAATCGCGCAGCAAAAACAGCAGCCGTGTCAAAAATTAAATCTCAGCACTAGTTTTTCCGTGCAATGATTATTCAAAGCAATAGATACAGACGAGTACTCATAATAGAAACGTAGAACGAGGCCATTAATAAAATAATATTTAAGTTTTCAGCCCCTTATTAATAAGAAAACCGAAGTTGATCAAAATGCAGAAAAAACCCTTTCCTGTCATCGCCCCAATCGTGCAGCAAAAACAGCGTCGGTGTCAAAAATTAAATCTCAGGACTAGTTTTTTCATTATAGTGGTATTTGAAGATAATTTATTTTAATAAGATATTTATAGTCGGTAGAAGCTTCAGTTATTTATTACAGGTTTGTTTCTTTCCCCGAAGTTGAACAAGAGGACTGAAAGCCTGACGAGGACCCTTGCCAAGAAGGGCCGAAATATCGCTTATGAAGAATCTTAGCTGATGTATCCGTTGAAAACATTGCTGGAATAAATGTTTCAAAGTCAGCTTGGGCTCAAAGAATATTTAACAAACAGTCCATGAAAGCCGGTGCTCACGAAAACACATACAACTATGAAGACAGCAGTTTCTTACTGATCTCCTTAACAAGCATACAAAATATATTATTTTTCCAGCAAGCTTCTGTATCTGCTGATAGCCAGTTTGATTACTTTCACATCAAAGGATGAAACAAAAAGATAACCTAAATAAGATTCAAAATAAAAGAAACAAAATTCTAAAATTCAGAATTTAAAAATTTAGAAAATAACTAAAAATATTTAATATTTAGACAAAAAATAAATGACTAAATTTGAATTGTCTCTCATGTTTTCCAGTTATAAGATACTTCTACTGTTATGGATGGTCCCACTTATTTCCAACCTTCATCCATATTTTCCAGCCAATATTTTGTGAAATTCGTTTCTGTGAGGTAGCCTAATTCAAACTTAATAAAGCTAGTCCAATTTAAATACTGGCAAATAATTCAAAAGAACCTCCATCTTTGGTCTCATGTAGCGACTATGGATACCCGGTAAAACTGAGCAGAGCTAGAGGTAGCCTACTTGCTGTGAGGTTTGAGTTGATACCCATCTACTTCCCTCTTTGACACAGCACATACCAGAAGAAAAACCTCAGGATGCCTGTAGGGGTGGAGGTCTGCAACAAGTTAGACATGACGTTGGAATGATAGACAACCAATCAGCTGTAAAGGGATGACTAAGACGACGTTCACATGATTCTGCCTGGACTGCAATATAGCTGTTTGTAGAGATAACAAATTATGTTGTTCTGCGTAGCTTCCCCAGTGGCGCCATTTCAGTAAACCAGTACAAACATACATTTTGGGACCTAATCCTAAATTATTTTTTTTTTACTCAAATGCAAAATTGAATTGATCTTTTGGAGTAAAATTAAAGCAGTTTCTGATATTCAGGAGGGGTAGGCTATCCAACTTCAGACAAGAATTCAAATTTCCAGAGAAGTCTTTCCTTCAGAATAATCTGTTTGGCTTAAAAAGGAACCAACAATATGACAAAAATACTAGATTGAAGCTAATTCAATGGTTTACACACTGGATATTTATTCCAACAATGTTTTCAACGGATACGTCAGCTACGTTTCTTCATCAGCGATATTTCGGCCCTTCTTGGCAAGGGTCCTCGTCAGGCGTCAATATTTTGTTCCAGCCAATATTTTGTGAAATTCGTTTCAGTGAGGTAGCCTAATTCAAACTTAATAAAGCTAGTCCAATTTAAAAACTGGCAAATAATTCAAAAGAACCTCCATCTTTGGTCTCATGTAGCGACTATGGATACCCGGTAAAACTGAGCAGAGCTACAGGTACTTGCTGTGAGGTTTGAGCTGATACCCATCTACTTCCCTCTTTGACACAGCACATACCAGAAGAAAAACCTCAGGATGCCTGTAGGGGTGGAGGTCTGCAACAAGTTAGACATGACCTTGGAATGATAGACAACCAATCAGCTGTAAAGGGATGACTAAGATGGCGTTCACATGATTCTGTTCACATGATTCCGTTCACATGATTCACACTGGATAAATAAATAGTGCTTAATATTACTAGTTACATATATTTTTCTTTTCAAACAAGATCCCTTCATTCTAACCTTACCGCGATTGACTACAAAATGATGAAAAAGGTAGAGTCATTAGCCAGAGAATCCCTTTTCAAAGCAGCCTTAAAACAAAGAAAAGGCACAGAATTTGAATATCCTTGGATGCATGACTGTTCAAAAAAGTCATGTTTTGCCTCTTGACTGTCAGTCCAGCATGTACATTTCTTTAACATTTTCGCAGCAAAAATTGAGGTAGTGTAAAAACGAGGTCAGGTACCCCTCCTGTACCATAAGGCGCAGATGCGAGAGTCACATGTTGTTTAAAGATCTTTCACAAATAAAAATATGTACTGGATCATGATGTGATCTGGAGTTTGAGGTCTGACCTTATAACATAATAGGCTACTTGAAACACTCTGAGCCTTTTGATAGAAACCCTATTGAGATTTATCGCGATCTCGAGAAGTGTATCTGGATTCGCGAAATCTTTTGAATTAGATACGGGGCTAATGTAAAGCAGCTCGAACCTTCCAAACCCTACTTTTTTCTGCTAAAATACAAAGATTTTGGTTCAAACCAGATTAAAAACTGTGCAATGAAGTCAGTCTATATCACTGTTGCAGTTTCCCACCCTCGGAGGTTCTCCTGATCTGGTCACTGTTGCAGTCTCGTACCTGGGAGGTTTCCTCTTTTTTGGCTGCCAGGTAATCTCTGGGTAATCTCCTGAATCTGAGGTTTGTCCCAGTTCCTAAATAGCCTGCTATCTGGGTGTTTCTGCCAATCTGGCTGCTCTAGTGTTCTCATGAGACTCAATTTTCAGTCTTATGATCTCCTTCTAGTTCATTCATTCTCTAATTCTCTCCTAGAACTGCCAAACCTCTATTTTGAGAGTTTTTCAGACGTAGGAGATCCTATCACTGCAAAAATGTGGCAAACCTCCTTCTCAGGAGAACACTAGAGCAGCCAGATTGGCAGAAACCCCACACTCACAGACAGCAGGTTTTACAGATTAAAAACGTACAAACGTCAGCTTAGGAGATTACTTGGCAACAAGAAACGAGGAAATCCCGGGTAGTAGACAACAGTGGCCAGGTCAGGAGAAGCCTACAAGGTGAGAAACTTCAACAATGCTATACAGTTGGGCACCAGACTTTTTGTCTGGTGCTATGGACTGGATGCAGTGTGAAATTCACGATTTGGTTAATGCCTTTATAATTATGTCAGTATGTCAGACAGCTTGGAGCTTGGGCTCAAAGAATATTTATGTCAGACAACAACGAAAAAATAGTATTTTGGCATTTTTTAAATTTAGGGGGTCATGGCCTCTCTCCAAATGGCACCACTGAGCTCCTCTTCTGCTCGTTTGCACCGGGTAGGGTACAGTCTAGTACACTAGCCCCTTTTCAGGCACGGTGCTCAAACGTCTAGCACCATGCCTGGGTGCTAGACGTTCAAGCACTGTACCTTGGATTTCATGTATGGTGCATGGATTTCAGTATACAGTGCACACATCAAAAACACAGTTTCTGTCATAACAACTGAGCACCAGCTCGGACAGGGCTGAAATTACTACCATGAATTAGAGAAATCAAAGACAATCCTTTATATATTTTTCACAACAAAAACAAAAGGGCTCGGCTGACGACAGATGTGAAAAACCTCATTTCCTTTTCTACATAGTCAAGGGTTTTGCATGCAAAGGGTCCTGTGCCTCAGCTTTTTCTACCTAGCAGCCAACCAGAATATTGGCTCTTGGGGAATAGATAGGGAAAATACATGGAAAATAGATAGGGTGCTGTTAGGTTTTTCATCTCCATCATCATTAGAGCCCTTTTGTTTTTGTTGTGAAAAACATATAAAGGATTGTCTTTGATTTCTCTAATTCATAGTAGTAATTTCAGCCCTGTCCGAGCCGGTGCTCAGTTGTGATGACAGAAACTGTGTTTTTTCTGTATGCACTGTATACTGAAATCCATGCACCACACATGAAATCCAAGGTACAGTGCTTGAACGTCTAGCACCCAGGCATGGTGCTAGACGTTTGAGCACCGTGCATGAAATGGGGCTAGTGTACTAGACTGGGTAGGGTATCAGAATATGTTCGACTCTGCATGGTCGTATTACAGAGATAGGGAAATCGAGGTTCTTGTGATTATTTGTTCTTGCTGTCAACCATATACTCACTGCAAAGCGTTAAAAGAACCTCCTAAGCGCAAAGATCTAGCTAGCATTTTGTTTTTAACTATCTTTCAAAAAGAAAATTATCAGATCTTTTTTCTATCTCGCGAAAATGATTTTTAATTCCTCGTCGTGTTTCGGAAAACGCTAGATGGCAAGAATGAATAGATTACGACTTTTAACTTCCTCTTTTCCTCTTCGAACTTCGGAATGATTTATTTTACGCCTTTTAAGTTAACAAATTTGGAAATCTAAGTTTTCAGTGATTATAAAAATTGATTATCCCCTCGGTGAAATTGATGGTAGGAAGTAAGAGAGAACAAAGACTATGGTAAGTTGCCCCTACCATTTTATTGAGTTGAGCTTATTTTTGGGATCCTGTATACTTTAAGTGGAGGGATTCCTAGCCTATGACTTCGTAAAGTTGTTCGTCTGTCAGCAAGATAAATCTCGAGGGGAATGTGATGTTTCGATGAATTCTGTGGGTCACGGGACAGGTCGAGTTCAGTCAACCACAAACCCCTGATTTTTGGATAGCCTATGCCAAACGCTGGATACCTGTTGTCAATCTAACCCTGACCTATCTAAACTACAGATGAATTCTGATTGGTTGATTTCTGAGCTTCAGTCAAATCATCAATATTTTATTAGATTAGAGTGTCCAGCATTTGGCATAGTGTATCCAGCGTTAGGCATAGGGTGTGCCAAATGCTAGATATACCCAGCGTTTGGCATAGGGTATCCAGAAATCAGGGATTTGTGGTAGACTGGTCGAGTTCGCAGATGGGCTCTGTTGCCTTACATTTAAGGGTGGGGGAGGGGCCCAATGAAAAATATATCTCAGAATAGTAGTATGAAGTTGTACGAAAAATTAGCATGGGCCATGGAGTACTAACTGATGCTACTACATGCTTTTACTTCGAGGCTTTCGTGTTACTGCGTTCTACTGCATGCTACTATTAGCTAGACTGGATGCTCCTAGAGCAAGACAAGATGCTGTTTGATATTACTACTTAAGATTGACCCAGTCTTAGGCACATTAAATGATAGTACTCTTTACTATTACATATCACTAGATGCAACTTTTTCATACAACTACGCAGGCAACACATTTTTGGGATCCCAAAACGTAAGTGGAGGGATACCTACGACATCGCAAAAGTTGTCCGTCTGTGCGCACTGTAACTCTCGAAGGGAATGAGATATTTTGATGAAACTTGGTGTGAGGATTCTTTGGGTCAAGAGTAAGGTCAAGTTCACAGATGGGCTATTTAGCCCTACATTTAGGGGTGGGGGAGGGGTTTTAGATTTTTGGGCAAATTAAATATTTTAAACAGACAATGTGATAGTCGATTGTGGGGTAAGAAAACATGTTGAACACGATGGTGAAAACCATTTTGTCATCGGAGAAGTAGTTCGCCCGGAATCCGGCCAAAACCGGAAAGTTTGTTAAAAGTAAAAGTCTTATTTGAAGTTGATTAGATGTTCGATTTAGGGTAAGAAGACATGCTAAACACAATGGTGAAAACCGTTTTTATCGCCGGACAAGTAGTTAGCCCAGAATCCGGCCAAAACCGGAAAGTCTGTTTAAAGTAAAAGTCGTATTTGAAGTTGATTAGATGTTCAATATTCGGGTTCGTTCGTTTTGAGCTTTCTTTTTTTGCCGGAAAAGTAGTTCCGGAATTCGGCTGAAAACCGGGAAAATGGCAGGAGTGGCATGCTGATTCAATACCTGAACTTTTTTTTCTCAGATGATTAACCTGTTTTTGAATTTTAATAGTAAAATGTTCAAGGAGTCTGGCGAAGACTGCAGGATCTGGCGAAGACAAGACCCAATTGTCTGGATCAAAGATTAAATTTTTGGGATCCCATCGAAACCTTTGGTCTTGTTCATCAGGGCGTTCAGATTAAGGGACGAATAAAATATTGTTGACAGCTAATGCCAGAGTCGATTTAAGGGTAAGAAGACTTGCTGAACATGTGCATGAAAATCATTCTCTGGCCAGACAAGTAGTTGGCTAGGAATCCATCCAGAACCAGAACATTTTTGAAAAGTGAAAGTTTTATTTGAAGTGGATTAGATGTTTTACTTATGGGTAAGAAGACATGTTTAATCCGTCTATGACAATCATTTTCTGCCCTTGGCTTATAGTTCGCCCGGATTCTGGCTGAAACCGGAAAATTAGTTTGACTGAAAAACCAACTAATTTTTGTGTCATTTAACCGAACATATTGCTTTATTTACATTGTGTTAAGGGAGTGTTTTTAGTGTTCACACTAGCAAGGTGTTAAAAATATGCACGGCCGGCGTCACAACACAAAACTCTAAAATGACGCGGAAAATTTGAATCTTAATACAAACGCGGCTGTTCAGTATCTAGTGGTAAGCTCGCGGAAGGTAACTCACTGCGTGGACCACTTAATTTTCGTAAATCGTGTTCGTAAACCTACAAATACGACAGGGAAATTCCACTAGATTAAAATCGATTAGTAGTGGATAGCTCAGTAACGGAGTAACGCATTTTCATCGGGTCTTTAAGTCTCTTCAAGGAAATGAGTGATGGGTAACTAGAATATACCATTTCAGCCCTTTTCAGTAAAACTTTAAAGGTTCGATGTTGTGGTAAGAAGGCTTATTCCGTATATGAAAATTATCTTCTACCCGGAAAACTAGTTCGCCCAAAATCCGGCCAAAACCAGAAAATTTGTTAAAAGTCAAAGTCTTATCTGAAGTCAATTAGCGGTTCGATGTAGGAGCAAGGAGATACGCTGATTCCGTCTTTGAGATTTCTTTTTTTGCCGGACAAGAATTTAGCCTGGAATGCGGCGGAAACTGGCAATTTGCAGAAGTAAAGCAGAAATTTCGTCAAAGTTGATATGACGTATAGGGGTAAAACACATATGCTGAATCCATCTATCCATATCTGAACTTAGTTTTCTCGGAAGCCACTAGCCTTAAAGGCACAGAAAACTTGACTACGCAACTTTCGATCATCAATCCGACCTGGGGGGCTTAGATAAAGATACAGGGACTTATTGTCGACAGGACCCCCCTTCTTTGTTATCTCGAACCCCCTCCTTAGTGTTCCCAAAGCTAGCTGGCAGGCCCTTGCCCCTTATGCACTGTAATTATGCACTGTAAAAGTTCGCCTTTGGCCTTGTTTCGGCCATAGTATCGGGCTAGTGGTCAAGAGGTCGTGCGATCGAGTCCTACTCCCGGCACACAAACCTTTTGCTTCTTTTTCTACTAACGGAAAAGTCAAATTCTCGGAAACTGTCCGGAAACTGCAATGGTCGTAACGAGAATTTTTCTTACTCTCAATATCGACTCAGGGTACATTCTTGATATATCAGCTAGCTCCCCGAGTCAAGTTTTCTGTTCCTTTAATCTATTTCTAAATTTAACAGTAAAAATGTTCAAGGAGTCTGACGATTCTGGCGAAGACAGAATATCTACAAGACCCAATTGTCTGGATCAAGTATTATATTTTTGGGATCCCATCGAAACCTTTGGTCTTGTCTTGTTAGGCCCTGGAACTAGGGTCTTAGCCTACATGCTCTTTTATTGGTCTAGACTACACCTCATCCGATTATCTGATACCCGTGAGGTGGGCTTGACGTTGTGATAAAAGTGGGAAATTTGATCAAACGTATACTGTTTAATATGTGACGTCACCAGCCACGGATATTCGGCTGAAATTTAGCTGACACCCATTTATCAAATTACGATCACCTTCTTTGTTGTTAGGAAGGGTAGACCAGAGGCATATGCTCGATTAATTCTGATAAGGGTATGTTTGGTCTTGGGCAGTCTTGTGTTAGATCCTAAATTTTGGGAACTGCATGCCAAACGTACCTAAAATTTGGAATGCCCTGAGCAAAACGCTGAACACACTAGGCCGAATGCTGGATAGGCTACTCTACCCCAATGAAATATGGTTTGAGTGAAGCTCAGAAATCAACCAGTCCGAATTCCTTTCTAGTGGAGTAGGTCAGCTTTAGACAACTAACAGGTATAATCCTTTAGAGTGAGTCTTCACCTTCCGGAATCTCGGTTCCCAGATTTTTCGAGATTTTGTTTTAATTTCTTCTGCAATACTTAGAAATTCCGGAAATCTGGAAGTTCAAAAGCCCCTTTTTTCCGTATTATTTTTATATACGCTTGGACCGGTTCATATTACAGATGCAATTTACAGAAGACGTCAAAGAATAATCTGGAAGCCCAGATTCCGGAAGTTCCGGGAGGTGAAGACCGGACTTCATAGAATGCCCAGGAAAACCCAGACGCGGCCCAATGCTTGGCGCAAGTAAGCTAACCAGAAATTGGGGGTTTATGGTAGATTGGACTGGGTCTAAAATTGCAGTTATGCTTCGTTTTTGGGATCCCAAAACTTAAGTGACGGAATAACCATGACTCCGCAAAATTGTCCATCAGCACGTCCATCAGTCTGTGAGCACGATTAGCTCTCGAAGGGGATGAGATACTTCGTTCAAACTTGTTGTGAGGATTCTTTGGGTCAAAGGACAAGTCGAGTTCATCGATGGGCTCCGTTGCCCTATGTTTAGTAACGTGGAGGCGGTTCAGATTGAGGGGGGAACATAATACTTTTTACAGCTAATGAGCTAGTCGATTTAGGGTAAGGAGTAGTTGATCTGCTAGCCCGATAACTCTTGAATGGGATGAGATATTTCGGTCAAACTTGGTGACAGGATTCATCGTCATAGTACAGGTCAAGTTCATACTTGGGCTTCGTAGATGTATATTAGGGGTGGGGGAAGGGGTTTCAAATTAGGGGCGGAACAAACATTTTAATAAGCTAATAAATAGTCAGTTTCGGGATAATGAGAAATGCTGATTTTATATCCGAAACTTATTTGTTACCGGACAAATTGTTTTGCCCGGAGTCCGGTCAAAACCAAAAACTGGCGAAAGTAGAATTTCTCTATGAATATGATTAGAAGTTCGACGTAGTGGTAAGTAGACACGCTAAAACAGTTTTTTTATTTATTTTCTCTTCGGACTGGTAATTTGCCCGGAATCCGGTCCATACACTTACCGGAAAACTGGTAAAACTGAAAGTTCTATTTGAAGCTGGGTAGATATTCAGTAGCGGTAAGTGGATATGTGAAATTTCTTTCATTTTCTTGTCGGAAAAGTAGTTCGTCCGCAATTCGGCCCATACTGGAAATTTGGTGGAATCATAAACACATCTAAGGTCCATTATAGGCTCGGTATAGGGGTAAAAAAACATGCTGAATCCATATCTGAAGTTTGTTTGTTAGTCTGGTAAATAGTTCGCCCGCTGGAAACCCTAAAATTGTCTAAGTAAAATTTTTGTTCGAAATGGGGCTCTGGCAAGCATGCTGCGGTCATATAAATAGTTTGTATACATGGTAGTGTAGATACAGATAAGGAATGCTGGCCCAGAATATTTTATCAGTTTCGACTAGCATTATTACGGTCGCAGCCTGGCCTAGACCGGAAAGTACGAAGACGGAAAGAAATTATGTGTGCCCACGGAATCTGGCGAACACTGGAAATCTAGGGATTCGTTAGTCTGGATGAAGAAGTACAATAAATATTCGTCTTTTGGATCCTATCGAACCTTTGATATTATTTCGTTCGAAGTTGGAACTGCTCGTAATTTTGCACCATGTTTTGTCAAGAAAAGTTTCATTCCACCAACTTTCCTGCTGCAGTACTGTACTTTTCTTGTTGTTTGGCTGTCTTGTTGCTTTGTTTTACACTGAACTGTCAACTTTTCCCTCCATCCGAATTCACAACAATGCCAAAAGCGTAGTATCTAAACCGTTTATCCGTAGGCTGTCAGTAGAGAGTTTTCGGAAACTTGCGTGAGACCTAAATACCGTACGCTAAAGTTGTAGCTCCCGCTAAAGTGATGGTGCTGATGACAAGTAAGGTGACTCTGAGCGAAAAACGCTATTTTTAGCGTCATGTACTTGGACTGTTAAGCGTGAAATTTGAAAAAAGGCACACTGGCACACTTTTTTTTGATTAGATTGGAAAGAATAAAGTAAGTAAACTGTACACACTGTACAAGGGTGTTTCTTTTCCATGTAATTGTCTGCTGCTCTTCTTGACATGTTGGCGTTCCGAAAACTGAAGTTTCCGATACGTACCACCAGATGTCAGCTGAGGTGCTAACGCGAGCAACATGCCTATTTCCGATAACTATCTAGTAGGTATTCTGGGCGATGTCACGACTTTAGGACTTCATATGCATCAGTCAAGACTTATCATCAGCTAATAATAATTGTGAATAAGTAATCAGTGAATGTTGAGTTATAATCCGATCGATGATGGAAACGCTAGAATGCAAAATGCAAATCAAGTTATCTGAAAGCAGAGAGTTTTCTTTTTAAGTTCTGATGTTTTTACTTTCTTCGATGTTCGAAAAAGAATGTTTGATGGATGAAGCATCCGAGAAGGCCATTTGAGGGAATTGTGCAGCAATCAGATAGAATGGTGATATCCCGATCAGAAATATGGTGTTTGTCTGAAGCGATGATGAAAGAAGCGACGAAGTATTGATGACTTGATGAGACGATTTGGAGCGATGATTAGAAAGTCCACGACTGGTTGGATAATAGTTTGGTTATTGCACCCACGGTGCATCCTGGACAAAGAAATTCAGAATATATTACCACCATCATCTCTCGTACCCTTCATAGGTAATCAAAACTAGCTAGTCAGTGACTGTGGTCTGTGATTGTCCCAAAGATAGGTTTCAAAATGGCAGTGATGGATTTTTTCATCTCGACTGTCTTACGTTTCCAGCGTCTTTTCTTCCCAATTTCGACCGTAAAACGGTTTTTATTACCGGCGCTATTACCAGGTCTGCCTACAGTGGGGCCCTGGTATAAGAACGTCAGTCTGCATCCCTGTAGAGGAGAGATCGCACTATCAGTTGTTCTCTCTGTTGCAATGACAGTTTTGCGGCATTCGTTTTTGTACAGATCTCTGATGGAATAACTGGGCTTATTTAGGCTCCTGCCCGCATAAACTTCCAACTAAGACGGATCTATAGCAGTTTTGCCACTTCCGTGTGCGGAACCTGTGACTTTAAGCCGCAAAATCTTGTGACATTCTGGCAACTACGATACTGAGACCTTTTTACCAAGTATTAACAAGAAATCTCGCTTTATCATCTTCATAATTATATGCCTCAGTTTCTTAGGGTAAGAAACTGGTAAGGAACCGGTTGCAGAACTCTGGCTCGATTTGTTAAAGAAGGAAAATCTGTGGCGACTGTGGCGAAATTCGGCGACCAGTGACGACGCCGATTCAGGGGTGGGTATTAGATCCGTCTTGGCAAGGGCCCTGGTTGAAATGTCCGCGGGGTCAGTGCTGGTCTGAAGCAACTGTGGTGGCGTCTCTCTGGTTCATTTACTCCTTAAAAGGGTATCAAAAATAAAACTTTCTAAGCTATTCAAGGTTCTCATAGCGCTCCTGATACTCTACCCTCGGCCAGGAGTGCAATGCGTGGTTGGGGGCAAATTATCCGGCACTTCCTGTGCTTTTCCCTTGATTTCTCCAGGTACCCATATGAACCTGGGGGGACTTTCAGTCAGGCTGTCTTACAGGGAAACGTCACTAACACTCGCCCCCAAAATAAACGTTAGGCACCACCGATACAGGAACCAGTGACCCTTCGCTTGTAAGTTCAGCGCGCCAATCACTCGCCCAGGACGGCCGGACTTGCACCTTGACCGTCTCATGCCGTGAGCGGTTGGGTTGAAATCGTGAACGACCCTTACCATCAATCTTATTGGTAAGCGAAACATATGATTTTACCATGAGGAAGACGTTAGCCAAATCTGTTTGAGGGAGAATGTGGAAAAGCGCCATAGGAAGTCGTAGTTTCGGATTCGACCAGATCAACTAATGCAGTCGATGGAGGAAACTGGTCATACGGAAAGCTATAGGCTTTTTATGGCACTTGCCCTTAGAACCCTTTCGACAAGTGCCATATAGCGATCGCAATTGTTGTTCGTCTGTCTGTCGGTCGGTCGGTCCGGGTTTTACTATTTTGGGCACTTCCACATCAGGAACCCGAAATGATTAACTTGGAAAACAGTCATTTCCCCTATCCGGCCATCGTGGGGGGAGTGGAGGGGTGGGGAATCCGGAATCTTGAGGTTGAGGTATTTCTAAATTTTAAACGGGTAATCGGATCTTAATGAAACTTGATATTTGGAAAGAACTCCGTGTCTCAGACAACCTATTTCAGATTCGAATTGGATCCGGTGACTTTGGGGGGAGTTGAAGGGGGGAACCGGGAATCTTGGGAAACGCTTGGAGTGGAGGGATCGGGATGAAACTTGGTGGGAAGAACAAATGCTCTACTGAGCTCATGCTCTGTAAGTCGTTTTCCGAAAGTTCTCTCTGTCCTTCCTACGTAACGCTTTCCGCAATCGCAGGGTACTGAATAAATGCCTCTTTGGTACTAATTCGGGACTTTATTATTTTCCGGAGTTTAGGTAAGACAGCAAAGTATTTGGTCAAAGAAATGGACCACGCGCTCTCCAACGGACACCGTCATAACTATACTTTCAAATCTGCACTTGCAGAACATATTTTCGAAAACCCGGACTCCATCAAACTATACGAGAAGCCGTTGAGATAAAGAACAAGACCTAAGGTTTCGATGGGATCCCAAAAATCGAATATTTGATCCAGACAACTGGGTCTTGTCTTCGCCAGATCCAGTCTTCGCCAGGCTAATCATTAGAGAAAACCAAGTTCAGATATACCTCCATAAGCCATATCTATTTTGACGGTACTGATCGAAACTTCCTGCTTTACTTCTGCCAAATTTCGGGTTTCGGCCGAATTCCGAGGGAACTACTTGTCGAGCAAAAAAAGAAATTCAGAATCGAATTCAACGTACGTTATCTCCTTATCCCTGTAAAGCACATCTAATCAATTTCAAATATAACTAGCCTCTAAACAATAACGGTTACAACCGGATTCTGGATGAATTTTATTTCCGGTTAAAAAATAATTGTCATATATAGACTCAGCCCCCTACCCCTAAATCTGTCATCTAATCAATTTCAGATAAAACTTGTTACTTGGAAAAAAAATTCCGGTTTCGGCCAGATCCGGGCAATTAGTTGTCTGGGAAGAAAATACTTTTCACACAAGTGTTCAGCATGTCTGCTTACCCCTAAATCGAACATTTAATCAACTTCAAATCAAACTTTTACTTTTAACCAACTTTCCGGTTTTAGCCGAATTCCGGACAAACTACTCGTCCGGCGAGAAAATGGTTTTCGCCATCGTGTTCATTATGTCTTCTTACTCCTAAATTGAACATTTTAATCAGCTTCAACTTCAAATGAAACTTTTACTTTTAACCAACTTTTGGTTTTTGCCGGATTCCAGGCGAACTACTTGTCGGACGAGAAAATGTTTTGCATATTCGTGGTCAGCATGTCTTTTTACACCATAATCGACTATCACATTAGCTGTTTAAAAATATTTTGTTTACCCTTTAATTTGAACCCCCTCCCCCACCCCTAAATGTAGTATGTCTCATTCCCTTCGAGAGTTATCGTGCTAACAGACGGACAGACGGACAGATCCCAAAAACCGAGCAGGCATAAACCGAGATACAGGCGAGTCCTCCGTACCGGAAACGTGGAACGGGGTCTTAAGGGAAGAAAATTTAAGCCTCAGTCCCTTATAAACAACAAAACCAAAGTCGATCAAAATGCAGAAAAAAACATTTCCCGTCGTCGCCCCAATCGTGCAACATAAACAGCAGCTGTGTAAAAAAATTAAATCTAAGCACTAGTTGTTCCGTGCACTGATTATTAAAAGTAATACATACAGGCGAGTACTCCATAATAGAAACGTGGGACGAGTTTATTAATGAAATAATCTTCAAGTTTTCAGTCCCTTATTAACAAGTGCGCAAGCGCTCAGACGTGGAGTGTAAAAGAAAAATGTTTAGCACATTTAATATACAGACAACTTTAGAACCAAGACATTTCTCATCCCCAATAACCAAACAAGGATTGGAATAACCTAATCTGTAATCATCCCACTTTAAAAGCTTTAAATGTAAAAAACCACCAGTATAAATCCAAAGAAATGTTGAAGGTCTTGCACGAATAGCATTTGTTCGAACACTGAATGGTCTGCCTTTGGGTCTGCCAGCCAGTCCCACCCTTTAAACGTCTTCTTCATTAGCAAAGTATAATAACAAGTGCAATAAACCAATAAACCCCCGATCCAACTCTTGTATTTTCGGGGAGATGTATCTAACCCCCCTTGTCACAATTCATTAAGAACGACATATCATCTATCATATGACAAAGCAGCCAAGTTTCGAACTGTTCATTAACGATCAAAGTACGTCGCGTCGTCTTAATTGTTGCTGTTACAGCCTCATCCATAGATACATCTCCCCGAATATACAAGAGTAGGATTTGAGACCTGTCATTGACGAACTTAACTCATGGAGAATCTGGGCCCAGCTGACCATGAACGGGAGGGGGGGGGGGGAAAGCTGCTACAGCGCTCGCAATAGTGGATTGTGCCAAGGAACAATCCACTAATAACAAAACTGAAGTTGATCAGAATACAGAAAAAAACCTTTCCCGTCATCGCCCCAATCCTGAGAAATTAAATCTCAGGACTAGTTTTTATGGCACTTGCAGCTTCGCTCAAGTGCCATATACCTATCACTTTTCGGTCTGTCGGTCCACTCTTCTCGAGCTAGGGTACTTCCAGATGTGCTGGGACGCTGAAACTTGGCAGGCGTAATAGGGACCCGACCAAACTAACTTGGAAATTGTCCCTTGCCCGATCCGACCATCGCGGGGGGAGTGGGAGATTGTGGAATCCAGAAAATAGGGACATGCATAACTTTCGAACAGGTGATTGGATCTGAATGAAACTTGATACTCGGAAAGAAATCGTGTCTCAGATGTCTCATCTCAAGTCCGGACAGGATCCGATGAATCTGGGGGGAAGTCGGAGGGGGAACCGGAAATAGTGTGAAACTCTCGGAATGGAGCGATCGGGATGAAACTTGGTGGGAAGAACAAGCACCTGCTAGAACAGGACCGGATTCGGACACTGTGGAGGGAGTTGGAGGGGGGGTTCGGAATCCCAGTGATCCGTAGTTGATGTACTTCCAGGTGGTCTAAGACAATAAAATTTGGCAGGCATATCAGGGACCCGACCAGATTAACTTGGAAAAAGTCACACGCCCGATCCTACCATCGTGGGGGGAGGGGGAGACGGCGGAATCCGGAAATTAGTGACAGGCATAACTTTCGAATGTGTTATCAGATCTTAATGAAACTTGATATCTTGAAAGGCCTCATGTCTCAGATGCCCCATTTCAAGTCCGGACCAGATCCGGACCGGTCTGGTTCAGTTTCAGTTTCTGGTAAACTTTTTCTTTCTGGCACTGAACTTCTAAGATCTTTTAATTTTAAATATCTTGGCCTTATCCTTGATGAAAATCTTTCTTTGAAGCAGCACACCGATGCTTTCGCTCTTAAGTTGAGCCGAAATGTTGGTGTGCTCTCCTGTCTCAAACATTGTCTTCCACAATTCATACTTCGATTGATTTATTTCTCCCTGGTCCATTCTTATCTTTCATATTGTACTTCAGCTTGGGCTTCTACTTTTTCAAAACATATTAATCGGATTCAAATCCTACAAAACAAATCAATTAGAGCAATTTATGATCTTCCATTTTCTTCATCAGTTTCTCATATTCTGCCTTGTCTTTTTATTTTAAATGTCCGTCAGATTAGAGACTGGAATATTGCAACACTTGTTTACCGTCATCTTCTAGAAGATTCACTACCTGCTGATTTTAAATTTTTTTTTTTGCCTGAACAGTCAATTTCATGACTATAGCACAAGACGGCGGTCCAATCTTTCTACCATTTGTTATCGTTTCTACAAGGTCTAGCTTTTCTATTCGTCATACAGGTGTAAAAGTATGGAATTTATTGCCTGAAACTGTCAGGGTGTCCGAAGATAGGAAAGTATTTAAAAAAGCTCTAAAAAGATTTATGTTATCCAGCAATTATATTTCTTCTATCTGATTTAATCGATTCATTTTTGTTTGTGCTCGGAGGAAGATCAGACCCATGTCGCAAACCTTTTTTATATTTCATTTTTTCTTTAGTCATATGTCTGTTGTCGTAAATTCTCGTGTTGTCCTTAAATTTTAGTGTTGATGTGTGATAGTTGTTCGTTTGTTTTTTCTTTAAAATAGTTTAGGCTAGAATTGTATTAACAATGTGTAAAAATCCCATCAGAATTAGTGAAGCGTCGTTTTTTATGCCACTGGCATGTCTGATGCTTTTAAGAAACACCAGGTTTATTTATTTTTGCCATTCAAATTGTACCTTACCTTACCTTAGATCCGATGAACGGGGGGAGGGGGAGGTTGGAGGGGAGAACCGGAAATCTTCAGACACGCATGGAGTGGAGCGATCAGGATTAGACTTAGTGGGAAGTACAGGCACAAGTCCTAGGTGCACCAATGACAGAATCGGACCAGATTTGGGTACCGAGGGGGGGGGGGATCCGGAATTCCGGTGATCGTGAGTTAAGGTACTCCCAAATGTGCTAAGACGATAAGATGATACTGGAGCATTAGAAACTTGACATCATTGGATTAGACATAATCAATTTACTTTTTCAAGATCGCCATGAGTACATGATCCTTTTTGCCTCTAGGGTTTTGCTTAGAAATTAATTTTTAACACCCTTAAAGTACGCATTGACCATCACTTCCATCAGACCCAGCCTTGCTAGTTTTTGTTTTCCTTCTTGTTTTCTTTTGCTTTCTCTCTCCTATTTTTGTATTTGAAGTGAAACCATAGGTTAAACTTTCAGCCCCCTTAATTTTTTCTTGTTGGTGTATTGCTTACTACATATGCTTGCAAGTGCCATATGAGCTTACAGCTCTTGTTAGTGGAGTGTTCCTTCTAACAATCCACTACTGCGAGCGCTGTAGCAGCTTTCGGTTTTCAGTTTTCACCATATTTGTGGAGCTCATAACTCGTGAACGAGTGCAAGTATCCAAGTTCAAACTTGGTACACTTGTGGGTATTGGGGTCTAGTTGTGCCTTTTGAGGGTCCCACCCACCACACCCAACCGGTTCAGGGGCTAATGGGCCCAGATTGCCCAGCGAATAATGTTCATAACTTGACCAGAACTAGACATAGGACGATGAAATTTCTTGGACGTGTGCTCCTAGGGCTGGGAAATTGTTTTTAAAGTTGCACCTCCCCCACCCACACCGTTCATGGGCAACTTGGCGCAGATTGCCTAGGAGTAAAGGAGTAAAGTTCGTTACCCTTGCCAGGAATCAACAGGTATCAAATTGAAACTTGGTAGGATTGTGAGCATTGGGGTCTCTTTTTACTTACTGCGGGTCCCAAACCCCACCCGCACTTGGTTCAGGGGCAATTGGGCCCAGATTGCCGAATTTTGAGTGTTTGTAACTTGACATTAACTTGAGATAAGGCGATGAAATTCCTTTGTACTTTTGGATCATAGGGGTTGGGGAGAATTGAACCACCCCCACCCTCACTATTCATGGGCAAGTGGGCCCAAATTGCCCAGGAGTAAAGTTCGTTACCCTTGCCAGGAATCAACAGGTATCAAGTTGAAACTTGGTAGGATTGTGAGCATTGGTGTCTATTTTTACTTTTTGCGGGTCCCAAACCCCACCCCCACTTGGTTCAGGGGCAATTGGGCCCAGATTGCCCATTTTTTAATGTTTTTAATTTGACAATACAATACAATACTATTTATTTTCAAAAATTCGCCCACGGACGAAGCCGAACATTGAATTTCTCCCGTCATGTAATAACTTAACAATTAACTAATGTTAAAACAACTATAACTAATGTTATTCATTTGGTCAATGTACATGTATCTCACAATAAAACTCTAAGTAAAACCTTCAATCATACGTAACATGTCTTTAAATAAAACTCATAATTCGGTCAAATTCACCCCAAACGAAAAACTAGATAATTTAAAAAATTATTATATTTACAATTCAATAACAGCACACACAAAAATACGATTAAATTATGGAGGTGGTTCGGAATGCCGGTTAAAATGGTCAGTGAACGAAGGAACAAAACTTTTTCTGTATCGGTCATGGGAACAGGGTACTGGCTGCAACTTTGGAACAGACTGGGCAGCAGCTCGTGCCGGTCTTGGCCTAATAGGTAGATATGCAGGGGGAAGAATTTCTCGTAGGCCATGGCTCTCCAACGTTTTTAGACCAAAACTGAAACACAACTTTTTTCGGGATATGAATTCACAAAAGTTGTCCGTCTGTCCGTCCGTATGTCAGCACGATAACTCTCGAAGGGAATCATATGCACTGCACGCACACCCCGAAATAAATTCTTGGATACGAACGTGGTCAACGGTCAGGTCGAGTTCTTAGGTGGGCTCTGTAGCCCTACATTTAGGGGTGTTGGAGGGGGTTCCGGCCAAAACCGGAAAAGTTTGTTAAAAGCAAATGTTTTATTTGAAGTAGATTAGATGTTCGGTATAGGGGAAGAGGTCACGCTGAGGATGTATCTGAAAATAACTTTTTCGCCAGTAGTTCGCCTGGAATCCAGTCAAAACCGGAAAATTTGTTGGAAGTTCAAATCTTATTTGAAGTTGATTAGATGTTCGAGTTAAAGGTAAGAAAGCATGCTGACTCCTTGTATGACAATCATTTTCTACCCGGACATATGGCTCACCCAGAGTCAGGCTGAAACCGGAACATTTGTTTTAAGTAAAACTTTTATCTGAAGTTGATTGCAAGGAAGCATGCTGAATCCGTAGATGAAATTAATTTTCTCGCCGGATAGATAGTTCGTCCGGAACCTGAAAGTTTCTTAAAAGTTAAAGCTTTATCTGAAGTTGATTAGCGGTTCAATATAGGGGTAAGAAAGCATGCTGACTCCGTGTATGACAATCATTTTCTACCCGGACATATGGTTCACCCAGAATCAGGCTGAACCCGGAACATTTGTTTTAAGTAAAACTTTTATCTGAAGTTGATGGCAAGGAAGCATGCTTTTAGGGGTAAGAAGACATGCTGAACCCGTATATGCAAATTATTTTCTTGCCGGTCAAGTAGTTCGCCCGGAATCTGGCCAAAACCGGAAAAGTTTGTTAAAAGTAAATGTTTTATTTGAAGTAAGTTAGATGTTCGGTATAGGGGAAGAGGGCTGTGCCTACGTAGACTGCCACATCACAGACTTTGTGAAAGCTTTTGATTCACTATGCCACAATGAAGTAACGATCCGAGCAAAATCGATGGAGCAAGAGACATCCTTGTGAAAATGTTGGCCAGCTTCCTCTCGGAGAGAACCCAGTGCGTTCAACTGGCAGTTGGCAGTCTTTCAGGGCTTGAGAAAATAACGTCTGGAGCACCTCAGGGGACCAGGTTAGGCCCACTTGCTTTCCTAATTGTGGTTAATACGCTGATGACGAACATAAAAAACAGATTCAAATTTGCTTATGACGTGTCGCTACCAATATTCCGTACTCTTAAATCCACGTGTGAATCTAAAACACTTCTCAATGACATACTGGATGACCTGGTGGCACAGACAAACAACCTGAAGCTCGAACTAAATCTGAAAAAAAGTTCAGTGCTTAGAATCTGCTTTTTAAAAAAGGAAACACCAACGATTGAATCAACAGCGTTCCAACATGTCAAAAGTGCCAAATATCTTGGTGTGACAATTGAAAATGATCTGAAATGGGACAATCACGTGAACTCCATCTGTCAGAAGGCTAACGGTGCCATATCTCTCTTTTCAAACCTGAAACGATTTGGTTTTTCTACAAAGGTATTATTACAGTGCTACCTACTCTTTGTTCGACCACTTACCGAATATGCCTGTCAAGTTTAGCACCCTGGCCTACCCCAGAACCAGTCCTCGAGGATCGAAAAAATTCAAAAGCGTGGTCTCAGAATCATCCTTGGGGACAAATACTTGGACTATGACTCGGCACTGGCGAAGCTAATAGTGCGAACACACGATGAGGATTTCTCGGCCGGATTTCCTGCACTTTCATCATCAAGTTGAAATTTTTTTAACTTTTCCATGTGGAAGTGATAATGGTGCCGCAAATCCGGGCAGGAATTCAAGTCCGGGAGCTCCCGATCCTGATCGTGTGTTCGCACTATAAGCCTAACATCCCTTGCTGATAGAAGACATGCACTAATTATGAAATTTGGTCTCCAGTGCCTCAGTTCGATCAACAACCCACCATTCTACCAGACTTTAAACCGAATTTTACATTTCAAATTAAGACCAGACGTAATTGTAAATTTAGTCCCGTGCAAAAATTTGACGAGCCTCGTGCTAATTCATCTGAGCGATTTTTAAAAACATTTGTGCAGTATTTTACTAAGTTTTATAACGAAAAGCCGCGAATTTGAAATATTTCTTGTTCGTTTTGTAGTGTGTCGACGTGCCAATGTTATAACTGCCATGCTTTTATATTATGTCGAATAAATCTGAATTGAATTGAATTGAAAGATGTATGTTGAAGTAATTTTTTAGCTTCAGTTTTTTGCCGGACAAGTAGTTCGTCTGGAATCCGACCGAAACCAGATATTTAGCAGAATTAAGGCAGGAAGTCTTGATCGGGGTAAACAAACATGCTGGATCCATATCTGAACTAGGTTTTCTCAGATGATCAGCCAGCAAGGAGTCTGGCGAAGACCGGATACCTACAAGACCTAATTGTCTGGATCAAATATGTTACGGTGGTGCCATCTGCACCCCGCACTGCCCACTTGTGCCGCCGTTAGGCAGTGCTAGTCCCTTTCCGTTCAGTATGTTGAATCTTTTATACTGTCCGTAGTACTCTGTAGTCTGTATTATTTATTAACTCATGTTCATGACTCATCCGCCAGAGCATGAGTCATCTTCTTCCGCACTTCTTTTCCGGACCTCGACCGGGAACAACCCTTTTACTTAAAGGCTGTTTATTTTGTAAGTACAGTTTTTATATAAAACCTTCTGTTTATTTACGGACCTTAGGTCCTTATTTTGAGTCTTGTTTAAAGCTCCTTAGAGTGGCTGGCCTGCAAGGCTTAGTGTATGATGGGTGGTTTATAGCCTATTGCGGTTCCGTACGCAGACCTTAGTGTGAATCGGCCGGGGGAATCCACAATGAACCCGTGAAGTCTGCCCGTGTAGTAGGGCAACAGACGCCCTAGGCTGTCCTGACTCCGATGACTGTATCTAAGGACATTTACCATCTATTTCTGGCTTACCACACCCCTCGCCATAACATTAGGTTGAGAGTGCTTAAATATATAGATTAGATAAATATTATATTTTTGTGATCCCATCTAAACCTTTGGTCTTGTTACTGCTGGCAATATACACTAGCTAGGCGGGCTATTGGGGCTTACCGTAGGTACTCTTTTCCACTCGGTTGAACATGCAAAGCTTTGTCACCTTTGTCAGATTTTCATCTTTTTTGAACAGTAGTCGATTTTCCAGGACATGTCCCCTGGATAAGCCTTGCTGGGAAATATGGAGCAAGTGCCAGAATATAATCTTCTCTGGACAGACAAAAAAGATGCTGGATATTGATTGATGCATGTAAAATAGGTAGCAGCTGGGTGAAAGCGATTTTGAATTCATGCCGGACCGAATTCAGCGGCGTTTTACGAAAATGATGGATGGAAAGTAGATATTTACCGGGAAAACCGATTGGACGATGACGGATGATCTCATGCATTAGTGGAGATAAGCCACCCTTTAACAGTGTTGGCTGTTTGCCAAGTAAAAACTTTCGGAAAACTTTTTGACCTCTATCGTAGGGTAGGCTTTTGAGTTGTACCGTCACTTACGATTTCACCAAGCATTGTTTTGAATACTGGATCAACGGCAGTCGCGACGTCGTTGATTCTGTACTTAGTCTCTCTTTGGTTGTTTTAACGGACCTCTCTTGCTTGTCACGGTTGCTTGTTCACACCCCAGGGGCGACTAACGTGGTCTGCTGACCCTGCTGACCCCTCTTTACAAAATCCTCGTGAATCACCTTGTTTGAATTTTTCGATTTTGAGTTCTGGCCGAGATTTTGTAGGTTGCCAGACAAAAGTTTTATTTTTGTCTTGGGATGTGAGAGCAGGCAATGATAAACCTGATTTCGTCACGGCAGGCGGCGCCGTGGTTTGCTTTGATTTCTCGGTATTTAACCCCGTCGAGCATTTGTTTTGAATTTTTCGCAAGAAAAAATAAGTATTTTCGTGCGACGCCTGTCCGAAGTCGGCAAGCGCAAACAATAGAACCAAATGATTTGAATTTTACAAGGCAATTTTGAGCATTTTTGAAAAACACTACTTCCGGACCATTTTTCCGTCAAAAAGCTTTGTCTAGTGAGAGCTGTGCTTTAACAGTTCGTGTCACTAACTCTTGAAGGCCAGATTTTTGTGGGGGGTCTAAACCCGAAGTTTATCCCAAGAAATCTTTTCCACTCAAAGACTAAAATAGAGCTACGAGCTTACACGGCACTTCAGTATGTTCACAGGCTTCTCTGTAGCTCAGCGGTAGAGCAGGGCCTTGTGAGCTGAAGGTCGTGGGTTTAAATCCTGCATGAAGAGCAGTTTTGTCTTTCAATTCACTATTTGAAAATGGCACTTGTAACGGAAAGATTTTACGGGAAAATAAACGAGAGCGTCACAATGTCCCCTTCTACCTAACCCCTCCATCCGTCGTCGCCGGAAGCGCCTCGAATCAACAAAGTGAGCGCCTATGTGATCTGCTCATACCAGTTTATTCCCTTTGCGTTAAAAATGGCAGTTTCGGGAATTGCCACTAAGCCCTAGAGCACCCCTCTCTTAATTGCCAGCTTATGGTCGATTCAAACTATCAGCTTACCCCAATATCAACCTTCAGAACCACTTAATTAGAAAATTATAGCACTACTGAAATACCAGGTTTTGCCGGATTTTGGCCGAATAGCGGTCCGACAGGAAAAGAAAGTAGCCTAAGCATAGCCTACTCATGCAGCGAGTTTTTTTTTACCACAACTTTTACGTTCTAAGCCAATTCAAGTAAAAGTTTTACTTCTCCTTCTCAAATTTTTCTCAAACTAAATATTCCTTCAGCCCAAGCTGACTGCGAATCATATTTGATAGTGAAAAACGGGTATGTCAGCTGAATTTTATTCGAGCTATATTTCGGTCCTTCTTGGAAAGGGTCCTCTTCAGGCTCAAGCCGCTCAAGTTGGAAAAACAAACTTGTTGGTTTTCCCACAAGTTCGTTTTTCCAACTTGAGAGGCTGACGTATCTCTTTTGCAATATCGGATTTTTTCAAACTACTTGTACAGCGCGTAAAAAAAACTCTGCATGTTGCATGTCGAGCTCTTTAACCCTAAAGTGACAGTTTATTTAGCTTGAACAAAAAAATGTCGACTTCTCGTCTGGGTATAACTATAACGAAAATCATAATAAATGCATGAGCTGTTACAACCACATTGTAAACAAGACCAAAGGTGTCGATGGGATCAAAAAAATCTAAGATTTGATCCGAACAATTCGGTCTTGTCTTCGCCAGGCTAATCATCAGAGAAAACCGAGTTCAGATATTCTATCTACCTATCTATACCTCTATAAGCCATATCTATTTTGACGATATTGACCGAAACTTCCTGCTTTACTACTGTCAAATTTGCGGTCTCGCCCGAATTCCGAGCGAACTACTAGTCCAGCAAAAAAAGAAAAATTCAGAAACGAAGCCGGCGTATCTCCTAATCCCTATAAGGAAATCTGATCAACTTTAAATCAAATTTTGACTTAAAAAAAATGCGGGTACAACCGGATTCCGGACTAATTATATGTCCGGGTAAAAAATGATCATTATATACAGACTCAGCGTCTCTTCTTACTCCTAAATGTATCATCTAATCAACTTCAGATTAAGCTTTTACTTTTAACATATTTTCCGGTTTTGGCCGGATTACAGGCGAACTAGTTGTCCGGCGAGAAAATGGTTTTCACCATCGGGTTCAGCATGTCTTCTTACCCATAAATCAAACATTTAAGCAACTTCAAATGAAACTGTTACTTTTAACCAACTTTCCGGTTTTGGCCGGATTCCGGACGAACTGCTTGTCCGGCGACAAAATGATTTTCACCATCATGCTTAGCATGTCTTCTTACCCCTAATTCTAACATTTAATCAACTTCAAATGAAACTTTTACTTTTACCAAACTTTCCGGTATTTGCCGGATTCCGGACGAACTACTTGTCCGGCGAGAAAATGATCGTTACTTTCGTGCTCAGCATGTCTTCTTACCCCATAATCGAATATCACATTAGCTGTTTAAAAATATTTTGTTTGTCCCTTAAATTGAACCCCCTCCCCCACCCCCAAATATAGGGCTACAGAGCCCATCTACGAACTCGACCTTACCCTTGACCCAAACAATTCTCATGCCAAGTTTCATCAAAATATCTCATTCCCTTCGAGAGTGATCGTGCTTACAGACGGACGGACGGACGGACAGACGGACTGTCATAGGTATCCCGCCACTTACGTTTTGGGATCCCAAAAACTACCACCCCACCTTTAATTATAGGGCGACGGGGTCCATGTCCGAACTTACCTGTAGTTTAACCGAGAGGCTCCCACCCTGTTTCAACAAAATCCCTCAACTCCTTCGATATGCATCATGATTCAACAGACAGACAGACGGACAGACGGACGGACAAATTCTGCGAAGTCGTAAAATGGAAGCTGGAAGGGGAAAAGCTGCCTCATCAGCTATATTTAGAAATTCCACGAAAATTGAAAATCCATAAGCATGTTTTTATGTCGAAGGTAATGCCAATTATCCATTACGGGGCTGAAATCTGGGGTTAGGAATCAGCAATGCAGCTTGAGTCTATTCAGCTGCAGTATTATAAAAGATTATTTGGGATACATCCTACAACCCACTCAAAGGCATTGAAGGGAGATCTGGGCATTTTTTCTTTAAAACGGCATAGGGTAGCTCAAATCCTTAGATTTTCGCAGAAAATAAGCGCTTTGCCAGATGATAGGTTTGTGAAGGCAGCTTATTGGAAATGTTAAATGTAAGGAAAGGGAAATCAAGACCATTCCAAGATAAATCTGTACTTGATTGGGGGTGGACTTTCTTATATTTGGAATATTGGCTTAGGCCGTCCTGATCAGTCTCGAGTTTTCATTTATGAAGTACTGAGAGTTATTAAAGGACACCTGAACAATGAAACCATACTTGAAAACACTATGGAGAATGCATTTACAGACATAGCCACGGAGAGCATTCTTCTCCTGAGCGTGACGTTTTCAAAATAGGGATGTTCGTTTCTGGAGGTTTGCACATGCGGACTCCAAGACAAAAAGCGCAATTCATTCAAATCTTGTACAGCGCTGGCCGGATCGTATTGGAATTTCTTCTGTACGTTTGGGCTTAACTGGTTAACAAATATTCCAGAAAAAGGGTTGATTGGAGTCATTTGTTCATTTCTAAAATTGTTCGGTACTGAAATAAGGACAGATGCAAAATGGGGCAAAACTCATAGCTTGGAAACACTACTTTGTATTTGGATTGGGTTGTCTGCAGGCAATGTTAACGGAAGTCATACAGATAGGGATGATACTTAGAGTACTAAGTCTTAGTACTCTTCATTCAGGTGTCCTTTTATGGCCGGGAAACACAGAAATGATTTAAATAATTTCTTCTCCAGAAACTCTTAGAAATTACGGTATGGTGAACACAGTTTATGAGCCAGAATTTTATTTTAAGCTCACTACCCGCGATTTATTTGAGATACTGAACTGGATGAATAGCCTATTACTGAATAGTAGAAATAAAGTTTTTGATAGAAAGAAGAAGAATCCAGATGGGAAATATGCGTGTCCTCTTTGCCGCGTTGAAGAGCCAAGAGCTTTCGGATCTCAGTAGGGAGATTTTCAGGGGGACATCCCGATAGTTTCTGTTATCCCGAAATGGATGTCCTCCCAGTCGATAAGTAAGATTTGTAGGTTTGTGTTTAGAACGCTAGAACTTAGAAAGCCTTCGGTAGATTAGTTGGATAGACATTTACGTCTTTGTGTATTTACAGTCTATACTTGTATATGACCCTCAGGCTTTTTAAATACAATTATTATTGTTATCCCATCACTATGTTTTAAGATCCCAAAAAGAAAGAAAAAAGCTTTGCAGTGTGTGACTGCTGACACATGTACCGATATTGCATTATTTTCTCTTTAATTCGACAGACACACGCACATACATCTTTGTCTAGAAAAACAAAACAAAAAATCTAATAGTGTATTCGTGATTAATGTTATTGAAAAATAATGGCTTTTGACACGAGAGCAATCACCAATACAAAACAAAAAAGAAATTCTGTTAAACATAGGGAAAGAACTAGCACGCGATGACATGTTTTTCGAAACCGTCACTCCATCTGTGGAAGGGACGCGAAACATTAAATTGTTTGGCGACCGGCGACCTGGAACTTTTCAGACTCATTACTTGGTATATACCATGTATCATTAACTGCCATTTGGTATCCCAAAATGTTTTGGTGGGATACCTATGACTTCGTAAAAAGTTGTCCGTCTGTCCGTCCGTCTGTGAGCACGATAACTCTCGAAGGGAGTGAGATATTTTGATGAAACTTGGTGTGAGGATTCTTTGGATCAAGGGACAGGTGGAGTTCATAGGTTGGCCCCAAACTTGTATACTTACAGTTCGAAGACTGAGTTAGTTGCGGGGATCGACTAAAACCAGGTAGGGAATGGAACACGAGAAAAGCAGGAAGGCATACTAAAACCAGGAAGGGCATACTAAAACGAGGAAGGCCATACTAAAACAAGGAAGGCTGTCGCCAGAATTCGCCGTACCGGTCCCTTCCTGTATTTAGTATTCTTTGAGGGGTAGACAACTTTTCAAATTCAAAGTTTACTGACCCTTCCTCGTTTTAGTATACCGACACGGGCAGGCATTAAGTTCAGTGAGAGGTCAGCAACTATACAAATTTTAATTCTCCTTTTCAGTCCTCGTTCTGACGGTAGGTGACTAAAATCATCCCGAGTCGGCAATTAGATATTTCAAGTCCCCCAATTCCCTTTCTCGTTTTAATATTTTCAAGGTATTAAAACGAGGAAGGAGGTGGTAGACTTGAAATATCTTAGTTGCCGACCCCTCGTTGGACTTGGAGGATTTTAGTCGCCTACCGTCAGAACGAGAAATGTTCATGACGTTTTCCATTTAGATCCATTTCAGAAGTTTTCCTTAAACGAGCGGTGAATTTCAGTCAGATTTTTACGCTGGTGTACGGAAAATTTCTATCCCGCGAGAAACGGAAAGTTTTCTGTTTTGTTTCGTACATATTTACGCTGGTACACAGAAATTTTCAGTTTGTCAAGAAACAGTAATTTTTCTGTTGAGGTTCAGCAAATTTACGCTACTGTACAGGATTATTCCGTTTTGAAAGAAATTGGATTCTCCCCACGCTGTTCAGAAACAGGAAACTTCGTTATCTGAACAGTACTTATTTTTATACTGGAATCCGGAACTTTTCTTTTTAGCAAGAAACGGAACTTTTCCGTTGATTTCCAGAAAATTTACGTTCAGACACAGGAAACTTCAGCACGTGAACAATTTATATTTATTTTTATACTGGGATACGGAATTTTTCTTTTTAGCAAGAAACGGTAAGTTTTCCGTTGAGCTCTAGAAAACTTGACATTCAGCAACGGGAAACTTCAGTACCTGAACAATTGATATTTATTTGTATGCTGGGATACAGAACTTTTCGTTTTAGCAAGAAACGGGAAGTTTTTGTTGAGCTCCAGAAAATTTACGTCAGTACCTGAAAAATTTATATCTATTTGTATGCTGGGATACTGGAATTTTTCTTTTTAGCAAGGAACGGGAAGTTTTCCCTTAAGCTTCAGACAATTTATGTCAATTTAGCAACAGGAACTTCACAACTGAACAATTCGGATTTATTTTATGCTGGGATACGGATTTTATTTTGTAGCAAGAAGCGTGAAGTTTTTCGTTGAGTTTTGAACAAATTACGCTACTGTACAGAATTGTTCCGTTCGGAAAAAAAAATATGACTGCCGCACATATTTAGCACATTAATAAATATTCCTTGATCCCAAGCTGACTTTGAAACATATATTCAAATAATGTATACAACGGATACGTCAGCTACGATGCTTCATCACTGATATTTCGGTCCTTCTTGGCAAGGGTCCTCGTCAGGCTGTCAATGTTCAGGGTCAATTTCAGGGAAGCAATAAAACAAATCTGCAATCATCGATGCCGAAGCATCGTCGCTGACATATCCGTTTTATGCATTATTTGAAAATATATTTCACTCAGCTTGGGCTCAAGGAATATTTGGCGCTTTAACAGTTAGAAAGTTATTTGTAAGCAAAACCCTTGAGGCAGAAATGATCATAGGCCCTTGGGAATCCCAACAATGTATCTTTTGGTAAAAAGTATTTTTTTCAGTTTGGAGTTAAGATATATATGCCCTTTAGGGGGGCTAAAACTCAATTTATTTATATACTTGAGAGCGTCGAGATACTAATGATCATGGGCCCTTGGTTATTATGAAAATATATCGTTAGATCAGAAACATGTCCTCTTGTCAGTTATCAAGTTTTTTTCGGGTCCGACCAACAGTTCAAAAGTTGTGCATCAAACACAATTTTGGTAATCCAGATTCCAATTAACAGTATAGCGACATCCGCGACCCGAGCTCTTCAAGCTCTCAAGTTTCATTTGTTTCCGATGTCCCGCTCTTATACTCTGCCTCCTCTCCCCCCCCCCATGGTCGGGTAGGTACCTGCCAAGTTTCTTCGTCCTAGCACATCTGGAAGTACCGTAACCGGATTTCCGGGACCCACCCTCCAGCTCCCCCCCCCCACAGTGCCCGGATCCGATCCGGTTATGTCAATGACGTGTCTAGGATCTGTGCTTGTTCTTCCCATCAAGTTTCATCCTGATCCCTCCACTCTAAGCGTGTCACGTTATTTCCGATACCCCCCCCCCCTCCAGCTCCCCCCACGGTTGTTGGATCCGGTTCGGACGTAGAACGGGACATGTAAGGCATGTGTTCTTTCCACTTATCAAGTTTTATTCAGATCCGATCACCCGTTCGAAAGTTACGCATGCCTCAATATTCCGGATTCCCCCTCCCTCCACCCCCACCCCCCACCCGATGATGGAATCGGGGAAGTGACTATTTTCAAGTCAGTTTGATTGGGTCCCTGGTATGCCTGCCAAGTTTCATAGTCGTAGCACATCTGGAAGTACCCTAACTCGCGATTACTGGACCGACCGACAGACAGACCGACCGACGAAAAAGTGATCGGTAAATGGCACTTGGTCGGCAGGCAAGTGCTTCCTCTCGCAACACAAAAAGATTTTGCTTCTACCTCAGTGCCGTTGAACAACAAGAAACTTATAAGAAACACTGTTTCCAACCCTTCTCGCGTAGAAACAACCGGTTTTGTTCTAAGCTGAAAATGCACCGTAAGTTCAAAAGCATTAGTAACCATCTTCAGTTGTACTTTTTATTTGCCCAGTCTGAAGAATTGCAATGCTCATTCAGACTACTTTCTAAATTTGTAAAAGCGAAAGAATCGTTTGAAAAGCCTCACTGCATTCCGTCTTTTTGCTATGTTCGATTTTCTGTTAAATTCAAACAAAATTCTGAATCATTTTGAGGATTTAAACTCTCGTGTACAATGCCAATGCTTCAACGTGCAAATTTTAGTGAGTGCTGGCATTTATCCGTATTCTAAAGAAAGTATACTTAATCTTCGGTATATAATGTATTTGTTTGTACTGCATGTATCCTCACAAAGGCAACGAAAGTTTTCACGGTTTTACTTATTCAGACGAATGATTTCCAAGAACCTGGATTCCTAATTTCTTAATTATGGAAGGAGGCCAGGATCTCTTCCTACCCATCCGGCCCTTCCGCTGGAGCGGAAAGGTTTCAGATAATTTTCCGTTCAGGAACAGAAAAAGTACTGTGACGCCTGTTAGCGACATTTTTTCTGTTCGTGAAATGAACTTTTCGGTCCGTGTACAGTAAATTTTACGCAACCGGGAGAGGAATATTCTGTTCTGCTACCGAACTTTTATGCTTGGGTACAAGAACTTTCCGCCCGGTAACAGAAATCTGTCCGTCTCATCAGTACGAGAATTTTCCGTCCCTGTACAGTAAATTTTCCGTTTCTGTGCAAGAAACTTCAGTTCCTCAACAGAATACTGCTGCAGCGGGACAGGAATATTATGTTAAGCAGCATAAAGCTTACGCATGGTCGCAGAAACTTTCCGTTTATACTAAATTGTTCCAAGATTCTGAAAACGGGAAACTTCTGTTCGTGAACGGAAAGTGTATTACGGAAGTTTTCCTTCACTGACCACAGTTGCTTTGGCTCGCTTTTACAGAAAATTCCCGTTAACGGACGGAAGAAGTACTGTAGCGCCTGTTGCCGACATTTTTCTATTCCTGAACGGTTTTTCCTTTCGAAAATTTTTCTTAGTGTAGCAGTTTGTCGTGTCGGGGGGTCCTAGGAACAGTGGCAAAGTACAGGCCAAGTTCGTAGATGGGTTCTGAAGCCCTATATTTAGAGGAAGAGGAGGAGGTTTCGAATTAGGGGTAAGAAATTATATTTGATAAGCTACTGAGATAGCACCTTAAACGGTGCAAGGAGGCCCGCTGACCATTAGATTATTTTTAGATTAGATTATTTTATTGCTAAATTATATAATAACCCATCATGATAGGTAACCGCCCATTACAAGACATAAATGCACTGGACCTGGGCGGTTACCACAAACTACTTCAACTTAACTTAAACAATAACTTAATTTCATTTCAGCACCAATGAATCAATTTTTTTTCCATATACTACACAAGTGAAAAATGGAGAAAAAAGAAGAAGAAAGAAAAAAGAAATAAATAAAGGTACTAAAAAAAGAAATAATAACTTATACCTTCATTCTCTAAATCGTGACTCCTCACCCCTCCAACAAAAATTTCTTTGCTCTTTTTTTAAACAATTGTTGGTGTTTCAGCCACCTTAACACTATCTGGGAGTGAATTCTATTTCGCCTGGCCCAAATGTTTAATTAGAAAGCCAGTTCGTCTACCACTCCTATACTCGCCGTCATTAGTAGCATTCCTTGTACAATAATCATGTACATCATTATTTTGTCTATAAAAATCTAAAAACACAGATGGACACACTTCATGCAAACACTGGTAAGTAAAAACCACAGCCTGGTAGTCACGAACTTGGCCAACATCCATCACCTTTAACTCCATATCTGAAATTCGTTTTCTTGCCGGACAAATGATTCACCCGGAATTCGGCCGAAGCTTGAAATTTTGTTGAAGCTCACATTTGCTTTTGAAGTCGATTAGAGATTCGGTTTCGGGGTAAGTAGACATGCTGAATGAATTTTGAACTTTATTTCCTTGACAGATAAGATGGCAAAATTTGCTGGAACCCGGATATTTGGATCGAAAGATTTTCCTCTCAATGTCACTAGCTCTTTTGGACTGCATGCAGTTCGCCGGCAATGCTGCCAAATACGAAAAATTCGGTGAAAGTAAAGGACCTTTCTGGAGTTAATTAGAGATTAGATATTGGAGTAAACATCTTTGCTAAATCCATATCTGAAGTTGCTTTTCTCATCTAATTAGTTTTTGGCCCTAAGTTGCCAAAATATCCGAAACGGTAACAAAAAGTTTGTACATATTCAAACAGTGGATTATGGATTAATAGTCTTCGCCTGGTCTGGTGAAGACTCGGAAATCTTCTGGATTCGGTTGTCTGGATCAGGAAATCCAATAAATATTACATTTTTGCGGTCCCATCGAAACCTTTGGTCTTGTTCGTAAAGGAGTATAAGAAAACGACCAAAAATAAATAAAAATTAATACTATAGTAGCTATTATTAAGACAGTTATACGGATACAATATTATATTTTTTATTTTCTGATCAGTTCTGCTTTCAGTTAGAAAAAAAAGAAAAAAGAAAAAAGAAAAAAAATATTCCTAGTACCCTGTGACCTTGAAGGGCATTGCACTGTCAGAAGATAGATAACACATAATGCGGGATAACAGATAACACTTGGGATGTTAGCTGCTATATTTTTCAAACGTTACGCAATTAAAACGTATGCATAGAAGAAGAGCAAAAAAAACATCTCCTGAATTTTGTTTGTAATCAGAATATCGGGTTTGACACTGCAAATCGGATAAGTCAGCTACATTTTATTCGAGCTATATTTGGCCCTTCTTGGCAAGGGTCCTCTTCAGGTTCAAGCCGCTCAAGCTGGAAAATTAACTTGTGGAAAAACAATTAAAGATGCTTCCTTAAATATTTGATTTTATGAACTTCTTCTCTGAAAATCGGCGGGAGGTAGAGCTGGTGCTGTAATTTCATTCTGGACACGGCTGCTGTTTTTGCTGTTCGGTTAGGTAGTCGAAAGGGTAGAGATTCTTCTGCATTTTGGATTTGCCGTCATCTGTCTCTTCTTCTTCTTTCCAGCTAAGATGGATGCTTGTTGGCGGTATGTATGGGCGATTTGAAGTTCCGTACTGTGGTGATAAGATAGTCCTTCAGCCCAAGCTGACTGCGAATCATATTTGACGGTGCAAAACTGATAAGTCAGCTACATTTTATTCGAGTCGGCCCTTCTTGGCAAGGGTCCTCTTCAGGCTCAAGCCGCTCAAGCTCAATAATATCTGGTAAGTCAGCAGATGTTTTTGGTCATTTTTTTTCCGGCTCTTGGCAATGCTTGTTATGCATATCGTTTAATGCATAAACTTTGCAAAATCATTACAGGTAACATCCCCAGGGTTATCTGTTGAAACTGGGCATCCTTGCGTTATCTGCTACGAAACTTCTGATAGTGTGAACAATAGGCTAGATGTCTGCTTATTTGAACGACTTGTAACTTTGAACGATCGCGAAGGTAACATTACTGCAAAATAATTGGCAAAAAGGTAAGATGGATTTGAAAGATTTCCTCTTAATTTCCAGCCATGTTTCTTTAAAGCACAACTCGTACTAGAAATTATCTTTTCATGATAAAATTACTCCGAAATGTCGTTTTCAAAAATAAAATTACTTTGCTCGAGAAATTAGTGTTTTTTAGTGGAGTGTTCCTTATGGGACAATCCACTTTAGCGAGCGCTGTAGCAGCTTTCAGCTTTCGGTTACCACCATATTTTGTGGAGCTCATAAGTCATGAACGTATCAAGTTCAAACTTGGTACACTTGTGGGTAGTGGGGTCTATTTGGGCCTTTTCGGGGTCCCACCTCCCACACCCCACCCGGTTCAGGGGAAATGGGCCCAGATTGCCCAGTAAATAATGTCCATAACTTGACCAGAGTTGGACATAAGACGATGAAACTCCTTGTACTTGTAGATCCTAGGGCTGGGAAACTATGTTGCACCTCCCCCAGCTATTCCGTTCCTGGGCAACAGGGCCCCCCGATGAAAAATTTACCTGAAAATAGTACTATGAAGTAGTACGAAAAAGTTGCATGCAGTACTAACGATGCTACTACATGCTTCTACTTCAAGACTACCGTGTTACTGCATATTACTATATGCTACTATTAGCAAGACTGGATGCTACTATGGCAAGCCACGATGCTACTGGATACTACTACATAAGATTGGACCAGTCTGAGGCACATTAAATGATAGTATTCTTTGCTCTTACATAGTGTTACATGCAACGTTTTCGTACTACTACCATACTACTACGCAGGCTACAAATTTTTCATCGGGCCAGATTGCCCAGGAGTAAAGTTCGTTACCCGTGACAGGAATCAACATATATCAAGTTGAAACTTGGTAGGTTCGTCTGCATTGTGCCCCATTGGGGTCTTCTTTTGCTTTTTGTGGGTGCCAAACCCAACCCCCACTTGGTTCAGGGGCGATTGGCAGGGGCGTCACTATGGGGGGGGGGGGGGGGAGGGGGGACTCCCCCCTTGAGAAAGTACTTCCGTCGGTTGAAGTCTCGGTGGTCATACCTCGTGGTCTCGTCGGCACATCGGGTTCTTTTTATACATAAGTAATGCAGACGAAATACATTCTTTATGTTTTTGTCGGGCGTCGGTTGACTCGTTGGCACGTGCTTTTTATAAGCAAGAAATGAAATCCTGCAAACATTTGTCGGGCAAAGCACATAAGAAATCGAATTTCGCATGCTTTTGTCGTGCCTCGGCATTCTCGTCGGCACATGGTATTGTCTGCGTCCGTATTCTCGTTGGCACATCAGGTTCATTTTACAAAACAAAAAAAAATCAAATTCTATAAACTTTTATCGGGCTCATACGACAATTTCAAGCCTCGTCGGTACATCGCACAACGTAAAAATTAAAGTTCTTTACTGTCTTGTCGGGTAAAACACAAAGAGATAGAATTCTGTATGCTTTTGTCGCGCGTCGGTATTCTTGTCGGCACATCGGGCCTTTTTATACGTAAGAAAAAAATTCTGCAAACATTTGTAAGGCGCAAATTTTTCCGGAAAAACAGACTTAAAAAGATTTCGCCGGCTTTGCTTAGTTCAGCTTGTTCTGGGTACAGTCGTTGGAAGCTTCGCCTTTTAGCGAAAGCTAAATTGAAAAGCCGAATATGTGAACTTTAAAAAATATACCAAAGGAATAATCTCAACTGATGCATTACAGTTAGTTTACACCAAAATTTTGCCTGCGGCGCATCTTGTAGTATTCTTTATTTTGAAGAACGGTGTTTCATTTAGTTGGCGTTTTAGGATTGAAATTCGTGGGGGTCTGAAACACTTTAAAAGCCAGAACTTGTATGGTAGGTATAGCTAAATCATTCCGGAAAAGAGGAAAGATTAAAAAAAATTCGCCTGCAGCCATTAGTTTACTTGTTCTTGATACAGTCGTTGGAAGCTTCGCTTTTTAGCGAAAGCTAAAATGAAAAGCCAAATATGTGAACTTAAAATAGGAAACTAGACCTACGTTGCCCGGGCAACGTGAAGTGTTGCGGCAACCTTTGTCCGGCTTCGCCGACTAAAGTGTTGCGAGAGCAACACTTTGGTTTTGTTTCTTCGCTGTCGGTTAAATGCTGAAGTTGTCAACTTATCGAAGCTTTTAAAACGGTATGTTCTAAAAAGAATGATCACATGATCAAAAGCTGTTCTTTAGCGTTGTAAAACCAACAACAAAACAATATCGGAAGAAGGGAATAAATTGACTCGGCGGTCAGTTGAACTTTATCCTTTTCAATCGTAGATATCGTGACGGATGAAAACTTGGAACAATATCTTATTTAATCTAGTTGGTATTATAAAGCTATCCGTAACGTTTCAGGATTAAAATACCATAGATAACACTATTAATTATTACAAAACCGCCTTATTGTTTTACATTACCGTATCGTTTGTACGCGTTGCGTAAACAGTTAATCCTAGGTTATAGTGATAGACCATCGATACAAACTTTCTTACCGTCATATTTACAGAAATCGAATACAATGTACACCAATTTTCAAAAATTTCTAGCCCCTCGTGAACCGATTCTTACTTACAAGTCCTTCTCCCGTGATTGACATCAAATTCACCTCATCGCTGAAAATGATTATAGCATAAAAGCCGATTATTACGTACAAGTCCCATGCATGTCTTACAATTGGGAGCAAAATTGTTCTTACCATCAAATGACAGGTACGCCAACTAGCGAAAGCCGCAAACCCCTCATTGCCGAAGATGATTATGAGCTAACAGTCGACTGTCGCGTACAAATCCCCTACATGTCTCAGAACTGGTATCGCCTATTTTTGGTTTCAGTGTGTACCTTACTACTGAAGTTGTCAACCCCTTGCAACTTTCGAACTGGCGTATCTCATGAAGGAGTTTTTGTACCAAAAAATGGATGACATATACTTTGATCAGCTCATCAGCGGCTATCGATTGCCGTCGTGAAAAAAAATTCTACCTATCTTATATAATCTTGTTGGTATTATAAAGCTATCCGCAACTTTTCAGGATTAAAATACCGTAGATGACACTATTAACTATTGCGAAACTACCTCATTGTTCTACATTATCGTTTGTACCCGTTGCGTAAAAAGTTAATCCTAGGTTATAGCGATAGACCATCGATACAAACTTTCTACCGTCAGGTTTATAGAAATCGAATACAATGTGCACCAATTTACGAAAGTTCTAGCCCCTCGTGAACCGATTCTTACTTACAAGTCTCTCTCCCGCGATAGACATCAAGTTCACCACCGGATAAAAATAATGGGTACACCAGCGAGCAGAAGTTGTAAACTCATCATCCCTGAAGATGATTGTAGCATAACAGCCGCTTATTACTTAGAAGCCCCTTATATGTCTTAGCATAACAGCCGATTATTACTTACAAGTCCCTTGCATATCTTACCATTGGGAACCAAATTGTTCTTACCATCGAATACACCGGAAACAAATAACAGGTACACCAACTAGCAAAAGCGGCAAACCCCTCATTACCAAAGATGATTATGAGCCAACAGTCGACTGTTGCTTAAAAGTCCCCTACATGTCTCATAACAGGTATCGCCTATTTTTGTTTTCAGTGTACCTTACTACTGAAGTTGTCAACCCCTTTGAAATTTTCAAACTGGTGTATCTCATGAAGGAATTTTTGTGCCATAAAATGGATGATATATACTTTGATCAGCCCATCAATGGCTATCGATTGCCGTCAAAAAAAAAATTCTACCTGTCTTAGTTGAAAAGTTGACTTTTTTGCCGTAGGCCAACTTTCTAACGTCACGACTTAGAAAGGAGCAAAGGATAAGCTCTAGTTTCTTTAGCAATGAGAGAACTTTTAAAGTTTAAGGGGCACATCTGATACCGTTACTCTACCGCAAACCCAAGTGCAAAAAAAAAAATAATTATAAACTCAGCTGGAATCGTCGCAGACATGGACAGAAACAATAGATGGCAGCACTTTCGGACCCGTGGGAAAAAGCCACTTTTTTGTCTCTGTAGATTTTTCTATTTATCACTCAAAGAAGATATGTTGGCTGTGGGGCCGGGTAACTGCCGCATATATTTAACACTTATAGATTTTGTCCATCTTCAATTTGAAACTGGTGCCTGCCTGCTAGCGTGCTAGAACGGAGCTTTCCACTCGAAAGCAGAAACATGGTTTGATGAAACGAAAGGTTCGCTACACAACTTGAGATGGTCCTCTCCGACATAGGCTATACAACTCCACTTCACTTCGCAAACCGTAGGCTCTGGCTCGAGGACAAGCAAAAACCATCCTTATTGGCCCCAGGCAAGAGTTCTACGGAACTTTCCAAAATGTAATGTCATATTCATCAATCCGGCCTAAGGTCCACACTTTCCGTAAAAACCGCACAGGTTAGACCCTTCCCAGTTACCAGGAATAAAATAAAATCGGAGTCATAGGAAAAAAAAAAAAAAAAAAAAAAAACGAGGACAAAACCAAAGTGTTGCTCTCGCAACACAATTACATCAGAGGAATAATCTCAACTGATGCGTTACAGTTAGTTTTAGCCCGGTTCTGTTCTGTGCTGGCGGGAAATGCACGCCGTCGGCATATTTTTGAGTCCGTTGGCACAAACCGAACGTCCCCCCCCCCAAAGGTAAAAGACTAGTGAGGCCTCTGGCGATTGGGCCCAGATTGCTCATTTTGTAATGTTTTTAACTTCACAACAACTGGAGATAGGGCGATGCAATTCCTTTGTGCTTTTCGGTCGTAGGGTTGGGGATTTACATGCAGAGTTGAACCACCCCCGCCCTCCCCGTTCATGGGCAAGTGGGCCCAATTTACCCATAAGTTACGTTCGTCTATGACATGTCTTGAGCTCAAGTCTTGTATACTTGTGGATATGTATGTATAGATGCTGAGGTGTAACAAGAACGAATAAGACCATGCGGCGTACTTCAAAGCTCATGGGCAAGTGGGCCCAAATTGCCCATGAAAAAAGTTTTTGATCCGTGACTGAAATCAAGCTCTAAGCTGGTATACGTGAGGAAATAGAGGTGTAAATACGCATTTTAATACGACGCGTCATACTTTAATGATTAGTGAACAATTGGAAACTGAACTTTTTCGTCATATGAATTGTGACAACTTATTATTGCCTTGCTAATGGAATAGAGGTTTAAAGTGTTGGACTCAAGCTGTTCGTGCAAAATCTTCTCCGTTTTTCTAGATTTATACTTGCGGTGTGTTTACATTTAAAGGTTTTAGGTTTTCAGTACTTGTTTGGTTATTTGAAACGTCTTGGTTCTATGCTGTTTGTACATAAAATGTGATAAACATTTTACTTTCACACTCCACGTCTGAGCACTTGCGCACTTGTTTTGTTAGTGCTTGTCCGCTCCATCCATCCCTCCCTCTCCCCGACGCGGTGTCTGGAAATATTTGAAAACTGAACGCGCCTTACAAAGTGGCAAGAACCATGCAAAACAAAATAAGTTTAAAACAGAAGGTGGACCTGATGGTCTTCTATTCTATAGTTGCGTTTATGAAGATACCATGGTATTTGTTACAACGGTAACTGAATCTGCGCATTTAGTCGTTTTTGCAGTAACCGTGGTGTCTGATATACGGTTGCTCTGCAAAAACGACAATTGCCGAAATTGTACATTTCGATCTCATCCCAAAAGAAAAACTGATATTCAGTCCCATTACCAAACTTTTTTCTCACTTATTTGACAGAAATTGATGAAAGTGAGATGAATTTTTCAGATACCACGGTCTCGGGTACCACGGTCACCGTGGTACCTGAATATCAGATGCCACGATAACTGCAAAAACACCTTTTGACCGGGTATCAGATACCATGGTATCTGCAAAAACGCAAATCATGTCTTGCAAAATGAAAATAATACTGTGTAGCACATCATGTCCTAATTTGTGAAAGTGTCGCTGATTTAACTTGAAGCTTTCGGCGAAGCCCGATGAAAAATTTGTAGCCTGCGTAGTAGTATGATAAGATAAGATAAGATTTAATTGCACAAAAAAGCCAAAAGGCCATGGCAACAAGATAAACAAAACAAAAAAAGAACAAAGATCTATACCGTAACCTACTTACTCTAGGCATAATTTTCGGTGTTGAAAAGCGACCCTGAGGAATCTTGCCAGGCTCCTCACATCACCAAACTGCCGGCTACCAATCATACTACACATCCATTCCTCATCGAACACCCTCACGCATTCTCCAAACACTTCATTCCTTAACTCTCTTAATTCTTCACATTCACACATGACATGCACCACACTTTCATTCTCATCTCCACACATTGGACTGGAGAAATACTGACCAGAACGTTCGGAAGAACTTCCAATATATGTTCGAAAACGTTGCATGTAATACTATGTAATATCAAAGAATACAATCATTTAATGTGCCTCAGACTGGTCCAATCTTATTTAGTAGTATCCAGTAGCATCCTGTCTTGCCATAGTAGCACACAGTCTTGTTAATAGTATCATATAGTAGTATGCAGTAACACGGTAGCCTTGAAGTAGAAGCATGTAGTAGCATCGTTAGTACTGCATGCAACTTTTTCGTACTACTTCATGGTACTATTTTGAGATAAATTTTTCATCGGGAGTTTGCTTGACTGTCAAACTTGGCTAGGACAAAAAACACTAAAAAGTCGTAGGTGTAAAACGAAACAAAAGGCGGGGATAACTGAACAAGACCAAAGGTGTCGATGGGATCCAAAAAATCTAAGATTTGATCCAGACAATTCGGTCTTGTCTTCGCCAGGCTAATCATCAGAGAAAACCGAGTTCAGAAATTCTATCTACCTATCTATACCTCTATAAGCCATATCTGTTTGGACGATATTGACCGAAACTTCCTGCTTTACTACTGCCAAATTTGTGGCTCCGCCCGAATTCCGAGCAAACTACTAGTCCAGCAAAAAAAGAAAAATTCAGAAACGAAGCCGGCGTATCTCCTTATCCCTATAAAGAAATCTAATCAACTTTAAATAAAATTTTGACTTAAAAAAAATGCGGGTACAACCGGATTCAGGACTAATTATATGTCCGGGTAAAAAATGATCATTATATACAGACTCAGCGTCTCTTCTTACCCCTAAATATATCATCTAATCAACTTCGGATAAAGCTTTTACTTTTAACATATTTTCCGGTTTTGGCCGGATTACAGGCTAACTAATTGTCCGGAGAGAAAATGGTTTTCACCATCGGGTTCAGCATGTCTTCTTACCCACAAATCAAACATTTAATCAACTTCAAATGAAACTGTTACTTTTAACCAACTTTCCGGTTTTGGCCGGATTCCGGACGAACTGCTTGTCCGGCGACAAAATGATTTTCACCATCATGCTCAGCATGTCTTCTTACCCCTAGAACAAACATTTAATCAACTTCAAGTGAAACTTTTACTTTTAACCAACTTTCCGGTTTTTGCCGGATTCCGGACGAACTACTCGTCCAGCGAGAAAATGGTTTTCACCCTCGTGCTCACCATGTCTTCTTACCCCATAATCGACTATCACATTAGCTGTTTAAAAATAATTTGTTTGTCCCTTAAATTGAACCCCCTCCCCCACCCCCAAATATAGGGCTACAGAGCCCATCTACGAACTCGACTTTACCCAAAACAATCCTCATACCAAGTTTCATCAAAATATCTCATTCCCTTCGGGAGTTATCGTGCTTACAGACGGACGGACGGACAACTTTTGCGATGTCATAGGTATCCCTCCACTTACGTTCTGGGATCCCAAAAGGAAGCGTACTAAAAAAAGAAAAGAAAAAAGAGCTAGAAGCTCATATGGCCAATTCAGATGTGCCAATTCGTTGGTTTGTTGTAATCATTTGGAAGCAAAACCCTTGAGATAAGAATGATAACGGACCCTTGGAAATCACGATAATCTTTCGTTTGGTAAAAAGTATTTTTTTTGTTTGCACTTGACTGTGAAGATGCAAACTTTAAGGATGTTAGAAAAATTATCTGTCATCGGAACCATTGAGGCAAAAATGATCCTGGTCCCTTTATGATTATGAATATATAAGGTTTGGCCAAAAGTATTTCTTTGACTTTCCGGTTAAGATGCGCACTTTAAGGGTGTTAGAAATTCATTTATAATCAAAACCCCTAAGTCAAAAATGATCATGGGCTCATGCGGATGGTGAAAATATACATTTTACTTAAAAAGTATTTGTTTGTACTTTACGGTTAAGATGAGTACTTTAAGGGATATTCGGTTCTGGGAAGTGGCGATTTCTAAGCCAATTTTGTAAAGTCTCTAATGTTCAAGCCAAGTTTCATCGTCCTAGCACAAAACGCTTGATCACCGGAATCTCGGAACGCTCCCCCCCAAAGTACCCGGATCCGCTCCGGGCTTGGCAACTAGGTATCTAGGGCTTGTGCTTGTTCTTCCCACCAAGTTTGATCTCGATCCGTCTGTTCTGGACATGTTACAAGATTCCCCCCCCCCAACTCCCCCCGAAGTCACCGGATCCCGTTGTCGACTTGAAGTGTGACATTGGAGACACGAGGTCTTTCCAAATATTAAGTTTCATTAAGATCCGATTCCCCGTTCAAAAGTTATACATAGGCCAGTATTCCGGAACCCCCTACCTCCACTCCCCTAAGGTGGTCGGATCGGAGAAGTGACTATTTCCAAGTTTGTTTGGTCGGGTCTCCAGTATGCCTGCCAAGTTCATCGTCCTAACACATCTTGAAGTACCCTAACTCGCGATCGCCGGACTGACCGACAGACCGACGGTAAAGTGATCGTTAAATTGCACTTGGACAGAGGGCAAGTGCTATAAAACGTATTACAACTTACTTTTTTTCCCAGGCGAAAGTTGGAACTGTTAGCTGTTAACTGATACAATTTTGTTATATATTCCCTTCCATTTGAGACTTTTATAAGCAAGAAAGAAAACTAAAGAATGGAAACATTGAAATACGGTTCCCCATGACAGTTGTTTGTCCTCTACCAACACCATTACTTCCCATTCCCCGTCTGCGGAGCGATAATATAGAAAAGTCTTTTCCCCATCGAGTTCCGTGACAAGACGGCGGAAAAACCGAAAGTCTTTTTTAGGAACGGAAACGGCGGCTTTTAACAATGGAAGACTGAGTGATGGCTGGATCAGACGCCTAGCTGGAGCCCTCTGAAAGATAAAGAGAATATTTCTTCTTCGAATGGGCGTGTTAAAGTTCAATGGGCAGATCAACCTATCCAGCTCTCATTATGTTCCACTTCTTTATTATAATTCATTGTTTACAATAATTCATTACTGTTTCCACTTGTCGAAATTATGTCGTAACCATACATTGACGGAGAAGTTCAAAATCCAAGATGAAAGTCTTACCCTTTTGGATGTTTCCTCGTCACTATAAAAAATCAAGGACAACAGGGCCCAAACAGCGAACGACGTTATCCACTGCTTCCTGGCTGAAGATTGAAAATTATAGTGTCTTTTTCTGTGTGTTTTATTTATTTTCTTTCATTTACTCCACTTTTACAAAATGGCGGGTTCTAAATAAATTAATTACTTACTTACTATTTAGAAAACATGCTAACGTCTGAGGTGATATCCCAAAACGAAGGTTTTCACGTCTTGCCATCCTAGCTTTACTAGTTTGGACGAGGATAATCGTGATCTTTTCTTACAACATGTATTGGATTTATAGATAAGTTTGCAGAATAGCGTTTTAAATTGACTTTGTTTGATTTAAGTCATTACTCACTTATCGTGAATACTCAGGCATCGTGAATAACGACGGACCCGATGAAAGATTTATCTCAAAATAGTAGTATGAAGTTGCTCGAAAACGTAGCATGCAGTACGAACTGATGCTAGCACATGCTTCCATGTCAGAGCCTACCGTGTTACTGCATTCTACTGCATGGTATTACTAGCAAGACTGGATGCTGTTATAGCAAGACAGGATGCTACTGGATACTACTGCTTAAGATTGGCCCAGTCTGAAGCATATTAAATGATAGTATTATGTACTACTACATATCAATACATGCACATTTTTCATACAACTACGCAGGCTGCAAATTTTTCATCAGGGAGCGATTTAACGGACCAAGTCTCAATTCACTCCGAAGTGCGAATTAAGCATTGTTCAAATATGAGTAATAAGGTGTTATACATACGGCGTACAGGGGCGTCTCGATACCTTCCTGATCGGGGTGGGGGTGGGGGTGTAGCTTCAGAATTTTACCGGAATTTTGCGAGCTTTTACCGGAGTTTGTCGAGGTTTTATCGGAAATTCTCCATAGTGACAATCTCTGCAGAAAGTCTAGAATACTGTTGTGTTCTGACTTCGAATATGTATAGTAAACAAAAAGAAGGCTCGTTAAAACTTAAACAAAAGAAAAATCTGACATTCAACACACCCTATAGGGTGTATATATTTGTATATATTTTATATTTATCCATAAAACATCCAATTTCACACACATCAACTAGATCTGTTTCATCTTGCTAAAAATTCGTTCGCCTTTTGCTGAGGTAACAGGGATTGTCGTAGCCGGCTTGAACGCTTTCCGTAATAGTGGTAAGACGTCTTTCAATTGACGAGAGTCCTCGAATATATCTTCAAACTTTTGTTTGTTTCGAGGCTCTCACGGCAACTTTCTACGTCATGTCGAAAAAAGGCAAATTCGTCGCAGGGCCGCCCAGCTCGCGAGAGAAGCTTCAGCAAACTGTTCGAGCGTGTAGTGGCGGATGAAGAACATTCTAGCAAGGCTATATAACGAACATTCTAGCAAGGCATATAACGATCACAATTCCGTCTGTCGGTCGGTCCGGTTTTTTTGTCACACTTTTTCGAGTTAGGGTACTTCTACATGTGCTAGGACGATGAAACTTGGCAGCCGTATCAGGGACCCGAGCAGTTTCAGTTTCCCAATCCGACCATCTACGGAGGAGTGGAGGGCGGGGGAATCTGGGAAATTTAGGGCAGTTTGTCACACTTTTTCTAGTTAGGGTACTTCCAGATGTGCTAGGCCGATCAGACTTGGTAGGCATACCGGAGACCCAACCGGACTAACTTGGAAATAATCAGTTTCCTGATCCGATCACAATAGAGGGGGGGGGGAGGCGGGGGAATCTGGAAAATTGGGTAGTGTGTAAATTTGAACGGTTGATCGGATTGGAATTAAACTTGATGACTGAATAAAGGACATACCTCTGATGTCCCATTTGAAGTCCGCACCGGATTCGGTAGCTATCGGTGAGTTGGGGGGGAGGGGTGAGACCGGAAATTTCGAGAAACGGTTAGAATGGGGGGATCAGAGTGAAACTTGCTGGGAAGAACAAGCATCTACCACAGATAAATTGATAACATAATTGGACTGGATCCGGACCCTTGGGGGGTGGAGGGGAGTTTCACGGAATTCCAGTGATTTCAGTTTTGGGGATTTCCGCGACGAAATTTGGGAGGTATATCAGGGACCCGTTCAATCTGACAGAGCCCTTACCTACTACATACAGTTGCAAGTGCAATATGAGCGTACAGCTCTTGTTGAACTCTTCTTGGTTCACCAGTGTCACTGGAAAGGATTGGAGAAAGCTGTCGGCGCTTTTTGGATTCAGATTCAGCCGAATTCCGGTAGATTCTGTGGGGTAAATTCCGGTAGATTCCCTGAGACAAGTTCCAGTAGATTCCTTGTGAAAGATATCGCACAAATTCCTGTAGCTTCCTTGAGCCGAATTCTGGTAGATTCCGTGGGGTGAATTCCGCTACATTCCCCGAGACAAATTCCGGTAGATTTCTTGTGAAAGATTTATCGTAGAGTGAATTCCGGTAGATTCCCTGAGACTAAGTTCCGGTAGATTTCTTGTGAAAGGTGTCGCACAAATTCCGGTAGATTCCCTGAGCCGAATTCTGGTAGATTCCGTGGGGTAAATTCCAGTAGAACACCTTGTGAAAGATTTGGCGTAGATTCCATGAGCAAAATCCGGTAGGTTCCCTGAGCCGAATTCTGGTAGATTTCGTTGGGAGAATTCCGGTAGATTCTCTCAAACAAGTTCCGGTAGATTCCTTGTGAAGGTTTTGCACAAACTGCGGTACATTCCCTGAGCCGAATTTCGTAGATTCCGTGGGGTGACTTCCGGTAGATTCCATGAGACGAATTCTGGTAGATTCCTTGCGAATGATTCAGCGTACATTACATGAGCAAAATCTGGTAGATTCCGCGAGCCGAATTTCGTAGATTCCGAGGGGAAATTCCGGTAGATTCCCTGAGACAAGTTCCGGCAGATTCCTTGTGAAAGATTTAGCGTAGATGAGCAAATCCGGTAGGTTCCCTGAGCAATAATCCGGTAGATTCCCTAAAAATCATCAAGTCCAGGTGAATTTGACAAATTTTGACTGGCGCGGCTTCGCCGCACCAGTCAAAATTTACCGAAATTTTTTTCCCACAGGCTTTCTGTGGGAGGTGCAGCACCCCCCCCCACCCCCTCGGAACGCCCCTAACGGCGTATACAGATTCCTCTTTTCTTTGGGACGCGCTAATAGACTTATGGCTTATGCAGAGCCAATCAGATCGATTGGTTGATCTCCGCCAGCAGGCCGAGGAAAGAGCAGGTCCTAGGGAAGCGCTAAGTTATACTTTGATGGAAGAGGGAGTAACAACTTTTCTTCCTGTTTTTTTCTGTTACGATTGCTTATTGTTATTTCAAGGACTAATGCTGTCCATCCGTTAATTTAGTAGTTTCTTGCAATATAATGGGCGTCTACTAAGAACACTTTTTCTGATCTTTAGAAGCTCGAAAAATTATATCAGTGTGGCAACATCGAACGTTTAAGAACCTTTTACTTTGGAATTTAACAAGATGTGTTTTAAGAAGTAAACATCACGTATATCACTAGGCAGCTTGTTAGACCTATTTGACCAATGCGTTAACGTAATTAAGGTAATTATCAGGGGTGGCCCTGAGCCCTCAGGCCAGGGGGGGGGGTGAGACCCCTCATTTCAACGACTTCTGGATCACAGAATACGACTCATACATACCGACAAAAAACCACCGTTTCCGCGAACTGGCAACGGCGCACACTCCCCGGCAACAATAGAACCAGTGTAAAACCAAATGCAATGCATCATCTCTGCATCAACCGTATAAATAAACTCACTTTCAGGTTCATATTTCGATTTTCGCTAAAGAGGAAAGCTTCCAACGCGTGTTCCCAGGAGAAAACTAACAAAAGGGCCGCAGGCGAGATTTTGTTAATCTGCGTTTTTCTGTCAGAATTTAACTACACTTACCGTACGAATTCTAGCCTTTAATCTGTTTCAAATCCCAAAAATGATCCGAAGCCTAATCGCCAAGTAGATGACACACCGTTTTTCTAATAGAGAATATTAGATGCGCCACAGGCCAAATTTTGTGAAACGCCGAGGAGCAGAGCGTCTTTTTGCGATCTCAATAAAAAGTAAAGAATAGGCTGCCTGTAAAGTAATAATCTGTCCTTCGAAAAAGCGTCGAAAAATGGGTCATCCTGAATGAATTATACACAAAGTAAATTTGTTGTGAATTTACAGGAAAAAAAAGAGTAATTTTCACGTTAAAAGACACACTTAGTCAGAAAAAAACGAAGAAAATAGTTTTACGGGTGCATCAAAAGAATTTCCTGAGTTCTTCTAGTCTTCGCCCGACGAGGTGTAATACAAATTTCCAGGTGTCAGATTTAATGTAGTTTTGACGCACTTGTCTTTGTCCATTCGACATACTATACGTGAATTGTATATACAAGTCATAGGATACAATTGTAAATCATCTCCTTGGTTGACCTTGTTCACTGTATTGACATGTCCAGCACTATTTTTTTTTGTAAAAGATATTTACGGATTAATAAACCAAATTGTAATTGTAATTGTATTTTCATAGCTTCATAACTAAACAAAGGTACGTCAAACTACAGTGAAAGAAAAAAAAGGCAACTTTTAACTTGTTTTCAAAATTTGATTCCTTCTGTGTCAAAACAAAACCCGATTCATTGACAAACAGACTTTCGGCTTTAGCCCCAAAGAAGCACTGTATCTCTCCCCAATGCAGTATAATAATAATAAGTGTATTTAAAAGCCCAGGGGCCATATGCATAACACAACAATAGTACACATTACAAGAGAACACAACAACAATATTTTTCTACGGCTATGAGGATTCAGGATTTTCAGGATTCAACAACTTTACTAAACAAAAAAATCATTCCGGTTTGACGACCGGGTAAACACAAATCACAGACGTGCTTGAAAAACGCAACCAATACACATTTACTATCATATTCTAATCAAACCTTCACTAAAATAAACTAAAAATTAATTAACTAATTTGTCAATTTGTCCTCTCTCGTCTTCCAAACCCTCCACTCACCAACTACCCTCAAGGAGATGTTTCTTTAACCGATTTTTAAATTGTGGTACACTTTCCGCTTCTCGAATTGAGTCTGGAAAAGTATTCCAGACCACCGTACCTGAATGCCTTAAAAGCCTCACTACTAAGCTTGGTCGCTCTTAGCTTCAGCGCTCCGTTGATAAATTTGCACACCTTTGCTATAACCCTTTCCGAAGTGCTATTCGGGACATCCGGAAGAAACAAAGCACTCCCCTTAAAAAGAAGATCCCCTTAACTCCGAAAGCTCCTGGCATCGATTGAGAAAGTGGTCCATGTTTTCCTCTACTCTGCTTTGCAAAGTTGGCAATTATACCTGACATTTGGACCAGTACTATGCCTATCAAAAACTCTAAATCTACCAAGCAGGGGGAGGGAACTAGCTCTGGCCTGGATCCATAACTTCAAAACATTTTGAGGTAGATTCATTTTAAAATAAGACTCGGGCCCAAACACCTCCTTAATCTCACGGTATAACTCCAAAGTTTTAGACTGGCTTACTAAAACTTTCCATTTTTTAATCTCTTGTTCATCCAAAATCCTAGTGACTCTACGCAATAAATTATTGTCACCTACAGAGCCACGGCCACTATTCCAAACATAAGATAAACCTAGATCACTCAAGCAGGGCTTTAACTCGAGCTGTCTCGAGCATGCAGAATCCCCGTCATTTGTTTTGGCCCCTGACAATTGGAATTCGTAAAAAAAAAAAATTCTTGGTGCTTATACTTGATCAAGTATATATAATTCTTGAATCAAGATACAAATGTCTGATTCTCTGCAAGACAAATGTTCCTGAGCCCAAGCTGACTTTTGAAACATATTCAGATAATGCATAAAACGAATATGTCAGCTACGATGCATTGGCAGCGATATTTTGGTCCTTCTTGGCAAGGGTCCTCGTCAGCCTGTCAATCTGTATCAGGTTATACTATCTGAATATATCTTTGTAAAACACATACAAACATCATCATCTTACTATCTAAAGACATAGGAAATTCATCAACTAGCTTAGTTTTCCCATCAAGTTCATAGGTAGGCCGTATTCGCCGGAATCCGGAGAGAATGAACACTTTCTTAATTTATAATAATGTGTTTGTCCAGTTGGTCACATCGGTATAGGGATAGTAATACGACTAACCATCTCTCAGCTCCTAATCATGGGAACTTCCAGGTAGGAAATTTTCCCTACTGGGTAAATGGTTATGACCAAACTTATTAGATAGTTTATTTCGGGGGAAAGAGCGTGCCTATATTTCGAATTAATCAATCAATCAAGAGAGAAAATGACTGCCTGAGGGAGCTGAGTGGAGATGAATAATATTTAGGCTACGCGATCTGGCAAAGGCCGGAAGTGTATATTACCCGATTGTCTGGATGAACGAGTAACACAAATATTTTCTCTTTGCGATCTCACCAAACCTTTGGTCTTGTTCTTAATGAGCAGGTCCGGACCCAGTAGTTTGTTGCAGGGGGGGGGGGGCTACCATCTCTAACAATAAAACAAGAACACAGATCAGAGGTTAGAGCCCATAAATAAACTTTTATATTTGTGTATTTTTTGGGGGGGAGGGGGGGGGTCAAACACCCTACAGCCGTGGTCCATGCTGCTTGAATACTATCTTCTATAAAATTTAGTAAATCAAGAAAAGGCTGAGATTATTGGTTGTCCTTTTGACCGGACGCGTTCTGTTTGGAATTGAGGGAGTTCTGTTTATTAGAACAAACAAAAACAACTTAACCAGTTGGTTTTCCTGCATTCTCTGCCAGTGTCGGAAAAACTGCTGACACATTCATCAACAGTCAGGGTTGTCCCAGCCCTCTTTCTATTAGTACTTTCCACAAATTTTACGGAAATATAACGGATCTGCAATTTCCGGTTTTAAATTTTTAACTCAACTGAGATGTTGTCAGCTCTAGTCTACATACCTGGTGAAGAAAAGCTACATAGTTAGGTATTCTTCAAAAAACAACTGCAGGCTCACACAAAGAATGACTAGAACCCTAATGTCCATTCAGTTTCAGCGAAAATGATGAACATAGTACTGACAATCGTGCTAATCGAACTTTTCACTGTTATGAAATTATTTGAGTACTTAAGTACTTCTATTTGTTACTTAAGTACGAGAATTAAGTATTTCTGAAATGTATTACTTGAGTAATTATTTAAGTACTTTTACCTAAGTATTTCCCAACACTGGTCGACACTATGGAACGCCTTTTGCAGATCTAAGAATGCTACATATAGTTTGTGACTTCCTGTTCCATATTTCTCTACTAACGCTCTTAAAATGAAGAGCGTTTTCACTTGTAGTATACCCTGTCCGAAGTCCGAAACCCCCCTTGTTCTTCCCTAATCACCTTATTCGATTCTAAGCAATTACCTAGTCTAACATCTAGCACCTTTTCTAGTATCTTACTTACTGATGGAACTAGGGATATGGGTCTTTAATTATCGTGTATTTTTGAGTCCCCCCTTTTTAAAAAGGGCAATACCAGTGCCGTTTTCCAAAGATCAGGCTAAACCATTGATAACAAAATTTTGTATAAACCAATAACAGTATTGGGATTAGTGTTGTTCGAGATTTCTTATAACAATTGCAGATACTCCGTCTATACCTGTGGCTGATCCACCGTGCATTTTCATAAGTGTCTCTTCTATTTCTTCTAGCCTTAACTCCTCCATCAATACATTATCATTTTCTTCCATGGGAAAGTGTATTTGGTTACTACTTGTTAATAGCTCTTCGTGAAGATGTTCCCTCTACGTTCTCAAAATGAGCCGGCCAAGAATCTTACTCAGGAACTTTTACATTACGCAGCTTATTATGACCTCTTTCTTCCTCCCTTATTTTTTCCAGAATTCCTTCATATTACTACCATTGTAATTTCTAACAATATCTTTGCTCAATTTATTTTCCGCTACTAATTTCTTCTTCTTCAACAGAGCCCTATACCCACGCCTCTTAATTCTATATGCTAACAATAATTCATCCTTAATTTCTACACTAGTACAACTTTTAACTAGGTCAAGCTTTATAAGTAAATCCTCTCTATAATTCACACATTCATCATCGAAAAAAATATCTTTCCTTTGCTTTCCTTTTTTTGTTATTGGTCCTATAACTCTATGTATTAAACTGTTAAGTTCATTTAATGTATTTTGAGGATCATAAAATGAAAGGTTTTTTTATCTGCATCTGAAAGGTTTTTTCTCTGCCTTAATGTTCAGTAGATGCAGATGAAGATTCTTCGTAAAGTCGCAGATTCTTCATCTGCGACTTTACCACCAACTTAGGTCCGAGTCTCAATATGCGACGGACGATGATCTACATGGCAATTGAAGAACGAGACGATTGCTTATAGTTATAATATTCTACGATACAAGGAGATCGTTTTCGAGTTGTAGGCGAGAGACTGTAATTTTTTTTTTAACACTAGCATGGTAGCCAAATATTTACCTCCCGACTAGAATGAGCTATTCGAGCCTCAGTGTAACAACTCCTGCCCTGGGAAAATAATTTCGGATGTACATCAAAGTCCGCTTCCTCCTTTTCAAGCGCTGTATCCCCTCAACCTTGCTGTATAATTGACATTTGTACACTGTCGTGGATACAATTACTTCGAAAAGGTTCGCGGGGCTCCTGTCATTTGAATTCTGATGGCTCTTCCATTGTGTTTAAAAATTGCATGCCTTCTTTTCAACTTGTAGTCAAAGTTGGATTTACAGTCCATGCACGTAACCTTGTCTCTCGCCTTTCGCTTATAAGACTTAATTCATCTTATCCAGTCAGACTTCTTTAACAACTAACCTATAGGACAGGCTAAAATATGAAAGACCAAAGTGAGACAGATACAGGTCATATGCGACGAAAGCAGGTTTTAAAATAAGGCGAGTTGCTGCCAGAACCTTCGTCCGAGAACATGTATCTGACCTAACAGGGTTGTACACTTGAGCAAGTGAGGAAAAGTAATTCAACATTATTTTTTTGGTACAGTGAAGGACGGAATTGCATCTGAAAGATTCGGTCAAACTGCATCGACAGCTTGATTTTTGGGAAATTCCAACGCTCATTATCTCCCACTTTTTAGTCTTCTGCACCCGTTGCTGAGAGTTTCTGAACTTCCCGCGCCGGTCAAGCGCAATATCTGAAAAAGTCCCCGCCGAAACGCTGAAGAGGTTAGCGAATCCTCGGGAAATCAGACATATTTACGAATAAAATAAGGTAAGAATAAGGTATGGTAAGACCAGATTTTATTTGCGCTAATAGTCAACGGCTATGGCAAATACGTGAAAAATAAACACCACCACAAAACAAATAATACCCCTATGGCTAGGGCCATCCCTGAACTCCTCAAAACTGTTTTATATTTCCAAAACTGCTAACCCACATCAATTACGAGTCAGCATGTCTTTTATCCCTGAACTGAACATTTATTCAACTTAAAATTAAACTTTTACTTGTACAAATTTTCCGGACGAACTAATTGCCCGGTTAGAAAATAAGTTTCAGATATGGATTCAGAATGTCTCCTTACTTCGTTCTTCTCCTTACTTTATCTCCTTAACCGACTATCTCATTGGCTTTTTAAAACATTCTGTTTTGTTCGTCTCTTAATTTGAAACCCCTCCCCCACCCCAAAACATGGGGCTACAGAGGTTGTCTACTAACTTGACGTGTAGTTTGACCCAGTGGATTCTTATATCAAGTTTGAAGGAAATATCTCTACCCCCTCGTGAGTTACTATGCTGACAGACGGACAGGCAGGCAGGCCTATCACCATTATTCCAAAACACAGTGGTCTAGCATCTATTCAAATGAGATGGCCATGCATCTGTTCTGGAGTCCCGCATGATTTCTTTATACTCTGCCTTAGCGAATCGAACCCGTGGCATTCGCAGTAGCTTCTCTCAAAATGAAATCCACTTACCCATCTCTTTTTATGGCACTTGCAGCTTCGCTCAAGTGCCATGTGCCGATCACTTTTCAGTCTGTCGGTCTGTCTGTCAGGCCACTCATGTCGAGTTAAGGTAATTCCAGAAGTGCTAGGATGATGAAACTTGGCAGGTATGTTAGGAATCCTACCAAACTAACTTGGAAATAGTCACTTCCCCGATTCGAACACCGTGCGGGGAGTAGAGGGAGGGGGAATCCGGAATATTCACGTATTTTCGACTTTTGAACGGGGAATCGGATCATAATGAAACTTGATATTTGGAGACCTCCTGTCCCTTGATGTCACACTCCTGTCCGGAATCGATCCGGTGACTCTGGGGGGAGTTGGAGGGGGAGGGGGACCGGAAATCATGTGACAGGTTCATAATGGATGGCTCGGGGTGAAACTTGATGGGAAGAACAAGCACAAGCTTCAGATACATAGTTGACAAGACCGGATCGGATCCGAGCACTGTGAGGGGAGTGGGAGGGAGGGTTCCGGAATTCCGGTGATCCCGAGTTAAGATGCTTACACATGTGCTAGAACGATGAAACTTGTCAGGCATGCCAGGGACTCGACAGTTTTTACTTAAGAACAGTCGTTTCTCTGATTTGATCATCGTGGGGGAGTGGTGCGAGGGGGAATCCGGAATCTTGAGAAATGTCCAACTTTTGAACGGGTAATCGAATCTTATGAAACTTGATATTCAGAAAGAATTCCTGTCTCAAATGTCCCATTTCACGTGCGGACAGGATCCGATCAAAGTGGGGAGTCTGGTGGGGGGGGGGGGGGGATTTGTGACACGCTTAGAGTGTAGCGATTGGGATGACACTTTTTGGGAAGAACAAACTAAGCCCTACACACCAGTAATTGGACCAGACCGGATTCAGGCAATCTGGGGGGGGGGGAGTTGGAGGGTGGTCTGGAATTTCGGTGATCGCAATTTAAGGTACTACCAGATGTGCTAGGGCGACAAAACTTGGCTTGAACACTAGAGACTTGACAAGATTGGCTTATAAATTGTCACTTCCAAATCCGAGCATCCCCTAAAGTATTCTCTTCACCGCAAAGTAAAAAAATACTTTTAAGCAAAATTCTACATTTCATGATCCTCGTGGGCCCATGGACATTTTTGCCTCAAGGGTTTTGCTTATAAATTACTTTCTAGCAACCTTAAAGTGCGCATCTTAACCAAAGAGTAAAAAAAATACTTTTGATATATATTCATGGTCCTAAAGGGCCCAGGATCGTTTTTGATCAGATGATTTTCTAGCAGCCTTAGTTTGCTTCATCACAGCCATGTGAAAAAAAAAACTTTTTTTCCAAACGATACATTCTCGTGATTTCCAAGGGTCCATCGTTATTCTTATCTCGGGGGTTTTTCTTAGAAATGATCACAACCAACCCAAGAATTGGCAAATTCCTACTTTCATCCTTTTACCAAGCCTTGCAAGTGCCATATGAGCTTCCAGCTCTTGTTCTTTAGAAAGCCTAGTCCCCCCCCTTCAGAACTATCTTTCTATATTGCACAAAATCTAAAGTATAACTAGACCTACGTTGCCGGGGCAACGTGAAGTGTTGCGGCAACCTTTGTCCGGCTTCGCCGACTAAAGTGTTGCGAGAGCAACACTTTGGTTTTGTTTCTTCGCTGTCGGTTAAATACTGAAATTGTCAACTTATCGAAGCTTTTAAAACGGTATGTTCTAAAAAGAATAATCACATGATCAAAAGCTGTTCTTTAGCGTTGTAAAACCAACAACAAAACAATATCGGAAGAAGGGATTAAATTGACTTGGCGGTCAGTTGGACTTTATCCTTTTCAATCGTAGATATCGTGACGGATGAAAACTTGGAACAATATCTTATATAATCTAGTTGGTATTATAAAGCTATCCGTAACGTTTCAGGATTAAAATACCATAGATGACACTATTAATTATTACAAAACTACCTTATTGTTTTAGATTACCGTATCTTTTGTACCCGTTGTGTAAACAGTTAATCCTCGGTTATAGCGATAGACCATCGATACAAACTTTCTTACCGTCATATTTACAGATATCGAATACAATTTGCACCAATTTTCAAAGATTTCTAGCCCCTCGTGAACCGATTCTTACTTACAAATCCCTCTCCCGCGATTGACATCAAATTCATCGGAACAAATATTGGATACACCAGCTATTAAAAGTTGCAAACCCCTCATCGCTGAAGATGATTATAGCATAAAAGCCGTTTTGGCTTTTTGGGAACAAAATTGTTCTTACCATCTAATACACCTGATACAAATAACAGGTATACCAACTAGCAAAAGCTGCAAACTCCTCATTGCCGAAGATGATTATGAGCTAACAGTCGACTGTTTCTTACAGTCGACTGTTGCTTACAAGTCCCTTACATGTCTCACAACTGGTATCGCCTATTTTTGGTTTCAGTGTGTACCTTACTCCTGAAGTTGTCAACCCCTTGAAACTTTCAAACTGGTTTATCTCATGAAGGATTTTTGTTCAAAAAAATGGATGACATATACTTTGATCAGCTCATCAAGGGCATCGATTGCCCTAACCACAACAAAAGAATTTTGGAAAAAGGGACTAAATTGACTTTGCAGTCAGTTGAACTTTATCCTTTTCAATCGTAGACATCGTGACGGATGAAAACTTGGGACAAAATCCTATATAATCTAGTTGGTATTATAAAGCTATCCGTAACTTTTCAGGATTAAAATACCATAGATGACACTATTAATTATTACGAAACTACCTTGTTTTACATTATCGTTTGTACCCGTTGCGAAAACAGTAAGTCCTAGGATACAGCGAGAGACCATCGATACAAACTTTCTTACCGTCAGTTTTACATAAATCGAATACAATGTGCAACAATTTGCACAAATTTCTAGCCCCTCGTGCACCGATTCTACTGACAAGTCCCTTTCCCGTGATAGACATCAAGTTCACCGGATAAAAATAATGGGTACACCGGCTAGCAAAAGTTGCAAACCCCTCATCGCTGAAGATTTTTGTAGCATAACAGCCTATTATTACTGACAAGTCCCTTGCATGTCTTACAATTGGGAACCTAATTGTTCTTACCATCAAATGACAGGTACGCCAACTAGCGAAAGCTGCAAACCCCTCATTGCCGAAGATGATTATGAGCTAACACTCGACTGCCGCGTACAAGTCCCCTACATGTCTCACAACTGGTATCACCTATTTTTGGTTTCAGTGTGTACCTTACTACTGAAGTTGTCAACCCCTTGAAACTTTCAAACTGGTGTATCTCATGAAGGAATTTATGTACCAAAACATGGATGACATATACTTTGATCAGCTCATCAGCGGCTATCGATTACCGTCGAAAAAAAAAATCTACCTGTCTTAGTTCAAAAGTTGACTTTTTTGCCGTAGGCCAACTTTCTAACGTCACCACTTAGAAAGGAGCAAAGGATAAGCTCTAGTTTCTTTGGCAATGAGAGAACTTCTAAAGTTTAAGAGGTACATCTGATACCATTTCTCTACCGACAACCCAAGTGCAAAAAAAATGAATGATAAACTCAGCTGAAATACACAAATGGAACCAAATTGTTCTTACCATCGAACACACCGGAAACAAATAACAGGTACACCAACTAGCAAAAGCTGCAAGGCCCTCATTACCGAAAATGATTATGAGCTAACAGTCGACTGTTGCTTAAAAGTCCCCTACATGGCTCATAACTGCTATCGCCTATTTTTGGTTTCAATGTACCTTACTACTGAAGTTGTCAACCCCTTTGAAATTTTCAAACTGGTGTATCTCATGAAGGAATTTTTGTACCAAAAAATGGATGGCATATACTTTGATCAGCTCATCAGTGGCTATCGATTGCCGTCGAAAAAAAAATTCTACCTGTCTTAGTTCAAAAGTTGACTTTTTTGCCGAAGGCCAACTTTCTAACGTCACGACTTAGAAAGGAGCAAAGGATAAGCTCTAGTTTCTTTAGCAATGAGATAACTTTTAAAGTTTAAGGGGCACATCTGATACCGTTACTCTACCGCAAACCCAAGTGCAAAAAAAAAAAATTATAAACTCAGCTGGAATCGTCGCAGACATGGACAGAAACAATAGATGGCAGCACTTTCGGACCCGTGGGAAAAAGCCACTTTTTTGTCTCTGTAGATTTTTCTATTTATCACTCAAAGAAGATATGTTGGCTGTGGGGCCGGGTAACTGCCGCATATATTTAACACTTATAGATTTAGGTCCATCTTCAATTTGAAACTGGTGCCTGCCTGCTAGCGTGCTAGAACGGAGCTTTCCACTCGAAAGCAGAAACATGGTTTGATGAAACGAAAGGTTCGCTACACAACTTGAGATGGTCCTCTCCGACATAGGCTATACAACTCCACTTCACTTCGCAAACCGTAGGCTCTGGCTCGAGGACAAGCAAAAACCATCCTTATTGGCCCCAGGCAAGAGTTCTACGGAACTTTCCAAAATGTAATGTCATATTCATCAATCCGGCCTAAGGTCCACACTTTCCGTAAAAACCGCACAGGTTAGACCCTTCCCAGTTACTAGGAATAAAATTAAATCGGAGTCATAGGAAAAAAAAAAAAAAAAAAAAAAAAAAACGAGGACAAAACCGAAGTGTTGCTCTCGCAACACAATTACCCTTCACTTAACTTTATATTACAGCAGTTCACAGGTTAGAAGTTAGAAGAAACGAAAGATTTCATTTAAGTCAAAGGTTTTTGTACTAGGAACCTTTCAGTTTTCTTCGACAAAGCGTTTGCTTTTTAAAGGACAAGGATTGATGACCGGACACCACTAACTATGCTTTGATTGCCTGCAGCTTGGTGTTTCGGCGAGGTATGTAGAATTGAACAAAACAAACTGAGCGAAATATCTCACAATCTATCAGGTTACGGGCAAGCCGAGCAAGTAAATGATGAGGAAATGTTAAGGGTCAATCTAAAGAGAGCTTCAAACTAAGCTGTGGTATGCTGTTTCAAGTTCTTCGCTTTTTGGGATCCCAAAACGTAAGTGGAGGGATACCTATGACATCGCAAAAGTTGTCCGTCTGTCCGTCCGTCTGTAAGCACGATAACTCTCGAAGTGAATGAGATATTTTGATGAAACTTGGTGTGAGGATTCGTTGGGTCGTCGGACCAGTCAAGTTCGTAGATGGGCTTTGTAGCTCTACATTTAGGGGTGGGGGAGGGGATTCAAATTAAGGGGCAAACAAAATATTTTGAAACAGCTAATGTGATAGTCGATTATGGGGTAAGAAGACATGCTGAACACGATGGTGAAAACCATTTTGTCATCGTACAAGTAGTTCAACCGGAATCCGGTCAAAACCGGAAAGTTTGTTGATTAAAAGTTTTATTTTAAGTTGATTAGATGTTCGATTTAGAGGTAGGAAGACATGCTGAAGACGATAGTGAAAACTATTTTCTGGACGGACAAGTAGTTCGCCCGGAATCCGGCCCAAACCGGAAAGTTTGTCAAAATTAAAAGTTTTATTTGGAGTTGATTAGATGTTCGATTTAGGGCAAGAAGACATGCTGAACACTTATGTGAAAACAATTTTCTACTCGGACATGTAGTTCGCCCGGAATCCGGCCAAAACCGGAACTGTTGGAAGTCAAAGTTTTATTTCTAGTTGATTAGATAAGCAATTTAGGGGTAAGAAGAGATGCTGAGTCCCTGTATGACAATCATATTTTACACGAACATATAGTTCGACCGGAATCCGGCTGGAATTGGAAAATTTTGTATAAGCTAAATTTCTATTTGAAGTTCATTAGATGTTCATTACTGGGGAAAGAAGATACCCTGATTTCGTCTTTGAGCTTTCTTTTTTCGCCGGACAAGTAGTTCTGGAGTTCGGCCGGAACCGGGAAATTGGCAGAAGTGGCAGGAAGTTTTCGACAAAACAGGTATGACTTATAAGGGTAAACACACATGCTGAATCCATATCTGAACTTGGTTTTCTCAGGGTATGAGCTATTTGGCTTTAATCTGTTTCTAAATTTTAATTGTAAAAATGTTCAAGGAGTCTGGCGATGACTGGATCTGGCTAAGACAAGACCCAGTTGTCAGGATTAGATACTGAATTTTTGGGATCCCATCGAAACCTTTGGTCTTGTTAATAGTTGGTTTTGCAGATACAGTGGTATCTGATCTGGTAACTGGATCTGAATTTGTCGTTTTTCTGAAACTACGGTTGCTTTGTAAGAACGACCAATGTCGACTTTTTGTTTTAGATTAACCGAAAAGATATACAGATATCAACCCACGTCACAAGTGTGAAACTTTTTTCCCACCAGTTTGACAAAAAACGTAGGCTCTTGTCTTGGTGATGATGAAAGGGAGATGGATTTTCAGATACCATGATCGGTTACCATGGTAACTGGCCAGATACCACGGTAACTGCAAAAACTCATTTTTATCATGGTATCGAATACTACTGTAACTACGAAAACGACTTTAGACCCCTGGTATCAGATACCATGGTATCTGCAAAAGTGCCACTATTGTGATAGCGTACCAGTACTATTTGCTTTCTACAGCAGTGCCATAAACACAGAATAAACTTTACATTCACTCACTTCCTTCAAACTGCAGCTCGCAACTTGCTATCCACGTTGTTCACCATCTGGCTGCGGTTCGGCGGCGCCCGCTCCTGTATGCTTAGTTTCCTTCCTTGAGCATGATGAATCATCATTAAAAATTGGCGTTGTAATTTTTTAAGCTACAAATAAACGCATTGAAGGTTTTCATCCTTCATTTCCGGTATCTTGTTTTAGTTGCATTTCTGGTCTTGCTCGAAATGGGTTGTTATGTAGGAGAATGTTTCATGCATGAAATCTTCGCTGGTATTATTGGTGGCCCACGAGATAGGGCAGTATCTGCAAGTTCGCCTCTTATAGCCACAGCCTGAAAAAGACCATTGCCAAGATGGGATCGACCAAAAAGAGGCACGGCACGGCACGGCATGGCGTGGGAGGCACGAGTAATACAAAGAGATTGGCAAATTAGAGAAGTGATAGTTCTTAACTCTGAAGCCTAAAAGAAGGCATGTTCCAACATTGTTCCTGTCCCCCACTCTGAAACTTGAAAGAGCCTTTTTAGTTTTCGTGCCCCTTTTGAGTACTCGTGCATCCTACACTATGCCGTGCCGTGCCGTGCCGTGCCGTGCCGTGCCGTGCCGTGCCTCTGTTTAGTAGGTCCCTGCCAAGATGGACCGAAATATCCTTAGAGGAAATGGTAGCTAACTTATCCTTTTAGCATAATTATTATATATAATTCGCATTCGGCTTGAGATGGAGGTGTTTTAAAGTCGGATTAAGACGTTGAGGCCAGAGTTTCTAGGTTTGGATAAAGACTTTGAGGGATGTTGGGGGTCCCGAGGACGATGTCCCAGTACAGACGCAACACAAAAGCAGACACATTTGTTTGAACTACCTTCTATCGAAGCTCACAATGCAAAGAGGGTTTTTATTATTTTGTAGAAAAGCAACAGAACAACCAAAGCCTTCGGTGGGATCCCATAAATCTAATATTTGATCCAGATCATCTGAAAAACCAAGTTCAGAAATACCTCTATAAGCCATATCTATTTTGACGATACTGACCGAACTTTACTGCTTTACTTGTGCCAAATTGACGGTCTCGGCCGAATTCCGAGCGAACTACCTGTCCAGCAAAAAAAGAAAATTCAGAAACGATTTCAACGCATCTCCTTATCCCTGTAAAGAACATCTAATCAACTTGAAATAAAACTTGAACTTATTACAAAAAAGTCCGGTTTCAACCGGATTCCGGATGAATTATATGTCCGGGTAAAAGTTGATTGTCATATACAGACTCAGCGAATCAAATTCAAACAAAACTTTTGCTTTTAACAAATTTTCCAGTTTGGGCTGGATTTCGGCGAACTAGTTGTCCGGGTAAAAAATGCTTTTCACATAAGTGTTCGCCATGTCTTCTTACCTCTAAATGGAACATAATTTTAACAAACTTTCCGGTTTTTTGCGGATTCCAGACGAACTATTTGTCAGGCGAGGAAATGGTTTTCATCATCGTGTTCACATTAGCTGTTCAAAATTATTTTGTTTGCCCCTTAATTTGACCCCCCTCCCCACCTCTAAATCTAGGGCTATATAGCCCGTCTACGAACTTGACCTTACTTAAAGAATCATACACCAAGTTTCATCAAAATATATTCTCGATAACATTCTCTTCGAGAGTTATCGTGCTGGCAGACAGACGAACGGACAGACGGGCAACTTTTTCGATGTCGTGTTCTCGCTGGATAAGTAGTTCCCCCCGAATCCGGACAAAAATGGAAAATTTGTTAAAAGTAAACGTTTTATTAGAAGTTGATTAGATGTTCCACTTATGGGCAAAAAGACATGCTGAATCATTTTCTACTCTGACATATAGTTTGGCCGGAAGCCGGCTGAAACCGATTTTTTTTTTGTAGGAGTCTTATCTGAAGTGATTATAAGAGGTTTGATGTGGTGGAATGGAGGCTTGCTGATTATGTATATGAGAAGTTTCATCGTGTATCGTATAATCCTTCCTTAAGGTGTCGTCATTAGCCTTTATTAGCACTTCGGGGAATTCTTAACTTGAAATCCATATCGCAGAAGAGTCTTTTAGAGGCTGACGATTTGTCTCGGGTCTGACTGCACTCCATTTTTTTTTTTTAAACATAGCCACCATATACACTAGACATGCTTCAGAGAAACAGTAGTTTTTGGGATCCCAAAACGTAAGTGGAGGGATACCTATGACATCGCAAAAGTTGTCCGTCTGTCCGCACGATAACTCTCGAAGGGATTGAGATATTTTGATGAAACTTGGTGGGAGGATGCGTTGGGTCAAATTGCAGCCGAAGTCCAAAGATGGGCTTTGTAGACCTATATTTGAGGGTGGGGGAGGGGTTTCAAATTAAGGGACGAAACAAATATTTTTTGAAAGCTATTGAGATAGTTGATTTAGGGGCCAGGAGACATGCTGAATTCGAATATGAAATTTATTTTCTCGCCGGACAAATAGTTCACCAGGCACCGGCAAAAACCGGAAAATTTGTGAAAAGTAGAAGTTTAATATGAAGTTGGTTAGAGGTTCGATTTAGGGACAAGGAGACGTGCTGAGTAAGAATATGAAATTGATTTTCTCGCCGGACAATTACTTCGGCCGGAATCTGGCCAAAACCGGAGAATTTGTTAAAAGTAAAAGTTTTATTTAAATTTGATAAGATGTTCGATTTGCGGGTAAGAAGACATGCTGAATTCGCATATGACAATCATTTTCTCACCGGATGTATAGATCGCTCGGGATCCGGCTGAAACCGGAAAAATTTGTTAAAGTAAAAGTTTAATCTGAAGTTGATTAGAGGTTGGATGTAGGGGTAAGAGACATGTGGAATTCGTTTTTGAGCCAGATAAGTAGTTTGTCAGGAATCCGGCCGAAACCTGAAGTTGGGCAGAAGTAAGGAAGGAAGGAGATACGACGTAGGTTGTAGGGTAAACCATATGCTGAATCCGTATTTCAATACTTGACAGCGCAAAACGGATATCTGAATAGAATAGAATAGAATAGAATTTATTGCACAAAAAGCCTGAGGCCATGGCAAAAATGGTTAAAAAAAAAAAAAAAGAGAACACTTGAACGAAATAGTAGAACTAAACTAAAGAAAACTCTCTCTGTGGGCTAAAGCTATTTTTAGGAACCTTACCAGCCTCTTCAAATCTTGAAAACACTTACTTCCAGTAACGCTCATCATCCATACTTCATCATTTATTGTAGTTGCATTCCCAAACATCTCAACCCGCAGGTCACCTAGCTCACGGCATTCACACATCAGATGTAACAAATTCTCATTCTCGCTACCACACATAGGGCAAAAGTAGGGACCAGTACGTCCTAATTTATTCCCCAAATATTTCCTCCGTTTTCCCAATGGCAAACAATCAGCCCGGCAACTAATTAAAATTCTTAGATCCACCCACTTAATCCCAGCCTTAAAATAAACCTCTTCCCCCCATGTCTCTTTGGCTGAAGTATAAAACCTTAAAGAAGGTGACAGACTTTTTGCCAGGTGCCATGCTTGAATTTCCTGGTCCAAAAGTCTACCTGCCACCGCGCGTGCAACCTCTCCAACAGGTAGTCCTGGTCCATCACCTGCGTTCCACCAAATTGAAAAACCACAATTGTCTAATATGTCCTTAATATTATTTGTCCAAGAGTCTGGCGACTCGTCCCTTATACATTCCTTATAAGCTGCTTTAACTATTCTAATACGCGGTAATTGCAACAACTTCTCCCATAGCCCTATCATACTTATCCATCTCTTACGCCGTAGGCTTGATAGTCCTAGATCTCCTGTTATGACTACTGTACTCGTTGTATTACTAACACCTAAAATTCTCTTAAAATATCTTAGCTGTAGCTGTTCTATTTTCTCACTTCTACCAAAACCCCATACTTCAGAACCGTAATGCATAGCAGGGATAATCTTTGTATTAAACACATGCTTATGTAGCTTCATATCTTCAATCCTACTTAACTTACTCCTAAGAACCATATTTATACTACGCATTCCCTTTTTCCAACTAAAATCAAACTGACTAGAAAATTTTCCATTAAACTTCAACTTACAACCTAGGTATGTAAATTCATCACTATATTCTAGATCTTGACCTTTAAATTTTAGCCGAGGTTCCTGGTCTACCTTACCCCCTTTCCGAAATACCACCACCACCGTTTTCTTAGCATTCAGCTCTAATTCCTTAATTTGAAGGTATTGTTCTAACATATCAAATAATTTTTGAAGAGACTGTCGGGAATCTGCAATCAGGGCAATGTCATCTGCAAACATTAACATACAAAGTGTTATCACGTCTAGGCTTACCGTGGGGGCTCCATTATTCATCATAACGTTTTCCAAATCATTAATATATAAGGAGAACAGCTTCGGCGACAGTGTGCATCCCTGCTTAACACCCTTCCGGGAACGAATTTTACGAGACAAATCCCTGCCTACCCGAACTACAAAATATATACTGGAGTATATCTGTATTATGAGCATGACTAGCTTACCAGGCAATCCTATATCCATAAGGGTCTTAACTAAGAGTACTCGCTTTACATTATCAAACGCTCCTTTCAAATCCACGAAACCTACGTATAACCTTCCCTTCCTTACAGATAAATGTTTCCTAACTAGAATACTCAACGTGTAAATCTGGTCAACCGTACTATACCCCTCCCTGAAACCTGCCTGGACTCTACTCAACTTATCATTCTTTCCTAGCCAATCCTGTAATCTAACATCTATTACTTTACAAAACAGCTTACTTAACGTAGTCCCTAAGTGAATTCCCCTATAATTTTCATGCTTACTTTTATCTCCTTTTTTTAATATGGGCGTGACTACTGAAATATGCCACTGCTTAGGCCAACAAACTTTGTCTACTATACAAGAGAAAATTTGGGCCAACAATGGAATCACATAAACCTTACCCCACTTCCAAAACATCGCGGGTATTCCATCAATACCTGGAGCTGACTTTCCTTTCATCTTTTTTAAAGCCTTCCAAATCTCCTCTTCACCTATTTCTCCTAACAATTCATAATCTTCCTCTTTCGCTGGATAATACGCCTGGTTACGCAGTTCCTGTTCCATATTAGACAGAACCGGATCTTCTTCCATACAATCGCCCTCTTGATTTTCAATGTATTCTGGCCAAGAAGCTGCTGGTGGCGTCTGGCCATTAGACGGATGACCTTCAATCATATTTTTTACCCCCTTCCAAAACGCCGAGCTATCCTTGCTCTTAAAATTTTTAACCAGCTGGCTCCTCTCCTCCTGCGCTTTTAACCATTTTTTCTTCTTCAACAAATCTTTATATACCTTCCTAGTATTCTTACAACTAATTACTAACTCATTACGACAACCAGATAGATCCTTCTTCATCAACAAATAACAACGAACTACCTCTTCTCTAGCCTGGGAACATTCATGATCAAAGAAACCCTTACCTCTGCCCTTAGTTATCCGTTTCCTATTACTTTGGGATTTACTTAGTCCTGATCCTACTTCATAAACCTTATCAACTAAAAGAGCTATACCTTGTTCTATGTCTTCTTTAGTTACATCTACACCTAACTTATCCCAAACTTGTAGTTCTGATAGCTGAAGTTCCACCTGTTTTTGGCTAACTCCTTCTAATGTTAGAGGTCTTCGCACTAACATATCTAAATCTTGCCCATTCTGGAGTATACCTATTTCATTACTTTTCCTCTCAACTTGCAAACCACAAAAACTGAAATACGCCTCCACCGGAACATGATCTGAACCACAAGCATTCAATACTTTAAGGTTAACACATCGCGGCCAAAGAGACACACTTACCAATATATAGTCAATTACACTGGGTTTATTCCCCGAAAAACAAGTGAACTCCCCACCCTCCAGTTTATCAGTACCTACCCTTCCATTCAAAATCAAAAGACTTTCATTGCCCGCAAAATTCAGTAAATTATTGCCCCATGTGTTTTTTCTTCGTGCCTGGTCCCTACTTATCCGAAGACCATATTCTTCAATGTAATCAACACGCTCGTTCTCATTCACACTACGAGACTGGCAAGGATTCTCAATACCTAACTTCAACTCAAAATTCTCAAGACAATCACTCGTATAAGCATTAAAGTCTCCGCAAATGACAATACCGTGGTCATGATATTTTTGTCGCAGTAATCTGGTTTCTACCTCCAGTAACCGCCAAGTATCTTCATTTGCATAAGAACTTGTCTGAGGCGGCACATATATACAACATACAAGCAATTTCACATTCCGAGACTCGACTCTAATCCAAATAATATTTTCTGATTTGCTCTGATCATCCTTAACCGAAAAATAATCATTTTTTCTAAATAATACAGACACTCCCCCATACATCCTCCCGTTTCTGCTTACTTTCCTACACTTTTCGAAGACTAAATATTCTTTCGTAAACACCTTCGTAGATACTTCGCCCCAAGTTTCCGTTAGGCATATTATATCATAATAACCGGGATTGTTTTTTGTCAGTTCCTCCCACTTTGTGACTGTGAATCCCTGCACGTTCCAAACTACCGCTTTCAGACCCACAACACCTTGCTCATGGCCTCCGTTTTCCTATTCTACTCGTGGATACGCACGCGAAGAGCCTGCCTCGTACGTGGAATCCTGGTACTGGGGAGGGCCAATCGGGGGCTCACTCGACGTGTTTCCTCCCAACCTATAGTAATCGTGACTACGGATGTTGTATCTGTCATAACTCGCGTTTTGGTCACGTATGATATCACTGTATGTCTTTTTATGGGCGGGCCCCCTCCTTTGCACATCATTCCGGGAGACAGTACTGTTACTGTCATTTGGGCTTATAATATCGGACAACTTCCTTCTCCTAATACTTTGCCCATTGGCTGAGGAGGCTGCTCCCTTGGGAGTCGTGTTCATGATCTGCTTAGATACCTCCACAACCGTGTCTGAATCGCTGTCCATGTCAGACTCATCGTTGGAACCATGTGGGCCGAACTCATTGATGACCTGACCTCCAACCCTCCTAGATTTGATCTCTTTGCTATTTCTGTTGTATTCAAATTCTTCTCCTCTCACTAGTAGCTTAGTACCCCGCCACTTGGGGTTCAAATTGTTTTCTTTAGCCTCCTGATACATGGGCTTAAGCTGCGCCTTTTTGTCTCTCTCTTCAGGAGTAAGGTCCGGAGTAACGTAAATCTTAGCTTTTCCGAACTCGCGTGCGTTCCTCAAAACTGTGTCCCTGGACGTAGTATTAGCAAACTTTACTAGCACTGGGCGCGGATTCTGCTTCGATGGAATCCTGATAACTTGGTCAATCTCGTAACTTGTAATACGGGAGCTAGGCAGGAAACTTGAGATTACGCTCGCAATCTCATCCTTAAAATTTCTTTGGTTGGGCCTACTCTCACGCATACCATAAAAAATCAAATTGCGACGTCTAGATTCTCGATCCAGAGCGGCAATACGCGCTTCGTGCTTATCCTGTACTTGAGACACTGCTTGTAAATTCTTCTTTGTATCCAAAACGTCAGCCTTCACCAAAGTGAGCTCGGCTTTCAAGTCTTTTGATAGAGCCGACAACTTTAATTCCACTGACATCGTTGACTGTCTTATTCCATCCATTTTTTCATCCATCAATGATAACCTTTCTAGGACCTTGCTTAACGAGTCCATAACATTTGATTCGTCACTCATGATTTTGGCCTCGGACCACCTTTCAAACAAATCCGATCGATTTGAAAACTTTCGATCAATGCGTTACGCAACAAACAAGTCCGATCGATTCAATAACTTTTGATCATACGTTAATCTTGTGTCAGTCTATTCAGAGCACCCGATTTGTTCACAGTTCAAGTGCTGAATGAATACTGTATGAATATATCTGAACTTGTTGAAATTCAGCTGGTATATCCAGTTTGCACTGTCAAATACGAACTCAATCAATCAATCAATAATTTTATTAACCCGTATAAAAATGGCACAGAACATGCCCATACGGAGTATATGAAAAACAACTAAAGATGAGACTAAACTAAGCGAAATGACTATACAAACGCACTACAATACGGATGGCACCTGTCTAGAGAAGAATCAAACTCGGCACGGCGTTGGGCCACAGCCACAAACGGATCAGTAACGCCGTAAAGCTGCGTAACTTTGCGGTTACGAGCCCATGGGGGAAGGCCGAGTAGGTACTTAGCATATTTATAAAACAATTTACGAATGGTCCTTAAATCAGTTGTGCTAAATAACTTCCAAAAAGGAGATAGGGCTAGAACGAGGGGGATTGTGTAAGCATTGTAAAGTCTAGCCAAAATAGGTCTATTATAACGGGTTTTAGCACTGACTAATAGACCGTAAGCTGCTCTAGCCTTCGCGCCGAAATGTCCGAGTAGTCCAGCACGGGTACTTTTCAGGTCGGTACCAAGTGGTAGACCGAGATAAGTTAGGGACGACGAAAGCTGGATACTGGAATCACCCAAAGAAACTGTGGCGCTATTGGAACCTGGTCGATTACGAGTAAACTGGATGCATTCACTCTTACTCGGATTGAATTTTAAACCGATATCCTTATACTCCTCACTTAAACTGGCAAAATTCTTCTCTGTCGAAGCCAGTGTTTTACTCAGGTTAAAAACATCATCAGCATAATTTAGTAGCGTTAGTAGTTCTTCTGGGCATCGACCACACTATTGTTAAATAGCGGGGGTGAAGTTATAGCACCTTGCCGAATACCTTTATGTACTGGGATGGACCTGTCGATTAAATCAGAGGCACTTCTAGAAATTGACTTAACTTTTACATTTAATCTACGGTACATATCACGAAGGGTAGCTATTACTGAACTTGGTCGTCTCAGATTATTATCATTGGCCTTAACCTGTTTTTGAATGTTAAACTAAAAATGCTTAAGAAGTCTGTTGAAGACCGAATATCTACAAGACCGAATTGTCGGGAGCAAATATTAAAAAAATTTGGGATCCCATCGAAACCTTTGGTCTTGCTATTAATAATTTTTAACTGATCGAAACGAAAAATTTAGTCCCTTAAAACACCAAACAATTGTACACAAGTAAGCGAGAATTTACACACGAAAAGCCAGCTGACAAGCACAAATCCATCCCTCGTTGATCACCCTCGTTGATCTGTATCAGTCACTCCATTCAGAAAAAAGAAACGATCTTAATTCGCCCGAAGTGCGAATTCAGTTATTTAAGAAAAGATACATTGCCTCTTCCCTCTTCTGGGTCTGGGTAGTGACGTGACCCCGCCCACCAGGATTTTTCCTTGTTTTGACTTTTCTTCATCAGCTTCGGTCTAGCTCTTGCCGTTCCTATGCTTCTTGCGCTGGATACTTTTTATGAGCACTTCGTGATTCCGGTCACTTCTCTTTTGACATGCATTTCCTTCTACGTTCTTCCAGCTCTAGACGAATGGCTTTTCGAAATGAGAAATGCGTGTTGCACCGCTTCTGAACTCAGTATGGTCCACGCTCAATTGCTCAGTATGAGAGTCACGGTATTGGAAGCAATCAGAAGCCTTTCGGCGATTGCTGGCAAAGAAATTAAAAAAGCAAAAGTTTTAGCTTGCATCCCAGACGTTGGCTTTCGCAGCGCGTTATCTTTGGCGTTTCCTGACGTCGCATGCGGGATGTTTCTGATACCGTCGTAGTCTTAGCCGGTTTGCAAGCCTGATGGTAGGGGCAATGGTCCATCTTGGGATACCAGGTCCATGCAACGCGTGATGTTGCTAGAAGTCTAAGATGACGTCGTTGCCGGTCTGAAAGCCCGACGGGATGGGAAATGGTCCATCTTTGGGTTCTAGGTTCGTGTCCCCCTCCCCCTTCCTCTTTATTTCTGACCCAGCATGCCGAGGCAAAAGACAGAGTTTGGCAAATACTCTACATAGACAGAATTCTACATGTAGAATTCTACATTCCACATGGGCAGAATTTGATAAGAAAACCTAAAAAACAGAGCTTCTCCGGTATGGAAAAACTTAAGGGGCTAGTTTTCCGAGACTTTCGCTTTTAAAGCGAAAACTTTCCTGTCCTTTCTAATTTCACCACTTAACAAGACCAAAGGTGTCGATGGGATCCCAAATATCTAAGATTTGATCCAGACAATTCGGTCTTGTCTTCGCCAGGCCATCAGAGAAAACCGAGTTCAGATATTCTATCTACCTATCTATACCTCTATAAGCCATATTTATTTTGACGATATTGACCGAAACTTCATGCTTTACTACTGCCAAATTTGCGGTTTCGTCCGAATTCCAAGCGAACTACTAGTCCAGCAAAAAAAGAAAAATTCAGAAACGAAGCCGGCGTATCTCCTTATCCCTATAGAGAATTCTAATCAACTTTAAATGGAATTTTGACTTAAAAAAAATGCGGGTACAACCGGATTCAGGACTAATTATATGTCCGGGTAAAAAATGATCATTATATACAGACTCAGCGTCTCTTCTTACTCCTAAATATATCATCTAATCAACTTCAGATAAAGCTTTACTTTTAACATATTTTCCGGTTTTGGCCGGATTACAGGCGAACTAGTTGTCCGGCGAGAAAATGGTTTTCACCATCGGTTTCAGGATGTCTTCTTAATCATAAATCAAACATTTAATCAACTTCAAATGAAACTGTTACTTTTAACCAACTTTCCGGATTTGGCCGGATTCCGGAGGAACTGCTTGTCCGGCGACAAAATGATTTTCACCACATGCTCAGCATGTCTTCTTACCCCTAAATCAAACATTTAATCAACTTCAAATGAAACTTTTACTTTTAACCAACTTTCCGTTTTTTGCCGGATTCCGGACGAACTACTCGTCCAGCGAGAAAATGGTTTTCACCATCGTGCTCAGCATGTCTTCTTACCCCATAATCGACTATCACATTAGCTGTTTAAAAATATTTTGTTTGTCCCTTAAATTGAACCCCCTCCCCCACCCCCAAATATAGGGCTACAGAGCCCATCTACGAACTCGACCTACCCTTGACCCAAACAGTCCTCATACCAAGTTTCATCAAAATATCTCATTCCCTTCGAGAGTTATCGTACTTACAGACGGACGGACAACTTTTGCGATGTCATAGGTATCCCTCCACTTACGTTTTGGGATCCCAGAAAGGAGCAAATGATAAGCTCTAATTTTTTCAGCAGTGAGAGAAATTTTAAAGTTTAAGAGGCCCATCTGATATGTTATCTTGGTCACTCCCAAGTTTAAGAAATGGAATGATAAAGTCAGCTGAAATCACGAACAGAAACGGGTAGAAACAATAGATGGCAGCACTTTCGGACCCGTGGGAAAATGACACTTCTTTGATTCTGTAAATTTTTCTATTTATCACTCAAAGAAGGTGTGTTGACTGTGGGGCCAGGGAACTGCCGCACATATTTCGCACTTATAAAATTTAGTCCATCTTCAGTTTAAAACTGGTGCTTGTCTGCCTAGAACGGAGCTTTCCACTCGCAAGCAGAAACATGGTTTGATGAAACGAAAGCTTGGCTGCACCGCTGCATAACTCCAGATAGTCTTCTCTGACATAGGCTACACAACTCCACTTTAGTTCACACACTGTATGCGCTGGCTCAATTACAAGCAAAAAACATCCTCCTTGGCCCCAGGCAAGAGTTCTACGGAGCTTTCCAAAATGTAATGACATATTCATCAGTCCGGCCTAAGGCCCACACTTTCCGTAAAAACCGGCACAGGTACCCTTACGACTTTCTAAGAATAAGCGCAAACTCGGGGTACTATAGGGAAAACAAAACAAAAAAAACACGACAAAACCAAAGGGTTGCTCTCGTTGCTGTCGCTATACAACTAATAGTGACTATTGATTCGGAGGTAGAACAAGCTCCAAGATTCCGGATACCCCCTCCATTTCCTTCTAGATGGTCGGATCTAATAAGTGACAGTCTCCAAGTCAATCTGGTCAATTTCCCAACGCACTCGACAAGTTTCATCATACTGATCTAGAAAAGTTTTCTAGCAATACGGACGTATTAGAGAACTCGGTCCATTTTGTATTTAAATACGTCCGTATTGCTAGAAGTCTTTTCAAGCTCAGAACGTGCGTAAAATACGCTCGGATTTTACGCAATGTGTAAATGGACCATAAGAAAAGTTAGCAGGAATCGAGGATTCGAAAAACTGGCAAGCCTTTCCTCTGTTTAGTATCCCGTGAGGGGTCGGAAACTTACATTTGTAACGGTTCACCTTTTCCTCCTTTTAATATCCGAAAAAACTGGCACGCTGTGCCGTGCTTTTCCTCAGTTTAGTTTCTCGTGAGGGGTTAGCAACTTACATTTGTAAAAGTTCACCTTTTCCTCCTTTTAGTACCTTGTCGGTAGGCGATCATGAGTCCAGCGAGGGGTCGGCATTTCAAGTCCACCATTTCTTTCCTGGTTTTAGTAGCTTGTCACGGAGAGTACCAAAACGAGGAAAGAAATTAGGAATTCTAAAAAACTGGCAAGCCTTTCCTCTGTTTAGTATCCCGTGAGGGGTCGGCAACTTACATTTGGAAAAGTTCACCTTTTCCTCCTTTTAGTATTCGAAAAAACTGGCACGCTGTGCCGTGCTTTTCCTCAGTTTAGTTTCTCGTGAGGGGTTAGCAACTTACATTTGTAAAAGTTCACCTTTTCTTCCTTTTAGTACCTTGTCGGTAGGCGATCATGAGTCCAGCGAGGGGTCGGCAACTAAGATATTTCAAGTCCACCATTTCTTTCCTGGTTTTAGTAGCTTGTCACGGAGAGTACCAAAACGAGGAAAGAAATTAGGAATTCTAAAAAACTGGCAAGCCTTTCCTATGTTTAGTATCCCGTGAGGGGTCGGCAACTTAGATTTGTAACAGTTCACCTTTTCTTCCTTTTAGTATTCGAAGAAACTGGCACGCTGTGCCGTGCTTTTCCTCAGCTTAGTTTCTGGTGAGGGGTCGGCAACTTACATTGGTAAAAGTTCACCTTTTCCTCCTTTTAGTACCTTGTCGGTAGGCGATCATGAGTCCAGCGAGGGGTCGGCAACTAAGATATTTCAAGTCTACCATTTCTTTCCTGGTTTTAGTAGCTTGTCACGGAGAGTACCAAAACAAGGAAAGAAATTAAGAATTCTAAAAAACTGGCAAGCCTGTCCTCTGTTTAGTATCCCGCGAGGGGTCACCAAATAACATTTGTAAAAGTTCGCCTTTTAGTATTAGAAAAAACTGGCAAGCTGTGCCGTGCTTTTCCTCTGTTTAGTATCTCGTGAGGTGTGGGCAACTTACGCTTGTAAAAGTTCACATTTTCCTCCTTCTAGTCCCTCGTGGGATACTAGGAAAAGCTTGCCAGTTTTTTCGAATACTAAACGGAGGAAAAGGTGAACTTTAACAAACGGAAGTTGACAACCCCTCACGGGATACTAAACAGAGGAAAGACTTGCCAGTTTTTTCGAATACTAAAAGGAGGAAAAGGTGAAGTTTAACAAATGGAAGTTGCCGACCCCTCACGGGATACTAAACGGAGGAAAGGCTTGCCAGTTTTTCGAATCTTCGATTCCTCGTAATTCTTTCCTCGTTTTAGTTTGCCCTTCCTGGTTTTAGTATTCTTTCCTGCTTTTCTCTTGCCTTTCCTTTCCTGCTTTTAGTCGATCCCGCTTTTGAACGAGATATCCAATCAGGATGAAACTCGACATCTTCCAAATGTGTTGTTTTAGGTCCGGACTGGATCCGGTAACTATAGGGGAAGCTGGAGCTAAGCTTCTGGCACGGTTAAAATTGAGGGATAGAACAGGACTTGGCGGTAGAACAAGCATGATAAGAACTAATTGTACGACTTTTAGATCTGGAGCAGACGCATACAAAGCCAGTGGGAGATGCAGGGGGTATCCCTCAAATCTTTTAAACTGCAAAACTCTCAAACGGGGAATGCAAATTGGATGAAACTTGACAGTTCGGAACGTCACATCTTAGATGTCGCGTTTCCAAGGGGGTCACGGAATCTTGCGGATAGGACGATCATAGATTGAGAACCGTACCTGATGTACGGGATACCTGATAACTACTTTTCCAAGTACCAAATGGTCTTTCAGTCAGGTGCGTCACGACTGGGGGGTACGCCCCCCCCCCCCCAACGCTGTCGGCCAGTCGGCAAAAAAGAACCGAATCTGCGCGAAGCGCCGCGATTTTTCGTAAAAACATTTGATTTTTTCATGAAAACAGTCGGTTTTTCTGAAAATTAGTACATTTTTCTTCAAAATAGTTTTTTTTTTTCTGAAAATCAGTCGATTTTTTTCAAAACTGTCATTTTTTTTTTTTTGAAAACAGTCGTTTTTCTGCAGAAACAGTCGGTAAAAATTACCAGCCAGTCGGTAAATACCTCAGCTTTCGAGGATACCGCTAGGGCTCTCATGATCATCATTGGTACCTGAAACTCGATGCGTACCGGCTGCTAGGGTTTACTCTAAACAGGCGTGAGATATTTTTTCCACATCAGTCGGTTTCGCACTAAGAAGAACACAAGGAAACAACAAGGCAACAAGGAGGCAAAGTTTGTTGAAGCGAGAATCTTTTTTTGCTCCCATCACAGACATGTAGACCTATTATTATTCTATGGGGTTTTCCAGACAATCTAGCCGAAACTCAGGCCACAAATGGCCCGTTGTCTCAATCCCCCAATTCACAATCGATGGTGAAACATCACTCGACAATAGATAAAAACATCACTCTATCAAACAATTGATAAAAACATCATTCAGTCTACCCGATTCTACCTTTTTGTCTCGCGTTCTTACCTTGAAACCTGTCTCTTGTTTGTCTCTTCGTCTGCTCCCCATTCGGTACATATTGGAGACTCAATTTTTCCTGTATTTGGGTTTCCAATTCCAGTAACAACCTGGATGATTCCCGGGATTTCTTCTTTTTTCATGCCGACTAGACTTCTTGTCAGCGCATCGTTGCGCGTGGGTATTAAACTTCGCGTGGCTCGGCAATCCACGCGGTTTTTCCACGTTTGGTCTACCTGTCTATTCATTCATTCCCGGATTTCTGTTTTCCACCTACTTTCCGTAATGTGAGTAAAGTATATAATAAATGTAGACGGCAAAGTTGGGAACTTTTTTCTAACCGCCATCATTTCTCAGGCTCTTTTCTGAAACACCACGTCTCGGGTACACAAACCATTTCAGTGTCATTATCTAACTTCTAAATCTTCCTAATCTAAATAAGAGGCATGTCAGTCGAGGATTATATTCCTTCTAATCTGATGAAGGGAGACCAGCTGCGGTGGAGCGGACAGTCCGCAAATCAGCTTCCACCTGTAATCTTCCCAGAGTGCCAGTGTTTCCATTACAAGAAAAAAGTCAGCTGACGTATAGCCTGGTTGAATCTGAAGCATTGGGGTTAGACTATTGCGTTGTTTCGTCTTCTTTAATTTGTCACGAGAGCAATTGTTTTTTTTCGGGATCCCGTGGAGGGATACCTATGACATCGCAAAGCTTTCCGTCTGTTAGCACGATAACTCTCGAAGGGGTTGAGGCATTTTCTTGAAATATGACATAAGAACTCTTTGGGTCACAGTAAAGGTCAAGATCAAAGATGGGCTCTGTAGCTCTATGTTTAGGGGTAGGGGAGGAGGTTTCAAATTAACCCCTTCGAACCCGACTTATTTTCCTTCGAGCTAAAAGTTATTTTCCAACGGATTTTGAGTGTTAAGTGGTTCACTAAGAACTTGTGTAAGTTTCATTATCTTACGTCAGTGGATTCTTAGAAATCTAGGGGTCTGTCAATTGACGTGGCCGGGCATTAAGAGTAACAAGACCTAAGGTTTCGATGGGATCCCAAAAATCCAATGTTTGATCCAGACAACTGCGGGTCTTGTCTTAGCCAGATCCTGTCTTCGCCAGGCTAATCACCAGAGAAAACCAAGTTCAGATATACCTCTATAAGCAATATCTATTTTGACGATACTGACCGTAACTTCCTGCTTTACTTTTGCCAAATTTCCGGTTTCGGCCGAATTCCGAGCGAACTACTTGTCCAGCAAAAATGGAAAATTCAGAATAGAATTCAGCGTACGGTATCTCCTTATCCCTATAAAGAACATCTAATCAATTTCAAATACAAATTTAGCTTTAAAAAAAATCACGGTTACAACCGGATTCCGGACGAATCATATGTCCGGTTAAAAAATTATTGTCATATACAGACTCAGTGTCTCTGTTTACCCTAAATCTGTCATCTCATCAACTTCCAATAAAACTTATTACTTTTAACAAATTTTCCGGTTTTGGCCGGATTCCGGACAAACTACTCGTCCGGCGAGAAAATGGTTTTCACCATCTTTTTCAGCATCTCTTCTTACCCCGAAATTGAACATTTGATCAACTTCAAATGAAACTTTTACTTTTATTAACCAACTTTCCGGTTTTTGCCGGATTCTGGGCGAACTACTTGTCGGACGGGAAAATGTTTTGCATATTCGTGTTCAGCATGTCTTCTTACTTCATAATCGACTATCACATTAGCTGTTTAAAAATATTTTGTTTGCCCCTTAATTTGACCACCCTCCCCCAACCCTAAATGTATGGCTAAAGAGCCCATCTACGAACTTGACCTTACCCTTGACCCAAAGCGTCCTCACACCAAGTTTCATCAAAATATCTCATTCCCTTCGAGATTTATCGTGTTAACAGACGGAAAGACGGACAACTTTTACGATGTTATAGGTATCCCTCCACTTACGTTTTGGGATCCCAAAAACCAGGGCCCTGTCAGATGACGTACTGAGGTTTTGAGGTCACAGCTTTAATAATCGTGTCTACAAGCAACAAGGGCGAGGGTCTTATCGAATATATTCTTTCATATTCGTCTTCCTTTTGAAGGAAATGATCTGCTCGTCAACGCTGATACTCAGTTGTTTCTCCAACTCTAGACATTTTTACGAATTTGGACCGTTCGGTGTTTGTTTCGGAGTTCAGTTCTTGCTGCAACACTCGTTCCACTTCCTCCCAAAAGTTGCCACCCAACCGGAAAACGAATTTCATCATCCGCTTCGCAGCCTTCTTTTGGGATCCAGGCATCTTTTTCCCGAGTCGTCATCCAAACCGAGTAAAACGTCAGTCAAGATTCTAAGCTTCTTGCAACCAGAAATATTTCCACGTTGAAGCCTTCTCGGATTCAAGGACCACACTTCTGGCTCATCTATATCCATCAAAAAGAAGTTGGCTTTTCGATAAATGTGAACATAAACTTCAGTTGGAAGGTATCAGCCCACCCATCAGTGTCTCAAAAGTGCGGTCATAGTCTATAAGTACTAATGCCAGTAGTCTTCATAGAAGCCGCATTCTGTCTTTTGACGACAACCTCAATTTTACCTGTCTGCCCTGGGTCTGTCAATTGCCATGGTAGATGTTTCAAAAATTCTCACGACAAACCTACTGGAGATTACTGTCCAGCTATAGTCTTGATGGATATTACTGAAACCTATTATGAGGAACAAGCAAAAACTGAAAACTAAAACTCTGTACTCTTCCTGTATTTCTAATTAGAAATCACCCCCTTTTTACCCCTACGAGATCCGTTTCTTTCAAGCTCTGCCTACTCTAGAAGTTGTTATCCTAAATGAATAAGGAGGGGGGTTTCGGAATTCGGCGATCAGTAGTTGATGTACTTCCAGGTGGGCTAGGACAATAAAACTTGGCAAGCATATCAGAGACCCGACCAGATTAACTTGGAAACAGCCAATCGCCCGATCCGACCGTCATGGGGGGAGGGGAAGACGGCGGAATCCGGAAATTAGTGACATGCATAACTTTCTAGCGGGTTGTCGGATCTTAATGAAACTTGATATCTTGAAAGAACTCATGTCTCAGATGTCCCATTTCAAGTGTGGACCGGATCCGATGAACTGGGGGTGGGGTGGGGTGGAAGGGAGAACCGAAAATCTTGTGATACGCATAGAGTGGAGCGATCAGGATGAAACTTGGTGGGATCCTAGGTGCATCAGTGACAGAATGGGACCGGATTCCGGTACCGAGGGGGGGGGGGGGGGTGTCTACAGGGGTATCTGGAATTTCGGTGATCGTGAGTTAAGGTACACCCAGATGTGCTAGTACGATAAAACTTTGCTGGAGCATTAGAAACTTGACATCATTGGGTTAGACATCGCGACTTCTCCGATCCGACCATTCCTTGAAGAACTCATCTTAACCGCAAAATACAAAAAATACTTCTAAGCAAAATTTACTTTTTCAAGATCGCCATGAGTACATAAATCTTTTTGCCTCAAGGGTTTTGCTTGGAAATTACTTTTCGGGCACCCTTAAAGTGCGCATCTTAACCGAAAAATAAAAAAAAACTTTTGACCATCACTTTCATCCTCTGACCCAGCCTTGCAAGTTTGGCGTATCTTAACCGAATACTTCCATCTGACCCAGCCTTACCGGTTTTTGTTTTCCTTCTTGTTTCCTTTTGCTTTCTGTCTCCTATTTTTATATTTAAAGTGAAACCATAGGTTGAATTCTCAGCCCCCTTCATTTTTTCTTGTTGGGGTATTTCTTACTACATATGCTTGCAAGTGCCATATGAGCTTACAGCTCTTGTTCTATTTTACAGCAGAACATCATGCCATGTGCGAATCCGAACATCACGTTACAGAGATCCGTAGTTACTACGCTCCCGAGCGTGGTAAGCAAATAGTTACTATTAGTTACTATTTCGAGAAGGTTGGAACGGTCAGCGTCAAGGCCGTATCCAGGGGGGGGGGGGGGGGGGGTTAGGGGGTTGAGCAAGCAACCCCCCCCCCCCCCCCCCCCCCCCCCGAAATAAATTCCTGGATACGGGCCTGGCGTGAATTCAATGACAGATGGCAGCTAAGTAACGGAAAAGAATGAATTGGCAAATGACGGCTATAGGGTCGAAACGGTTGGGACGAAAACATATTTTAAAAATCTAATGAGATAGTTGATTTAGAGATAAGGAGACAGGCTGAATCCGAATATGAAAATCATTCTCTCGCAAGCCAAGTAGTTCACCCGGAATCCGTCAAAAATAGAAATGGTGAAAAATAAAAGTTTAATCTGAAGTAGATGAGGTTCAGTTTAGGGGTGGGGACACGCTGAACACGTATATGATTGTTTTTTGTTTTTTTTTGCCGGACAAGTAGTTCGCTCGGAATCCGAGCCAAAACCGGAAAATTTGTTTAAAGTGAAAGTTTTATTTGATTTAAAGATTAGATGTTCGATTCAAGGGTAAAAAGACATACTGAATCCGTGTATGACAATCATTTTCAACCCGGGAATAGGGTTCGCACGGGATCCAGCTGAAACCGGACAAATTGTTATAAGTGAAAGTTTTATCTGAAGTTGATTAGAGGATCAATGTATCGGTAAGGAAGCATGCTGAATCCGCATATGTAAATTATTTTCACGCCGGACAAATAGTTATCCTGGAATCCGGCCAAAACCTGAAAATTTTTGAAAGTTAAAGTTTTATCTGAACTTTGTTATAGATATAGGTGTAAGGAGATATACTGAAATCTTTTTTGAGCTCTATTTTTAACGGAAAAGTAGCTCGCCAAGATTCCGGCAAAAACCGAAAAATTTCTCAGATGTAAGGCAGCTCGAAGTTTTGATCAATTTCGTCAAAGACCGGATGTATACGAGATCCCATTGTCTGGATCAGATATGAAGTTTTTGGGCTCCATCGGAACCTTTGGTCTTGTTTTCCTAGTACCCGGATTTCAGATTATTGCTAGAAAGTGGTATGGGTCTAGCCTCTGCGGTTGTTACGTAAATGTGGACCTTAAGCCGGATAGATGAATATGACATTACATTTTGGCAAGCTCCGTAGAACTCTTGCCTGAAGCCAAAAAGGATGGTTTTTGATTGTCGAGCCAGAGCGCCTACGGTGTGAAGTGAAGTGGTACTGTATAGCTACGTCAGATACGTCTGCTACCAAGCTTTCGTTTCATCAAACAATGTTTCTGCTTTCGAGTGGAAAGCTCCGTCCTAGCAGGCAAGCAGGGAGACACCAGTTTCAAATTGAAGATGATCGACTAAAACCTATAAGTGCTAAATATGTGCGACAAGTTACCGGCCCCACAGCCAATATATCTTCTTGAGTGATAAATTGAAAAATTTAGTGAAACAAAAAAGCGGCATTTTCCCACGGGTCGGAAACTGATGTCATTTACTGTTTCTACCCATTTCTGTTCGTGATTTCTGCTGAGTTTATCATTCCTTTTTTTGCCACTTGGGATAGACGAAGTGAAATGATGATCAAATTTACCTCTTAAACTTTAAAAGTTCTATCATTGCTAAAGAAATTAGAGATTATCCTTTCTAAGTGGTGAGATTAGAAAGTTGGCCTACGCCAAGAAAGTCAACTTTTGAACTAATCAGACAGATTTTTGTTTTCAACGGCAATCGATAGTCCTTGATGAACTGATCAAAGCATATGTCATCCTTCTATTGGTACACAAATTTTCCCTCATGAGATACCACAGTTTGAAAATTTGGAGGGGTTGACAACTTCAGTAGTAAGGTACACACTGAAACCAAAAATAGGCGGATCCCAAGACATGAAGCGGACTTGTAAGCAACAAATCGCTGTTACGCGTCGTTTTTTATGCCACTGGCATGTCTGATGCTTTTGAGAAACACCAGGTTTATTTATATTTGCCATTAAAATTGTACCTTACCTTACGCCATCATAGGGCGATGAGAGATTTGTAACTTTAGCTGGTTTGTTGCCTGTTTCCGACTATTATTTGTTTCCGATGTATTTGATGGTAAGAACAGTTTGATACCATGTTTATCGCGGGTAGAGGGACTTGCTAGTAAGAATCGGTTGCTAAAGCTTCGTCATTTCCATGATATGCTAAAATGGTCTATGGGGATGGTCTGTCGCTGTAACCGAGAATTAAGTGTCTACGCAGCGGATACAAACTATAATGTAAAACAGTGACATAGTTTCGCAAGAATTCTAGAGTGGCATCTATCGAGCTCGTGGGCTGTTGATAAGGACCTACTCTAAGGAATCTTTAATGGTTTGCATGCGAAAGTTTGCGGTACTTTTTGCTTCGGAACAGTTTAACCTGTTCCCCTGTTTACACGGCCCTTGGCGGCGCCCAATTGGTCTGGAACATGTCCCAGTAGAAAAAAGGGATTGGTACGCTTGAGAAAAAGCCCACGAGGCAGGATTTTTTTTGTTCCGTTCATTTTGTTGGTTTGGACAAGAAAAGTTTGGCCATTTTATCCATTGTCTTAAGTTGCAAAAATCTAGACTTGAAGGCAATGCTCCAAATCGAGAGGAATAATGTAGTGGGTCGTCAAAAGCATATTCCTGCTTTCATCCACGGAAACGGTAAAATTCGTGCTTTCTATTTCAGAAAAAGACGAAATCCGCTTATAGTCCCGCACCTTATACCTTAGTACCTTCCTCCGCCTCCAGAGGCATTAGCGTATCTGAGAAAACCGTCAGTCATTACGCCACTGTACAGACTGGCGTTAGGCTGAACGAAAGCCTTAATTTTATACTGTTCTTTTAGTGCAGAACCTGCCAAAGTTTATTCCTTCTGTTAGTTCTTACAAAATCCTTTTATTTTGCCCAATACAGTCTGTCTTATATGGAGTGGGTACATTTTACTTTTTTTAAGCAAAGATCGAAAAAAAAAGACAGAAGTGAACTTGAATGGAGCGGGCCATTGGTCCTGTATCGCGATTCTATCTGGCGATTGTTGTGGTCTGAAAACTATGCTCACAAAGACCCACACCTTACTTTGAGGTTTACAAGGGGAGTGATGAGCATTATTCGTAGGTTGGGTCGTTAGGTGGAGTTACAAGATTTTGATGGAGAGATATCCGGGCGAGAAATGATGTAACGTGTGGAATTACGTAAGAAATATGGGACACAGATTTTGAATATTTGAATGAACCGAATATTTAAGAATATTTGTGTGATTTTGTTTAGTTCAGAAGGCTTCTCAAGTAGGCTCTGGAGAATTGGGCGGGTTTGGTGGGGGGGGGGGAGGGGTGGAGATCGAGTATTTTTTTTATCTTTGTAATACTAAATTTCTGAATTTGTGAGTGCTGGTTTTATTGTATTTGGGGGCTTTTTGTTTAAATTAATAAACACATCGTCCTCCTGACAGCGATGGTTGCAGGTTCAGATGCCATCCGGAGAAAAGTTTTGTCTGCCGTTTCACTCGTTACAGCGGACACGTCGTGGAAGGTGAAAGAACTTCTTCATCATACCGTGCACAAAAATAGCCTTGAAAATACAGACTGTTCTAGTTGCACAAGTTAGCAGTAACCGTTCGCTATTCACGACGTTACTCGGGGAAAACGAGCCATTACAATAACAAAAATCCTGGAAAGACTCCCTGGAGTTTCCAGAAAAAAACTGTTCGCTTTTAGCGCTGACTTTTCTGTTTCTCTGGGAGTGGAGATGTCTGTATCATGGAATGAATCCAAAGTATCTTGTGTTAATATAATTAAGCATGGTGATTAGCGCGTCAAGATCTGGTTGGAAAGGGAGGCTGCTATTGGTCTTTAGCAATTTTTTGGATCCAATTCAGCTGCTTGTGAATCCCACTTCACGAATTGACTTCGTTCAAGGGAAATCTGTCCAAGTCAAAGCTATTTTCTCGAATTTCACTTCTGAAAAAAGGTTCAGTTCCCTACTATCAGGAACTCGCTCGAGCGCGAAGCCATCGCAGCAGCTTCTAACAACTGTGTGGCAAAAAAACGCCAATGAGCGCCGCAGGTGACATTTTTTTTGTCTGCCTGTTTTGTAACAGAACTAACCCCGAACAAATTTTGGGATTTAATATGGTCCCAAACCTTAGACAAATGACGCACTCTTCAACTAAACAAAGCGTACTGTAAAAGGCACCGCGGGCTAACATTTTGGAATTTTTTATGATCAGAGTGCCTTTTCGGATGACAAACGAAAAGAGAGGACCACCTGTCGTAAATCTGCTCATAGTGTTAGGTCACGATACATTTCAAAAAGTGTGAGACATTAACTGAAAACTAGGACATGACCCTGTTTCAGCGCTTAATTGAAACAGATCTAGACTGCTCAGCCCTCTTTAAATATAAGATCCTCTCCCCTTCCTACGCTTTCCTTTTGTGATCCTTCGGTGTGCCCTCAGTTAATTTCCAAGGGGGCCCTCAGCTATGCAGGAAAAATCTTAAAGTGATACTCCTCGCCAGTTAGAGAGATGAATATCTCTCTTCAGGCCCACACTCCAGAGTTCAGACACACAACTGACCCAGGCTCGAACGCGCCTTGAAGACATTCGATCCTCGAACATTGGGTCTTCGTCTCGGATACTCTTGGTAACTAACTCTTCGTGCATGTCGATGAAGAATTGCCGTGTACCTAGTGGAAGAGCCGGAAGCGTTGCCGCAGCTGTCCGCAACGACCGCCGTTGATTGGTTGATACAGAATTTGAGTCATCGTTCGGGCGCCATTTCTCGTTTTTCCCGAGGTTCAGTGGGGTGTTCTGAACTCATATAGAGTATTAGAAACGGGTTCGATTTTCATTTGAGTTTTTCCGGCCCATGTTAGCCTAGTGCTATTAGGGTTCAAAATAAAATTGATTGATTGATTGATTGATCGGTCAACTGATATGGCGCAAGCAGATGTCACAATTTTGATGAGAAAGTGATTATTCTATGGTTACTCTCCTCCCCCCCACCCACCCACCCAGATCTTCCCCTGCCCATGGGGAATGAAAGAAAATAGAAGCTTTCACTTTTGAAATTGAAGGGTAGTGAACAACTTTCATCGCTAGAAAGGTTAGCACCTCTGTTCTACAGAAGGAATATAAGTAGATACATGTACTAGCAGAGTTTTTGGTAAACATTGATGATGATGATGATCATGACTAAATAGGAACTAAGGAGGGTTTTCGCGAGCTGGAAAGCAAAGTCGGAATCAGTTTCCAATTGTTTTCGCTCTACTTCGGAACGTTGCCAAACTTTCCAACCCAGTTTTTGCGCTTCGGAAACCGAAGCTGCTTTCCTGGAAAGTGATTCCACGAGGATAGGGGAAAGCTCCGAGGATAGTGTAGTTTGTATTATTATCTGTTCATTGAACTCTCTCTATCTCTGAACTCTCTCTCTCCGCGGAAATTTGAATGTTTCGGCGGGAATTTCAAAGGTGTGGTAAAAAAAACAGTGAAAGTATCACTATTAAATAAAGAAAAATGGTAAGCGTTATTAGGGTGGCTGTAATATACGAGAATCAAGAAGCATTAGGTGAACCATATTTATTCGAAATAGTTTGTAATTTAACATTTTCCCGGCGATGGCAACTTTCCATGTGTTTTCGCGATCAGTCCAGCGGGAAAGTGGAAAGTTATTCCAGGAATCGCTTTCCCGCAGTTTTTGCGATGCGCTTCGCTCGCCGGAAAGCGAAAACCTCCTTAAATGGTGGCATGGTGGCTCTGAACTGAGAGATGGAAAACAGTCGACAATAGCTTGAATTCGAATTCTTATCTGGATTTCTTGTCGTGCACTCCGTCAGGTACAAACACGTCATTTACGGAAAGAAATAACTCGTATAAAATCAGTCATGTTTCCAGAATAGACACAATAATATATTCAGTGTACTCTTGATTGTGGCTGAAGCTGTACAACTAAGTAGAGCAGTAAACATATAGTAACAATCATTAGGTTTGATGACTGTTTTAGCGATCCTCCGTGTTGCATCGCCGCCGGTAATTCTGGAAAGGAAATTGTTGTACATGAATGTGAATAAATGTGCCATAAGGTCATTAAAGTAAAGTAACCACACCAACACACTATTACATACACTGTTTACACAACCTATGCATCAGAAGAAATCTTTACTTGTAGTGTCACAGCACAACCCAACCAACCAAACCCAAAATTTATTTTTTCCTTAAAATTTTCACTCCCCATCATTTTTCTTTGTCTATTTCTTTTCCACCCCCCTATCACAAAAGTCTTTTCTCTTAGTCCCTGTTACCAAGAACAGATAATCAGATAGAACCTCCATCTCCCTATCTCTGTAATATGACCATACGGAGTTGAATATTTCCCCGTGCCCTGCCTAATGCAAACGAGTGGAGGTTAGGAGCTACGCGGCACAGAACGTTTCTTTACTTCTGCAAAATACAAATAGCTAAATCGCTGTGAAGTTGCGTAGAAGAAACTTTCAAAGTCAAAGCCGATTGCTTCTGTGGACGCGCTCCAGAGCGGGTCAGCGTACCTCTTGCACTTATTGTTCTACGATGAGCAACGGTGAAGACAGGAGTAGATGAGTATCAGCTCAAAGCTAGAGTAAACGCCTCTAGTTCCGGCCTGTTTTGTCGGGGTATCCATAGTCGCTGCATGGGACCAAAGACGGAGGTTCTCTCTGATTATTTGTTCTTGATTCAGTACACTGTTTACACAACTTCTCCATCAGAAAAAATGTTTGAAAGCAGACTTACGAACTCCCTAAACTTTTTTGTTTCCTTAAAATCTTTACCCACCATCATTTTTATTTCTCTATTTCTTATCCATCCCCCTACTCCGAAAATGTCCTCTCTTAACCCCTGTAACTCAGCATACACACAAAAGGTGGCATATATATCCTCAGTATCAGTGATTTCCCAACAAAGAGGGCGGAAGTAAGGACCGGATTCCTTTTCCTCATTTACTTTCTTCTTCCACCGAGCGGAACTTCATCACCCCTCATCTTGTTATTCAACCCAACTCTTGTCTGACTGGAAAATGCACTTATTACTAATTTTAGCCTATGTAAAATAAGTCGTTATAGTAAATTAATTTAGTATAGTTGACATGAAAAAACAAAGTAATAAAACTACAATGACCAAAACTATTAAATTAACTAAACCCAATGATCGTGGAGCTTCATGGGGGATTACAATTTTGCTTCATTCCGTTAATGGGTTTCCCGATCAGCTATACGGAACTTTTCTATGGGGTGGCTGCTACTTGTCCAGGGGGGGGGGGGGGGGGGGGGGTAGCAAATACATGGAAAACCGAAAGAAAATGGAACGAGTTTGACCAGATTTTCGTTGCTGATGATGGTCGAGAACGGCCGGGGAAAGATATAAGACTGCGCCCAGGGTGGGAGGGGGGGGGGGTAGCAAATACTTGGAAAACCGAAAGAAGATGGAACGAGTTTGACCAGATCTTCGTTACTGATGATGGTCCAGAACGGGGAAAGATGTAAAACTTTATGAAGAGCAGTGGCATTGTAGTAGGAACGATATTTTGGTTATGATACTTCCCGGAAAAGATACGGGCGTAAGCTCCACTGACGCGCTTCAGCAAATGGACAATCAGTAGTTTCCGAGTGGTTTTAGTCGAATACTCTTGATCACTATCTCTCCTTGCTGATGCAAGATCTCCGGCCTCTCCGGGTGGCTAGCGGAAGAAAGGCAGAAGTGGTGTCAAAGCTTCGCCCGAAGATCGCGGTGATTGATTGACGCAGGATTTGAGTCGTTGAGTTTGAGTCGTACGGACACGCTTACTCCTTCTTCCTGAGAATCATTCACGTTTTTTGGAATCATATAGTGGAATTTCATATAGTGTGTTGCTAATAGCACTGTACTTGATTCATCCATCTTGTCTTTTCTGTTCAAGAGACTGACTAAGTCTTACTATGGCGGTGCATTTAGGCGAACTGTAACAGAACCATCATGCAATTGTTTTGTGTTATGCCCGTTCCCCACTATAGTCACACCACACCTAGTAATAACGCCGGTAATAAGGCCGTCTTACGGTCGAAATTGGGAAGAAAAGGCGCTGAAAACGTAAGATTGTCGAGATCGAAAAATCCATTTCCGCCATGTTGAAACGTATCTTTGGAGTGTTCGTACCAATCACAGACCAGAGTCGCTGATTTTAGCCAGTTTTGTTTACGTTTGAGTGATGATGGTGGTAATATATCTTGAATTTCTTCGTTCCAGGTGTGACCAGGATATGAAACGTAAGAGTGGGTAATAACCAAATTAACGAACCAAATTACGTACAGATGTGACTGAACGTGGCCCGGGCATTAATCTGGAGGAAAATACTAAACACACTCTTCATACATTAAACAAGAGCTACACTGTCAGAAGTTTCATAACAGATTGCGCATAACATTTTCAAGAATAACACCTTTTCACTTAGAAATAAAGTGTTATGACCAATTAAGTTTATACTAGTTCGTGCCTAGATCTCCAACAACACCTTCAATAGGTAAAAATACTACACTGTCAGAAGTTACATAACGACAACAGAAGAATGCGCAGTTTCAACAGATAACACTGTGGGATGTGATCTGTTATGTTTCTTTTGTTCCCGTTAGTATTTTTACCAATTCATGATGTTGTTGGAGATCTAGGCACGAAATAGTGTAAACTTAATTGGTCATAACACTTTATTTCCAAGTGAAAAGGTGTTATTCTTGAAAGTATTATACGCTATCTTTTATGAAACTTCTGACAGTGTAGAAGCTTATATGGTACTTGGGAGGCTGGACAGAAAGTGACTACGGGAATTTGTCAGCTCCCGGGTTTATTGTAATCCTTTATAAGCAAAACCCTGGAGACACGAATACTCGTATTCTCTTAGGGACCATGAAAATTTATCGCTTAGTCGAAAATATTCTTGTGCTTTGCGACGATGCTGAGCACTTTAAGTAAGCAACATACATCAGGCACAAATGCTTATGGGCCCTTGAGGAGTAGTGAAAAGTATTTTTTTTTCTTTTGCGGTTAAGATGTCCACTCTGGAGCAGCTAGACATTCATTTGGAAGCAAAGCTCATGAGGCAAACATTATTGTGGACCCTTGGGAATCATAAAAATGTATCGTCTGCAAAAATGTATTTTACTTTTACTTTGCTGTTAAGATGGGTACTTTAAAGGAATCATGTGTGAGTAAAACCCTTGAGGAAATGTTGATGGTCATAAGCACCTGTAGACCATGAAAATCTATCTTTTGGCTAAAAGTAATTTCACTTTGCGGTTAAGATGCGCACTTTGCTACGAGGACTTCAAGACTATAGGAATTCATTTTTAAGCAAAATAGTACTTGAAACACGAACGAGAAACAGATACTCCACCCGCCTTCATAATCTAATCTTAAGGACCCGATCACCCGTGCGAAAGCTATGCATACATCAAGATTCTTGATTCAACCTCTCTCTACTCCGCCCATGATGGTCGAATCGGAGAAATGACTGTTATTAAGTAAATACGGTCCGTGATATGCCTGCGAGGTTTCATCGTCCTAACAGTCCGAAAGCACCTTAACTCTGGATCACCGGAATTTCAGAACCCTCCCTCCAACACCCCCGCAGTGCTCAGATCCGATCAGGTCTTGTCAACGTACTATGTATCTAGAGCTTGTGCTTCTTCTTCCCACCAAGTTTCATCCCGACCCCCCCCCCCTCGATGGTCGGATCGGGGAAATGACTTTTCTTAAGTCAATCTAGTCGGGTCCCTGATAAGTCTGCCAAGTTTCATCGTCCTAGCACATCTGTAAGTACCTTAAACCGTGGTAACCGGAAATTCGGGACCCAGCCTCCCCCCCCCACACAGTGCCCGGATCCGATCCGATTATGTAAACGATGTATCAAGGACATGTGATTATTCTTCCCAACAAGTTTCATCCCGATACCTTCACTCTAAGCGTGTCACGATATTTTCTGTGTCCCCCCCCCAACTCCCCCAACAGTTGGCGGATCCAGTCTGGACGAAAAATGGGAATATGAGGCATGTGCTCTTTCCACATATCAAGTTTCATTCAGATCAGATCACCCGTTCGAAAGTTATATACGCCTGCCTCAGTATTCCGGATTCACCCCCCCCCCCCCCACGATGGTCGAATTGTGAAAGTGACTATATACAAGTCAGTTTGATCGGGTCCCTAGTATGTGTGATAAGTTTCATCATCATAACACATCTGGAAGTACCTGAACCCGTGATAACCAGAAATCCGGGATCCAGCCTCTCCCCCCCCCCCAGTGCCCGGATACGATCCAGTTATATCAACGATGTATCATGAATATTTGTTTGTTCTTCCCACCAAGTTTCATCCCGATCGCTCACTCTAAGCGTGTCACGATATTTCCGGTACCCCCCCCCCCTCGAACTCCACCCACAGTTGTCGGATCCGGTTCGGACGTAAAATGGGACATATGCGGCATGCGTTCTTTCCACATATCAAGTTTCATTTAGATCCGATCACCCTTTCAAAATTAACGCATGCCCTAATATTCCGGATTCCCCCTCCCTCCACTCCCCCCATGTTGGTCGTATTGGGTAAGTGACTATTTTCAAGTTGTTTTGGTCGGGTCCGTAATATGCCTGCCAAGTTTTGTCGTCCTAGCACATCCGGAAGTACCCTAACTCGAGAAGAGTACACCGGCCGACCGATCGACCGAAAAGTAATCGGTATAATAATATGGCACTTGAGCGAAGCTACAAGTGCCATAAAAAACCGGACCGACCGACAGACAGACGAAATTGTGATCGATATATTTTATCGGTAAAAATGTGTTCGAGAAAAAGTATTTGAAATTCCGGAGCACAGAATTTAAATGAGAATATCAAATACGTTTTCTCGACTGAACTTTGTTCTTTCTCGAGTCCCTAATTTGAATTTGAATATCAGAATCTTTCTGGAGAATCCCAAATATTTGTTTTGTTTCCCTTGAGGACCTTCAGTAGTGTCTCAAAGATCTAAAACAAATTTCAAAATTTTTTCGATTACGAGGGACAAAGACCGAATTGCCTAAGAAATTTGAGGGACTTTCAAACTAATTTTAAATACCTTTAGCTTCCAACTCATTCCCCAAGTTAAATCCAAAACAGTCCTCCTCGCCTTTGCTTCTAACTTTTTCTAACTTCTCAACATCCCAATTCCCAGTCTTCCCGATTCGATTGAGGACGATAGAGCTCACCAACAGTTTACAATATCCTTAATTAGTTTTATTAGCCGTTAGGAATGCACAGTTTTTATCGGTGTCATCTGGGAAGTTTGAGAATTTCCGTCTGGAACTTTAAGAATTCCATTTTATGTACAGGAAGTTTGTCTAAGTAAGGCAAATTTAGAATTTTGATCCCCACATGTATTGATCGTTTGGGTAACTTTGTTTGTCCTTAAAGCACAGCTCTTACTAGAAATCATCGTAGTGATTTCTAGTAAGTATTTTGTATTGCCAAAAAGCGTTTTTGGTAATACCATTACTTTCCACCTAAAACTAGCGATTCTCTTGTTAGTGCTTGTCGACTATATCTAGCCTTCCTGCTCTCCGACGCGGCGGCTGGGCGCAAAACATTTGAAAACTGAACGTGCCTTGGTTAAAATGTGGGAAAACTAAGCAAATGAAAGAAGTAATAAAAAGAAGATTATCACATCCTTCTATTTGAATGAGTTGTCAGCGGACCTTGAAAGATTTGGGCAAGCTTTTCGTTGGGTGACGGGAAAACAAGGAAAGGCCAAAAAAGCGCTAAAAAGTCGTAGTTACGAAACGAAACAATGGAGAAAGGTGGTAATTTCAGAGCTTATAATTCCATATGGGAGCTAAGTATAATGTAAAAGGCAGAATAAGCAAGAGGGGTCCTTTAAATTCCCGGTTTCACCTGATTCTTGACAATTGGTCTCCGACACAAACAAAAAGACTCGTCGTGACAAACTGTCTTCGAAGCAAAAAAAAATATCGTCCCATGTGGTGCTGTGTCACGCTGCTGAATAACAGCTATAGGCAATTATCAGCATAGCTGTTTATCCGACATCTACTCTGAATAGTCCCTTCGTGACTGTTTTTCCGGTGATCGTTTTTCGTGACCGTTTTCTATTGAACCATCTCCGACCCTTAATCATGTAGTGCAGTCAATCAAGTCAAAGCACCCGTTGTACCTACTTCCGGAATCGGAGGTCTGGAATCAACGTGCTTCGGGAATTCCTCCATCTTAATCTCGGCGACCCGCATTTTATACGGTACACTCTAGTCCCCTAACGAAATGCCACCGATGTTTACACTTGTCGTGTTTTGCTGTTTTCGTCTACTGTTTTCGTGAAGTTTATTCGTCACAAAAATTACATATAGAGGCAGGGGGGGGGGGGACTGGAATGAAATCTGATGACACCTAGAATTAAATCTGGATTTTCTTGAAAAAAATACCCACCCACCCCTGTCTAGATGGTATGAAATCTGTAACTGCTGAGGGGTGCCCCAATAATCCAGAAGAAAATCTTCATAAAATGAAAAAATAACTCACTACCCCCCCCCCCTAAAAAAAAAGGGGTGAGTAGCATATCGTTCGATTGCAAATATTAAGGATAGAAGCTTTCTCTGCTCGATCTGTCTTTTACAACGAATGTTATTCCAGTAATCACACATTCTGAGCAAACTTGACGGATTTGCAGAAGGATTATCACGATTTCTAGTATCAATCCACCCCACTGGCCGGTTTTCCGTTTTCACTGTTTAGTGTGGAGTTAATAATTTATGAACCATGGCAGGTTTGGAGTTGAAACGTATATTTGTTGGCATTGGGTTCCGGATGTGTCTGTTAGGAGTCCGGTTCACAAACCTACCCTGTCAGGGGCAAATGCGGACCAATGAGTTAAATCAACGGTCCGAAGCGGGTCGGTGAAATTCTAGAAGTGAAAGGCAGGTAGGCTATAAACTTCCGGTTTCCTGAATCCACATCACATCACATCACATAAAATATCGATACCCTCGTAGCAACCACCTATAGAAACTAATAATCTTGCCTGGACTGGTTTCTAGTGGCCTGTATCATATCCAAGGTGGACGGTCAGTTTTCAAATGGCACTTTCCCTTCGAACAAGTGCCAAATAGTGATCGTAATTTCTGTCCGGGTCGGTCCGGATTTTGCTAGATCGGACTCTTCCACATAAACTAGGACGATGTATCTTGGCAGGTGTATCCGGGACCCACAAAGATTAACTTGCAAATAGATACTTCTCCAATCCAAACATCTTTGGGGAGTGGAGGGGGGGGATCCGTAAAATTTTGTTATGTATAACTCTCGCGTCTCAGAGGGTCCACTTAAATCCCTATCGGATCCGGTGACTTAGGGTGGAGATGGAGGGGGGAACCGGAAATATTGAGAAACGCTTAGAGTGGAGGGATCGGGATGAAAATTGGTGGGAAGAACAAGCGCAAGTCCTACGTACATCCGTGGCATAACCGAACCGGATTCGGGCACTGTGGGGGGAGTTGGGAGAGGGGGGTGGGGTGGGGTGGAGGGATTCTGGTGACTTATTCAAACAATGTTTACAACGGATACGTCAGCTATGATTCTTCTGGTGATCGTGCGAGCTCGGTACTTCTTGATGTACTAGGACGATGAATATTTGCAGGCATGTCAGGTACCCGAACAGACTGACTTAAGAATAGTCGTTTGCCCGATCCAAACTCGTGCGGAGAGTGGAGGAGTGGCGAATCCTCAGATATTTCATGTCAAGTCTGGACCGGATCCGTGACTTGTGGAGGGGGAACCATACATCTCATGAAACGCGGCGAGTTGAGGGAACAGGGTGGAATTTGGCTGGAAGAACAAGCGTAAGCCCTAGATACTTTCTTGACAGAACCAGATCGTATCGGGGCTCTTCGGGGGAGTTCCCCGGAATTCCGGTAAATGCGAGTTAGGATAATTCCAGGTGCTATGGATGATGAAACTGGCACGCATATTAGTGACCCAACCAAAGACGAGTTAAGGACCTGACGTAAAGCCACAGGAAAACTTCTGTTCCTGGGTTGACCATTTCCAGGGGAGTGAAGGGGTTGCGAACGGCTGGTCCGATTCGAGTGAAACTTTATGGGTGATAAGAACTGAGGGCCTAGATATGCAAGACATGTGTCCCTGCCAATGGCCATCCCAAAACTGTGATATACATAAAAACCAAACAAATGGACCGAATGGTATGGGAGTTCGAGAGTTTATGCGGCCTACGTTTGTTATTTGATGTCCGCCCGGTTGAAGAGTAGATGCCAGAGATGCGAAGTTTATGTTTCTGAGTTGTAGCCATTCGGACAGAATGGAGAGGTTGTAAGGGGAGCCCCAAAAACGTTCGCTCGCTCATTAGTCAGACAAGAGTAGTCAGTAGAGAGATAATATGCCCTAGATGACATATTTTAGCGTCCGGACTGGATCCAAGCCCGGGGGGGGGGGGTAGATAAGGGGAGTTGGAGGGGAGGTACCGGAATTGGGGACATTTACCCTAGATGATCCAAGGCGATACCGGACGAGCGAAACTAGAAATCCTATTTCTAGGTCCGATCCTAGGGATCCTAGGGGGGCTAGGGGATTTTGTAACGTCTTCATATACTTGCATCACCTTATCAACAAGTGCCATATGTGCTCATCTCTTGTTTGTAAAATTTAAAGCAGGAAGGCACACAACAACTACCGTTCAAACACTTCAAACCCCAGATTCATCGCCATGGTTGAGTGGCCCTTGGGGCTTAGCTTTTGACGCGAGAAAATACTGTTATAAAAATCAGGTGCACCGCCACAGATGCTTTAGGCTAGGTTCAGGCGATGTTGCCTATGGAGTGGCTGAGGATTCAAAGTATATACTGTGAAAAGAATGGCAGGCTTAGGTTCGAGTGTTCAGTATATAAATGAATTGTAACAGCTGTGTCAGCCATGTGATTTTCTGTTGAATGATATGTTACTTGGATCCATGTACAAAACAAATCTGCCAAGGGGACCCACCCAAATAAAAGTCTGCTTTTTGGAGGGGAAAAGACCCACTTCACCGGGCTAGGGTCCTCAGATTTCATATCAGCCCTCCCCCCCCTCCCCTGTATAGAGGCAAGCGGCCAGCGAGTGTTCGTCGCGCGTTTACATTTAATTCGTGTGTCTAAGGAACAACCATTTGGTTATGTGATTTTTTACTTGTCTTTGCCTGAAGCCAAGGGGGGTATAATCAAAGGCTTAAATAACCAAAACCGATGGTGATAAACAAAATAACAAAAAAACAAAAGGTGTTTCTTTAAAGGACCCCTCGCACTATTTGCTCTTCAACTTGCAGTATTTTAAAATATTTCAGTTCTTTAAAACTAGGCTGTGCTTTCAAGAAATAACCCACGGTTTTGGCTGTTAAGCCTTTTCCGAGGCCCGCTGACCTGTAGAGAAAACAGGGAAACAATTTACATAACAGGTTTTTCTGATGGAAAAACTTCTCGCAGACAACCGTCGACAGCGTGATACACATCGAAGCTAGCTAAACAGGGCAAGTGAGAAAATCAGCATTGTTTAGTTAGAGGGGTTAGAATGTACCGTTTAAAATTGGGGTCTCTGGGTTTAAAAATATATGGAGGGATTCTGGAAGTAGGTTGCATAGTATTATAGGTAACACAGGTCTTTTAAGCACTAGACAGATGGACATCGTACGGGCATTCTGGTGGTTATACAAGGTCAGAAGAGTCCCTAGATTTCTTTTAGGGATTCCGAAAATGCACTAAGGTATCAACGAAGGTCACCTGAAAAGCATTACAAGCTTTTTCACAACCAGGCTTCTAGAAGGAAAGTGTAAATCCGAGGTTGTTGCTTGGTAACAATGCGCGTGTTCCATCCTACTTACCGTAGTTCCTACACCTGACGTCACAAATTCTGGCTTTTTGCCGTCAAGGCTGGAACGATTTTTCTATTTTCCAGCAGGATCTCACGCCACGGGCGAATCCGACCAATCACATTACAGAGATGCATAGTTACTACGCTTACTACGCTCCCGAGCATGGTAAGCAAATAGTAACTATTAGTTACTATTCCGACAAGGTTGGAACGGTCAGCGTAGTAGTTTTTCGTAAGGATGGAACGGAAATAGTAACTATTGTTAGAAGGGTGGAACACGCTCAATATGTCCAAAGTACCATTAGATGGGAAAGATTTGAGAATAATGACGGAGAAAGAGTAACGAGCAAATAGCCTACCAGTGAATAGTAGAAACAAATTGATGGGTAGATGAACCCAAACGGGAATTATGCTTTCATCTCTGTGGTTGTGAAGGAAAGGACAACGGTAATTTATTTCAAGCCAGGGGTAGAATTTTGCTAGTGATGTCCTACTATCTTGTATTCTGAAGTACTCTTCTACCTAGTATTGTGAAAAAAACTTGGACGTTACTTGATGCTTGTGATGGAGTATAGAGCGAGATCTTTAGAATAGAAGGAGTGGATTAGTTCTATAAGTTAGTGAATTGATTTATAAAGTTTTTGTTGCCATGGCCCACGGGCTTTTTTGGGTAATATAGTCTATTCTGTTCTATAAAGAAGGCTCGTAGATTTGTTTTGATTTTCTTTTTGTTAATACTGCCAAAAGATAGAAAGTTGTTTGGTATTAATTTTTAATAATATTTGCGTCTTAGTATTATTTGGTTGAACGTGTTTTCGGTCCTTGGAATTTTTTCCAGTACAAGTGTTATTGTTATTGTAAGTGTTGCGACTAGAAAAGGCAGGGTCTGTGATCCATGGAATAAATTACGAGTTTCAACTCCTTTTAAGCCGGTAAAGTCGAAGGCTTTGGACTGGGCTTCATCTGTGTGTTTTCTGCGAAAAAACAGTTCATCATCCTATGACGGTGAGGGGGCGGTCCCATCCTATATTTTTCTGTTTTGTTTTAATAAAGGAACGAAATGAACGTCAACGTGTTACTGATATCACGGTATCTGTTACCACGGTAACTTGATCTGCAACTAGTCGTTTTTCAGTTACCGTGGTACCATGGTCCCAGCAGAAAATGATATCCAGTCATATCGCTAAGTGCCACACTTCTTTCCACCAATTTGAAAAAATCCAAGGCGCTATTGTTGTTGATGGTGAAAGTGAATTTTGAGATACCACCATCTCAACCGATGTCAACCAGTACCACGCTTACGGGCCGGATCCCGATGAAAAATTTGTAGCCTGCGTAGTAGGGGAGCTCGGGGTTGGATCGGACACGGGGTTGGTCCGGAACAAATATTAAAAATAGTCGCTAAAGTCTGACAAAAATACATAACATCTGTGTTCTAGTCAACTATCTTCATACCACAGTTTCATGGTAAATGCTTTTCTGGTTTTGATAAAAAGTTGAAAAAATTGTTTTTCTTGAGGTAAAAGTTTTTAGCTCATGGTAGGTTAAAAAGCTATACCGAGAAGATGTATGGTAACTGGAAGACGATTAAATGGTAAGATATAGCTTAGTGATCAGGGCTTATAGCCTGCGTAGTATTTTCGAGACAGGTCACTTAATTTTCCTCTGGTACCGTATTTTGTTATTTTAGTCAGGGTGGGGTTTGTTCGGACAGTCTTGAAGGGGTTGGTTCGGACAGTCTTTGCCTGCTGATACCCCATAAAAACCCGAAACTGAGTTGGTAAAATACAAAAGATATTATCAGAATTTTTAACATGTTATTTCTTAACTTAATTAATTATCAAAATCGAGAAAAATTAACGCTAAAAAGGGTAAGCCACAACAAAAGAAAATCAGTAGTAGAATTGTCTACAGTAAAGTAAAAAAAAAAAATTGTGTTTAATGACTTTAATATTTACGATATTTTTAAGGAGGGAAAAAAAACGCAAATTCGTCCTTGTGAAGTTCAGTTTGGGAAAAGGTCAAACCAATGTGTTTCTTATGTGGGAAAGTCGAACAAGAAGGGAGGTTCGTTGAAAGAAAATAGGTTGAGGGGCGTGAATATATTCTTTCTGCGCCATAGTGGGACCAAAATCATCTTTCTGTAGAATCTTTACTGACATAAGTTTGAAGAACCATCCCCTGTAATTGCTAGGTTAACTTAAAGTGCAAATGAATGATTTTCATTTTAATGCAACTTCGGCAATTGAAAGACGTGTTTTCTTTAGTTTTGTATATACTTTTGAGGTGTAATATTATCGTTTCCAAGTTTTAATATGTTTAAAGGAAGTCGATTACAAAAATAGTCCATTAAAAATAATGTCCGAACCAACCCGGGGCCTGTCCGGATCAACCCCATGGGTACGGGGTTGGTTCGGACAAATTGAAAAACAGAAAAAAATCTTCACAAAAAAACGTGATATAGACAAAAATCTGAAAAAATTACCAGCTACTCTCCCAGACATTCTACACGTTTGACAGCAAAAACGATGTAAATCCGCCAAGAAATGGCGGCCTAGCAAGAAAAGGAAAATTAGTTTCCGGGTCAACCCCGAGCTCCCCTAGTATGGTAGTTGTACGAAAAAGTTGCATGTAGTACTATGTAATAGCAAAGAATACTCTCATTTAATATGCCTCAGACTGGTCCAATCTTATGTAGTAGTATCGAGTAGAATCCTGTCTTGCCATAGTAGCATCCAGTCTTGCTAATAGTAGCATGCAGTAGTATGCAGTAACACGGTAGCCTTGAAGTAGTAGCATTTAGGAGCATCAGTTAGTACTGCATGCTAATTTTTCGTACAACTTTATACTACTATTTTGAGATAAACTTTCCATCGAGATACCACGATAACTGCCAAAACGCCTTTCGACCGTGGTATGATATACTACGTTATCTGCAAAAGCGACTTTAGCCGCCACTCTTGAAACTTCGTCATATTTATTGGAGAATCCGGTTTTGGCTGGTAAGTTAGGAGTTTGTTCCAGTGATATTTCGGCCCTTCTTGGCATGACTCTTCTTTAAACTCTCCGGACATCGAGCTCCAAACGGCTGTGCCTATTTCCGTCATAAAATTGTCCCAAGAAGGTACGACAATATAAGTTTATTAAAAACCAAACTCGACCGAAAAATATCGTAAAAAGGAAAATTAATTTATTTACCATTTCTATGGTTAATTTTTTGGTTACAAATGGGTCGATATCATAGCAAAACAAACCGGTAGAAGTTCGCATTCAAGGGGGACTTAGAAAGCTCTCTCTCAGAGAGCTGGTGTAAGCTGCAAGGGATTTCGTTCAGCCGTTTATTTTTGGCAGCCCCTTTGTCGGAATTGGTCCGCGTGGGATGACTCCGGACTATTTTCATGGGGCAAGTTCAGACAATATGACGCAACAGCAATACTCTTTCTACAGGAATTAAGGACGACATCGCCATAAGTTAAGAGTAACAAAAACAACTCAGACTCCCAAATTGTAAACTATGTGTGAGAGGTGGATCTCGCCACGGAGCATGCAGTCCCTCGCCACCCCGGCCGGAGAACGAATGGTCCTATGTATTGCAGTGTTGTGTTAGTTTAGGGCAGATTTTTTGTATGGATTTCAGAATATAGTGAGACTTCGTAGAGTGTACATCAAGAAGGCGTTAAAGGAGTTAGGATATAGGCTACACTATCACACTATGATATCTACTTTTCAATCTATACTCGACATCTCAGTTTAGGAAGTCCGAAATTTTCAAATACAATAAACACTTTTGGACCTACTAACCTTTAAGGACGTTGAGCATCACAGTCGCAGCTCCAGCATTATCTGGTCGACAGGTATAGTTCCCCGAGTCACCGAGCCTTGCATTCTGTATAATCAAGGAACTGCTTGACTGGATCCCTTTTTCAACTATAACACTAACGCCACCCCTGGGTGAGTCGTAGGTGATTGCCTGAAAGTCAAATTGAATTTAGTGAAAACTGACCAACAACAAACAGACATGCGCTTAAAGTTTAACCGAAAATGGCTGAATTAAGAAAATCTAGTTACCCACCACTTATTCACTTAAATTGGATTGGGAACCGCTGAAACTGAGTTAGTTCGTTGTTCCGCTACTCACGAATAATCGACTTTCAAGTAGTGGAATTTCCGTGTGATTTGTGGTACCTCTATGCACTTGTATTTTTATTGTATGCCTGACGAGAAATATTTATGATTTTTTTTGTTCAGGCTTAAGAATCTTCACCAGTCTCACCACTGCCCGCTGAAAAAGCCGCATTGTGTTGCGCGTCATAGTAGATTTATGCTGCATGGACGGCCGCAGATATTTTGAATGTCATAACAAGAGCAGATAGTGGAAAAAAAAAGTCCCTTTCCAGAATCCAAATAATTCAGTGTATTCACTTAAATGACACAAAAATTAGTTGGCTTTCAGTTAAACTTTAATGGTATATATATATCTATTTCTGTTAAGAACCTTTGAAGTGCTATATTTTGAGACAAAACGTCTGTTATAACCCTTCTGACTGTCATATTTCCCAAAATATAACATTTAAAAGAGTCAGAACAGATGTGGCTAACGTTTAACAAAGTGATGCGCAAACATTTTATCAAACTTCTAGCAGTACCGGATCGTGCGGTCTCGGACTCGAAGTTTCTGCACCATCATCAGTTCTGTACACAATGTCCAGACGTTGTCAACTGCACGGTGCAGGTTCAGACAATTTGGAATGCTAGAGAACAGTGTTTCCCAGGCCCCACTAACGAGCACATGGGTATGACCAGAACATTTTTGTCTCTTATCACAGTGCCCAGCAAGAATCGACGGTCATGTTTCGGAAATGCTGGGCGGGTGCACACACCCGAGACGTAAAAAATATGTGTCACAGTAATGGCGTTCGTTTGGATCGAGAATTGCGTAGTTGAAGCAAGGACGAAACGTGAGAAGGGGGGGGGGACTATTTCCACTACACAGTTGCATAGGACTGAAAACAAAAATTATAACCTTTGCCGGTTCGGGAGGTCGTGAAATGGCTGGAAAACATGTCCCAACAGAAGAAAAACAAAATTGAAAAGACATACAAATTGACCCAACAGATTTTGATTTGTGTCAGAAGAAAGCTGAAACACTTGGCCCTTAGCTGATATTAACTTCGTGATTTATAAATTTCATTGGCTGTTTTAGGGTAGTAACAAACCCAACGTAGTGATTGAGAGAAATGTTCAAAGAACCAAACCTCTCCTGCAATCAAGGTTAACTTTCGACCTCGAAGTCCTATCGAAGTCCTATAAAAACCTATCGAGCCGAAGGCAAGGTAAGTTATGAAAAATATGTATCGAGCGGAGCGAGGTTGATATTTTTAAATTGCCGTCGAGCAATTTAAAGTCGAGCTATTGTACTTCCGATATCAAACGAGATGGAGGTACTTAATAATTATCACTTTCCGAACAGAACCATTAACCATGCACATCATCATCAGTTCCACAAATTATATTGTGATAATCGTCATATATAAAGTTAGCTGTTGATATGATTTTATATAAACCTCTCTGAAGTGTGGCTTTATATCAAACCCATGGAGGTTCCTATGACTCATATCCACCGCTAGCTTTCTGTGATCGTAAATCGTAGCATAACTGAACGTGGGTTTCAGGATTAGATGCAGTACATATATGTTCGAGAATAGTTGTATCCTTGAAAATTGGAAACCTTTTACATGAATGAGTTTTCCTGAACCTTACAAAATCGACTACGACCAATGATCTCTTTGAACCACTTGATCGTCGGCAAAGACCGTAGCGGCGAAGATCAAAGATAGGAAGTTGTTGTATGTTTGAAAACTTACTTTATTGTTCTGGGTCCATCTTATTGAATTCGGTGGCTCTGGGGCTTGTAATATAACACATGTGAGATTGATGGTACTTCCTTTGTCCACGTAAACTTCAGGAGATCCAAGGATCATTGTGATCGGATCTGGAAAGTTTGGCATTGGTTAGATTGTTCAGAGTCCTCGGGGAGAATCATTAGAAGTCCTCATTTTGTAGTTTTGATGACATCAGTTTTCTAACTTCCGTCATGCAAATTGCCCTGGTGTTTCCAGAGCCTCTGCAGATTGAAGAACATTTTCACGACCCCTTTGTCTATCGCCGACTCTTTTGATGAATGACACTCGGATGGTCCTTGTCGGGCTGTCGAATTCCAGGGAAAATGTTAGGGAAGGAACGAAGATCTTCGTTAGGGAAGGAACAACCCCACTTAAAAATTCTAGAGAATCTTCATGTTGTCAACAATCCATTCGAGCAGCGAAAACAGCATCCGTGTCCAAAATGAATTAGCAACAGGCCCACCAACAATCTTACAAATAAACTAGCAAAACTATGTAGCCTGCTTATTCTTGCTAGAATTTCTTTATTCATTTTGTCACAGGTTTACTTTTCTAGCATGGGCCTGAAAAGGACTCTTGGCAAGAAGGGCCGAAAGCTCGAATAACATCCGCGGACGTCTCTCTTTAGCGCAGCCATCGCGAATTCGGGATAGCAGTTGCTAAGTCTTTCGGAGATTCAAGTTTAGAATCTTAGAAACATTAAATACCGTGACCCTTTGTCTTCTTTTTGCACCTGATCTTTAGCAAGAGCGATGCAAATCGGCAAAGTCTGACTGAGAGAAAGTGAGCTGAGGCTACAGGTTCAGCTCAACGCCACAAATTCACTTTTCGAACATGGTAGCGTTTTGTGGATTTTTGGGCTAGTTGGCTACACGACATAGGATAAGTGGGATTGAACGTTGGCTGCACGTTTCTTCACACGTTTCGAGACCCTAAAGTGAGCCCCGTCATCGGATGATTTGTTGTTATTCTGGTTATACTGAACCTTAGGCTTGCAGCAACAAATGCCAAAACGTCACTGTCTGCAAAACGGGCTAGGTGAAATTTACGAGAATATATTCTCGGTAGACGGAACCAAGAGTTTCAAGCCAGCGGAAAACGGTTGGCGCCATATGATTTCCAAACTTGCCACTTTTCGCTATTATTCTGCTCCCGACACAACTATTTTTGAAAAGGTTACCCGTTAGAACAAGAGCTGGAAACTCATATGGCACTTGCAAGACTTGGTAAATAAGAATGACGGTGGACCCTTGGAAATCACGAGATTGTATCGTTTGGTAAAACAAGAGCTAAGAGCTCATATGGCACTTGTTACGAGTAGTCGGTACAACAAAGTAGATGAGAACGTCACAAAATACACCCGCCATCCAAAAATGCTGTTCGGAAAGAGAAATAGAATATTTAGTTTCACTTAACTCTGAGCAGTTCCGGAAGGTCTGCAATCCCTCTGCTTTAAGCGCTTCTTGAGTTTCCCGCCCCTCCCCCATCCCCCGCAGGTATCGGACCCGACCCTGACTTAACACTGAACATCTGAGGCGATAGCTCTTTCCACCTGACAAGTTTCATTCATATCCGATCACCCGTTCAAAACTTAAGCATGCCACTAGATTCTGGACTCCCCATCCATCCACTCCCCCCAAGATGGTCGGATCGGGGAAACGACTATTCTCAAGTCAAGCTGTTCGGATCCCTGACATACCTGCCAAGTTTCATCGTCCTAGCACAACAGGAAGTATGATGAACTCGCGGGATCGCTAGAAATTCGGACCCGGCCCCCCTCTCCCAACTCCCCCACAGTGCCCAGATCCGGTCCGGTTATGTCAGTGACGTATCTAGGACTTGTGCTTTTTCCTCCCACCAAGTTTCATCCCGATACCTCCACTCGAAGCGTTTCTCAAGATTACCGGTTCCCTCCTCCAGCTCCCCCCAGTGTCATGATCCGGTCCGGATTTAAAGTGGAACGTCTGAGATCTGATCACCCGTTCGCAAGTTAAAAATACCTCAATTTTTGGTTCCCCCCTCCCTCCACTCCCCCCCCCCCCCCCAGATGGTCTGGTCGGGGAAGTGATGATTTTCTATTTAATCTGGTCGGGTCCTTGACACGCCTGCCAATTTTCACCATTCTAGCACATCAGGAAGCACCGAACTCGCGGAACCACTAGAAATTCGGACCCCCCCCCCCCAACTGCCCCAAAGTGAGCCGATCCGTTCTGGTTATGTCAATGACGTATCTAGGACTTGTGCTTGTTCTTCCCACCAAGTTTCACCCCGATCCCTCCACTCTAAGCGTTTGTCAAAAATTTCCGGTTTTCCCCTCCAACTCCCCCGAGTGTCACCGGATCCGGTCTGGATTTAAAATGGAACATCTGGGCCACGAGTTCCTTCCATATATCAAGTTTCATTAAGATCCGATCACCCGTTCGTAGGCTAAAATTATCCCATTTTTCCGGATTCCTCCTCCCTCCACTCCCCCTCCAGATGGTTGAATCGAGGAAACGACTATTTCTAATTTAATCTGGTCCGGTCCCTGATACGCCTGCCAAGTTTCATCGTCCTAGTTTATCTGGAAGTGCCCGAGCTAGCGAAACTGGGACCGACAGACCGACTGACGGATAGAAATTACAATCGCTATATGGCACTTGGCCGAAGGGTAAGTGCCATAAAAACAAGACCAAAGGTTTCGATGGGATCCCAAAAATTCAATATCTGATCCAGACAACTGGGTCTTGTCTTAGCCAGATCCAGTCATCGCCAGACTCTTTGAACATTTTTACAATTAAAATTCAGAAACAGATTAAGACCAAATAGCTAATCATCCCGATGAAAAATTTATCTCAAAATAGTACTATGAAGTAGTACGAAAAAGTAGCATGCTGTACTAACGATGCTACTACATGCTTCTACTTCAAGGCTACCGTGTTACTGCATACTACTATATGCTACTATTAGCAAGACCGGATGCTACTATGGCAAGACAGGATACTACTGGATGCTACTACATAAGATTGGACCAGTTAGAGGCACATTAAATGATAGTATTCTTTGCTATTACATAGTACACAATGTTGAATCGAGGAAACGACTATTTCTAATTTAATCTGGTCCGGTCCCTGATACGCCTGCCAAGTTTCATCGTCCTAGTTTATCTGGAAGTGCCCGAGCTAGCGAAACTGGGACCGACAGACCGACTGACGGATAGAAATTACAATCGCTATATGGCACTTGGCCGAAGGGTAAGTGCCATAAAAACAAGACCAAAGGTTTCGATGGGATCCCAAAAATTCAATATCTGATCCAGACAACTGGGTCTTGTCTTAGCCAGATCCAGTCATCGCCAGACTCTTTGAACATTTTTACAATTAAAATTCAGAAACAGATTAAGACCAAATAGCTAATCATCCCGATGAAAAATTTATCTCAAAATAGTACTATGAAGTAGTACGAAAAAGTAGCATGCTGTACTAACGATGCTACTACATGCTTCTACTTCAAGGCTACCGTGTTACTGCATACTACTATATGCTACTATTAGCAAGACCGGATGCTACTATGGCAAGACAGGATACTACTGGATGCTACTACATAAGATTGGACCAGTTAGAGGCACATTAAATGATAGTATTCTTTGCTATTACATAGTATTACATGCAACGTTTTCGTACTACTACCATACTACTACGCAGGCTACAAATTTTTTATCAGGATCTGAGAAACCCAAGTTCAGACATGGATTCAGCATGTGTGTTTATCCCTGTAAGTCATATATGTTTTGACGAAAACTTCCTGCCACTACCGCCAATTTCCCGGTTTCGGCCAAACTCCAGAACTAATTGTCCGGCGAAAAAAGAAAGCTAAAAAATGAACTCAGGGTATCTTCTTTCTCCAATAATGAACATCTAATCAACTTCAAATAAAAATTTAACTTATAACAAATTTTCCGACTCTAGCCGGATTCCGGTCGAACTATATGTCCGGGTAAAATATGATTGTCACACACGGATTCAGCATCTCTTCTTATCCCTAAATCTGTAATCTAATCAACTAGAAATAACACTTTAACTTCTACAAATTTTCCGGTTTTGGCCGGATTCCGCTACATGTCCGGATAGAACGTTGTTTTCACATAAGTGTTCAGCATGTCTTCTTTCCCTAAATCGAACATCTAATCAACTTCAACTAAAACTTTTAATTTTAACAAATTTTTCGGTTTGGGCCGGATTCCGGGCGAACTACTTGTCCGTCGAGAAAATGGTTTGCACCACCGTGTTCAGCGTGTCTTCTTACCTCTTAATCGAACATCTATTCAACTTAAAATAAAACTTTTACTTTTAACAAACTTCCCGGTTTTTGCCGGATTCCGAGCGAACTAATTGTCCGTCGAAAAAATGGTTTTCACCATGGTCTTCAGCCTGTCTTCCTACCCCTAAATCGAACATCTAATCAACTTAAAATAAAACTTTTACTTTTAACAAACTTTCTGGTTTTGGCCGGATTCCGGGCGAACTACTTGTTCGATGACAAAATGATTTTCACCATCGTGTTCAGCATGTTTTGTTAACCCATAATCGACTATCACATTAGCTGTTTCAAAATATTTTGTTTGCCCCTTAATTTGAACCCCCACCCCTAAATGTAGGGCTACGAACTCGACTGGTCAGACGACCCAACGAATCCTCACACCAAGTTTCGTCAAAATATCTCATTCCCTTCGAGAGTTATTGTGCTTACAGACGGACGGACAGACGGACGGACAGACTAACAACTTTTGTGATGTCATAGGTATCCCTCCACTTACGTTTTGGGATCCCAAAAAAAAAAAAAAATTCTGTAATCCTCATAAATCAAAACCCTTAAGGCTAAAATGATCATGGGCTCAAGGGGATCATGAAAATGTAGGTTTTGCTTGAAAGTTTTTTTGTACTTTGCGGTTAAGATGAGTACTTTAAGGGATGGTCCGATTTGGGAAGTGACAACTACTAAGCCAATTTTGTCAAGTCTCTAATGTTCAAGCCAAGTTTCATTGTCCTAGCACATCTGGAAGTAGCCTATCTTAAACTGCGATCACCGGAATTCAAGAACCCATTTCAACTCCCCCAGAGTGACTGAATCCGGTTCTGTCACTGTTGTATCTAGGGATTACACTTGTTCTTCCCACCAAGTCTTATCCAATCGCTATATTCCAAGCGTGTCACAAAATCCCGCCCCCCCCCCACTTCCCCACATTTATCGGATCCTGTCCGCACTTGAAATGGGATATTTGAGACACGAAGTCTTTCCAAATATCAAGTTTCACTAAGCCGATTCCCCGTTCAGAAGTTGTAATTACGTCAATATTCCAGATTCCCCATTCTCCACTCTCCCCACGGTAGTCGGATAGGGAAGTGACTATTTCCACGTTAGTTTGGTCGGGTCCCTAATATGCCTGCCAAGTTTCATCGTCCTAGAGCATGTATAAAGCATCTTCAGTCAGGATCACCGGAATTTTGGAAGCCCTCCAACTCCGCCTACAGTGCTTGGATCCGGTCCGCTCTTGTCAAATGTGCATCTATAGGGCTTGTGCCTGTTCTTCCCACCAAGTTTCATGCCGACCCATCCACTCTCAACATGTCAAACAATTTCCTGTTCCCCCCTACAACTCCCCCAAAGTCACCGAATCCATTCCGGACTTGAAGTGTGACATCTGAGACACGAGGTCTTACCAGATATCAAATTTAATCAAGATCCGATTATCCGTTCAAAAGCTATAAATACGTCAATATTCCGGATTCGCCCTACCTCCACTCCCCCACAGTGGTCGGATCGGGGAAGTGACTGTTAGAAAGTTGCTTTGGTCGGGTCCCTAATATGCCTGTCAAGTTTCACCGTCCTAGCAAATGTGTAAGCATCTTAAGTCGGGATCACTGGAATTCCAGAACCCATCCTCCAACTCCCCCCACAGTGCTCGGATCCGATTCGATCGTGCCAACTCTGTACCTGGGGCTTGTTCTTCCCACCAAGTTTCATCCCGATCCATCCACTCTAAATATGACACACGATTTCCGCCCCCCCCCCCCTCAAACTCCCCCCAAAGTGACCGGATACATTCCGGACTTGAAGTGTGACTGTGAGACAGGAGGTCTTTCCAAATATCAAGTTTCACTAAAATCAGATTCCCCGTTCAAAAGTTAGAAATACGTCAATATTCCGGATTCCCCCTCCCTCCATTCCCCCCATGGTGGTTGAATTGTGGAAGTGACTATTTCCAAGTTAGTCTAGTAGGGTCCTAATGTGTCTGCCAAGTTTTATCATAATAGCACATCCGGTAGTACCCTAACTCGAGATGAGTGGCCTGACAGACAGACCGATAGACCGAAAAGTGATCGGTATATGGCACTTGAGCGGAGCTGGAAGCAGGGGCATCGCAAGTGCATTTTCGGTGGGGGGGGGGGGGGGCAGAGCCGAAATTTTACCGAATCTTTAAATTTTTTTACCGAATCCTAGAACTAAGAATTCGAGCTTTAAATTATGGAACAGAAACGATTACGTAGGAAGAGTAACAATAAAGAGCGGCATGAACGACTATAAGCCAACTATTAGGCCGCGTTTTGGCGAAGCCCACATGGAGAATATTTCTGGGCATGATTGCAGTAACAGCTTCTATCTATTATAGCCAATAGAAAATTAAAATGAGCGCTATGCGAAAATTTTCAAAATCCATTTTTTTTTTCTATAGGCTAAAATTTAACTGCTTCTCTTACAAAATCTATCCTTTACCGTTGATTAAATACAGAGACTCCGTTGTTCCAGAAACCGGATGGAGCAGCGTTCCGGCAGCAGCAGCAACTGTAGTCTAGTCAATATATTACCTATAATCACATAAAGTGAGCGCGGCAGGCGAAATTTTTTTTTGCTTTTTCCTGCCAAATTTAATTTCCATCCAAATTCTAGCTTTTAATGTTTCAAAATCTCAATCCTAAAACTGGCTTAAAACCCCCGTCAAATGACGCGCCCTTCCACAAAATAGAGAATATTACGAAAAGTGCTACAGGCGGAATATTTTAATTATTTATGATTAGACATTATTTTTGGATTCAAAATAAAAGTAAGGACTATCGATGATATCATAGATCATCCCTTTTGTCTGCGACCAGTGCTTCACTCGACCTCTTCTGAGTTTCGAGGTTCGTGGTAACTTCCGAATCCTGGCAATTATAACGAATAAATTACCGAATCCCAGTTATTGTACCGAATAAGTTTAGACCGATAGCATGTTTGGGATTCTGTATAACTACCGTATCCCGTTTATTATACCAAATTGTTTTGGTATCGAAAGACTACCGAACAATATTCATACTTTTGTCGAAACTGGAACAAAGTCAGGATTCGTGGTTAACTTCCTAATCCTGGAAATTATGCTGAGTAAATTACCGAATCCCAATCATGATACCGAATAATTTTGAACCAATAGCTTAGTCGGCATTCTGTGTAACTACGGAATCTCCATAAATATACCGAATAGTTCCGGCATCGAAAAATTACCCAATGATCTCAGTAAATTCTCTCAGCAAATTCGTGATAACTACCGAATACTGGCAATTATAGCGAATCCTGATCATTATACCGAAGAGATTTGTAAAGAGAGCCTCTTTAGGATTCTGTATAACTACCGAATCCCCGTCAATATATCGAACAGTCCTGCTATCGAACAAATACCGATTTTTGTTTACCGAATCTCAAAAAGATGGGGGGGGGCCTGCACCCCCCCCTCCTTCCGACGCCCCTGGCTGCAAGTGCCATAAAAATCAGTAGCTTAGTCTGTATTTGTCAGTATTTCGCTAGAGCGGGCCAGCAGAAGTCAACGTGCCAGCTCTCCGAACAGCCCGTCGGTAATTGGAACTTAGCGTAGAATGCTGGAACATAAACAGTAAATACTGCAGTGACCTTTAAAGTTTAACTGAAAACGGCTGCAATAGGACAATTAGTTACCCATCACTTATTCACTTAAATTGGCTTGAAGCCCCGCTGAAAATGCGTTGATTCGTTGTTCCGCTATTGACGAATAATCGATTTTCAAATAGTGGGGTTTCCGTGTGACTTGTGGTACCTCTCTGCACTTGTATTTTTATGTCACTTGCAGCTCCGCTCAAGTGCCATATACCGATCACTTTTCGGTCTGTCTGTCGGTCAGGCCACTAATCTCGAGTTAGGGTAATTCCAGATGTGCTAGGAAGATGAAACTTGGCAGGCATATTAGGGACCCTACCAAACTAACTTGGAAATAGTCATTTCCCAGATCCGACCATCCCTTAAAGTACTCATCTTAACCGCAAAGTACAAAAAGTACTTTTACGCAAAACCTACTTTTTCGGGATCCCCTTGAGCCCACGATCATTTTTGGATGATTATAGAAGAAAAAAGTTGACCAAAAGATACAATCTCGTGATTGCCAAGGATCCATCGTCATTCTTATTTACCAAGTCTTCCAAGTGCCATATCAGCTTCCAGCTCTTGTTGTTGTATGTCTTACGAGACAGCCTTTTTATGGCACTTGCCTTCCGGTCAATTGCAATATACCGATAACTTTTCCGTCGGTCTGTCGGTCTGTCTGTCGGTCGGTCGGTCGGTTAGTCCGGTGTTTGCGAGTTAGGGTACTTCCAGATAAGCTAGGACGATGAAACATGACAGGCATATGAGGGACAAAATCAAACCAAGTTGGAAATAGTCACTTGCCCGATCCGACCATCGTGGGGGGAGGGAGGGGAGCCGGAATCCGGAATTTAGTGGCATGCATAACTTTCGAACGGGTTATCGGATCTTAATGAAAATTAGTATTTGGAAAGACGTCATGTCTCAGATGTCCCATTTCAAGTTCAGACCGAATCCGATTAATGTGGGGGGGGGAGGTGGAGGGGGGGGGGGAGGACCGGAAATCATGTGACACGCTTAGAGTGGAAGGATCGGGATGAAACTTTGTGAAAGGAACAAGCACTAGCCCTAGGTACATCATTGACAGAACCGGAAGGGATTCGTGCACTGTGGGGGGAGTTGGAGAGGGGGGGCCCGGAATTCCGGTGATACGGAGTTAAGTTACTTCCAGGTGGGTTAGGACAGTGAAAATTTGCAAGCATACCAGGGACCCAACCAAAATAACTTGGAAATAGTCACTTCCCTGATCCAACCACCGTGGGGGGAGTGGAGGGAAGGGGAACCCGAAATCTAGAGATACGTATAACTGTTTAACGGGTGATCAGATCTTAATGAAACCTGATATTTGGAAAGACCTCGTGTCTCTGATGTCCCATGTGAATTCCGAACCGGATCCGATTATTGTGGGGGGGGGGGGAGTCAGAGGGGGGAGCCGTAAATCTTGTGACACACTTAGAGTGGAGCGACTGGAATGAAAATTGGTGGGAAGAACAAGCACAAGCCCTAGATTCATCAATGACAGAACTGGATCTGATTCGAACACTGTGGGGGGGAGTTAGATAGGGGGGGGGGGCTCCGGAATTCCGGTGATAACGAGTTAAGGTACTTCCAGATGTGCTAGGACCATGAAACTTGGCTTAAACATTAGAGACTTGACAAGATTAGATCATTTTTGCCTCAAGCTGGGCTTTGCTTACAACTGAATTTTTTAAAGTACAAATGATACTTTTGAGTAAACTATACATTTAATTCAACCGATGAGCTCATCATCATTTTTGCTTCAAGAGTTTTTATTACAGACGAATTTCTAGCGCCCCTAAAGTGCGCATCATCACAGCCAAATGCATTACCAAACGATACGTTCTTGTGATTTCCAAGGGTTTTGTCTCAAGGGTTTTGCTTACAAATAATCCCAACAGACCGACGAATGTTAGAATTCCTACTTTCATCCTCGGACCCAGCCTTGCAAGTGCCATATAAGCTTCCAGCTCTTGTTTTTTTCAGGCACTAAGCAATCTTTACCAATCTCACCACTGTCCACTGAAAAGCCGTGTTTGTGTCGAGATTAAAATTTCCCACGATTTACTCTGCGGGGACGGCCGCAGTTATTCTGACGTCATAACTAGAGCAGATAGTGGAAACAAATAATTCCGTGTATTCGCTTAAATGACACAAAAAAAGTTTTTTTTAGTTAAAATTTAAGATGATACAAATGATGCATTGGGCGAACTTACCAATCACCCTCAGGTATACGAACATGCTTCGAAACGGTGTTGTGTTAATTTGACACTCATAAACACCGTCGTCTCTTTTTTGTAGGCTCATTATGTCAAGTCCCCACTCGGCGTATGACGTTACGTTTTCCTCAAATGTTTCGGGATCGGTGTAATGATGTTTATAAGATGGTCTGAATCTCAGATCAGCAGCATACAGAAAATGACCTACACTTATCAAGTGTGTGTCTCGGTGCCGTATCCATGATACCTAAAATAAAATAAAATGGTAAGCTTCTCTTATTTGAATCCGAAACTATGGGGATCGACTAAAAACGGGGAAGGATAGGAGAGACTTGATGCGACGTGACAAATGTTAAAGGGTCCTAAAAACGGGAAAGGCATACTAAAATGGAGAAATCTGCAGTAGGAGGCAAGCATACTAAAAAGACGAAAGATATGTATACTCAGTTTCTCTTTTTGGGCTCATGTGACTCTTGAAAATGTGCGTTTTCACCTGCACATTGCAAAAATACTTTTGGGTAGATGATAAGTTTTCAGATTGTCACAGAATTTCAGTTTCCCGCCAAATTTCGAGCCACAAATCGAAAATTATCTCGAGAGTTGTCCAGTTGTATTACACACCACATTTTACACTAAAACAGGACTATTGTTTTAGTCTAACTTCTAAACCAACTTCTAATAGTTAGTTTATGGGAGGCGTTAAGGGTATTATAATAATGATTGGCGAAGAAAATTGTTTGGTTTAATTTTATTGTAGTAGAAGATTCTGAGTTATCATTCAATTCCTTTTGCTGCTAAAAACTGTCAAAGAAGTGTTGAATGCTTTTTCTAGTCAAGTTGAAGGTGAAGAAACCAATCAATCATTAACTCAGTGAACGAGTTGCCAGTATCGGATCCTGTGGACTCCCTAAGGCAGTCGACATTCGGTCGTTAAATTGTCATCACCGTACGCTACAATTACGTAGTTTGCACCAGAATAATTAATGAAGCTTGATTACAACTGTCTTTCATGATCAAATAAATGCACTTGTCGCGAGTCCCCTAAAAAGTATTGCAACTTTTCTCTGATTTAACCTGTGAAATTTGGCCACAGAACTGGGACATTCTCACACCTATATACGAAACTGGGCCCTTTTCCCCAACTTTTACGACAAATCTTGCTTTATCAGCTTCGTAATTATATGCCTCAATGTTTTCTACTTCATTTTTCTATGTACTCCGAAGTAACCTGTCGCAGAATTCTAGCCTGCTTTTCGACGAACTCAGAAATCCATGACAAGCCGCATAACTCTGCTACCAGTGGCAATACCGCCGATTAAAAGGAGTAGGGTCCGTAGGCAGATACCGAATCTGCATTTTTGTTACTCTTGATACTAGCTCTTCGTGAAGATGAAGAATCGCCGTATACCTAGCGTAAGAGCCGGAAGTGCCACCGCAGCTGTCCCAACGAACGCTTTGATTGGTTGACACAGAATTTGAGTCATCGTTCGGGCGACGATTCTGTTCTTCCCGATGTTTACTGGCTTGTTCTGGGCTTAGGTATATAGAATATCCGGCCTGCGCATTAGTATTATTATTATTTGAATACCCGTCATTATGTGCAAGTACATAAAAATAGAGTAGGAGACGAAAACTGTACAGACCACTACGTATCTACAACAAATTATCTTCAACTATTTATGTAACCGTAGGTCAGCAATCAATTAATCAATGCCAATAGGCAAAGGGTTGACAGGTATTGAAGGATTTATGGACGATTGTGCCGACGTGGAAAGCTACGCTAGTTTATATACTGTCTATTGTTCTTGTGATCGGCAAAGATTCGCTTCTAAAGCAAAGCAGGAATCCGCCGAGAGCGAGAATAAACGGAAAGTAGTTGCGCCTTTACAACTTCTCCCTGACTCGTCGAACCCACTTTCAACGCACCGTACGGAATGAATTCACTTCCTATGTCACTTTCCAAAACTAACAGAGCGCCAGAACAGCCTCGGAAAGCGAACTGAATTTAAACGAGTTGCAAGAACACACGGCGGATATTTTATAAGTAGTGAACTGAAAGAAAAAAAATGCTGTTCCCGCACTCCGCTTGTTTCCGCCAGTGACGCGGAAAGTGAATCCGCTTTGCGAGTGGAAAGTGATCTCGGTAAGTCAGCGAGAAGTTGTAATGGCGCAAGGACTTTCCATTTGTCCTTGCCCTCGGAGGATTCTCGCTATGCTTTTTGGAAAACAAAATATTACGACACAACTGTATCTTCCTGCTGCAAAAATACTAATACCGGCCAACAAGACCAACAAGTTACGGAACAAGTTCAACCCTGAACAAGCTAAGATTCCCCCTTTCTTGCCTGCTTCTTAGTTGTTCATTCTGTCGCTTGTATCACCAACCGGACACACCCTTTCTTCATGAAAATGCTGCGGATTTTCAAGCCACAGTGTTAAAACACTGTTTAATAACTTTTAATAACAAATGTTATTAAAGGAAATGAAACTTCCAAATTTTTTGCCATTTTTTTCTTTTTGTTGATTGAACATGGTAGATGCGCTTTTCGAACGCACCACTAGATTATCCTTTGGTCGCAACGAGTCCTGGTTTGAACTTGCTTCAGTAAAATGAGGGATTAAAACCCTACAGATACGAGAACGCTTTCGAATTAAATATGATGATAAATTACGAATAATTTGTAGTAAATTACTTGACCAAAGTTCAAGCTACGTGTCTCTGCAGACAGTCTAACTTTCACTTCAAGCTATGAGTCCATTGTCTATTCTCCAATACTGAAATTTTTTCAAGCTTGAAGTCTTTTAGAGTAACAAAGAAACAGTGGGTGCGGAACTTGCCTTCCAGCTTTACGGGAAAGGGAAAAGATTTCATTTCCTGAGGTAGGACGTCGGGATTTCAAAGACATCAGATTTTCTCCTATCAGTCCTTGGCCCCTTCAAGGAGTTAATTGACAAGGCAGTAAATATGGGAGAAATTACGAATGAACGAAATTTTATCACGAACTGGATAGTAAGCGGAATACTGCAGTTAAGGGAAGAAAAGGAAAATCATCCTGAGCTTTCAAAAGCGAAGTGAATGCACACGATAACAAGACCAAAGGTTTCGATGGGATCCCAAAATTTGAATATTTATTGGACTTCTTGATCCAGACAATCGGATCTTCTGGACTTCCGGTCTTCACCGGGCCCCTGAAACATGTCACTATTCATCCCTAATTAACCACTTGAAAATGTACAAAAATCCATACCGTAATATTTTGATATTTAGCTGAGAAACCAGCTTCAGATATGGAATCTGCATGTGTGTTTACCCCCATATCTCATCTCCAATTGACTTTAAAAAAGTCTTTTCCTTTGACAAAATCCCTTGCTCTAGCTGTGTTCCAGACGAACTACTATTCTGATAGGAAATGGAAGTTAAACAAGTGCACAAGCGCTCAGACGTGGAGACAGTCAGTTATGCTCCCTATGAGCACCGTAGGTTTGTTCCAATACACTTCGTTTACTACCTTGCTCGAACATCCTAATGTCAAAGTGATAAATTTTCAAAGTGCGTTTCATCTGACACCATCCACGCGAGAACACATGTTAGTTCACTTAGAAACACAATCCCTTCGCGTAAATCATAATTCGGTCTCCAATCACAGTATTGTCCATCTCTGTCTTTCCAGTTTTGCTTCGTATAAACCGTTAGCTTGTTCCAGTACTCTACTGGCTTTACTTTAATCAGTCTTAAATCTATTTCGTTTATTATACCTTGTTCAAACACATAAATGTCAAAGTCATAAGGTTTCAGATCCCATCTCATCACCCTTCCTGACGCAAAAACACATGTTGTGACTGACACCTCAAACCCTATGCGAAACATTAAACCAAACAACGCAATGCGCATCTTACGAAAAGTGCTGTGTACAACTATACAATATTTTAATTTGATGAGTGTCCTCGTTCACGAACTTAACACATGGGCAATCTCAGCCCCGTTGCAGAAGAACGGGAAGGGTGAAACTCCAAAAGTGTATTCAAGAGACTAGAAACCGTAAAGAAATGGAATTTCGTTGTCATATCTCTAGTTGTGGTCCATGTTATGTAAATTAGTCACTGGGGAATCTGCGCCTAGTAGTGTCTGAAAAGCCCAGATGTTCGACGCAGAACCCCCTCCTCCTAAAGAAAAGTACACATCTAGACCCCAATGACAACAATCGTTCCAAGTTTTATTGATACCGGCCATGGTTTGCAAGCAATGAACTGGGCATATTTGCCACTGAAACCGAGGAATGGTGAAGGTGTGTGTGTGTGGGGGGGGGGGGGGGGGGGGTTAATCTTTAAAATTGACCCCAATATCATCAAGTATACCAATTTTAGATTTTGATACCTGAAACGGTTTACAAAATCTAGAATCATGTTCGATCCGGGCGCACTTGCCTATGAGGGGGGAGGGTGGGGGAGGTGCAGTCTCGAGATTTTCTTCGTAGCCAGAGATAAAGGTACAGGAAAGTTCGTCATTCTAGCTCCAGCCGTAGTAAAGTTTAGATCTTAGCCACGGGGCAATTTGGGCCCGATTACCCCAGAACCGGGTGAATGTGGGGATTAGGTAACACAAAAAGTACAACTAGATCTCAGTCCCAACACTAATACCAAGTTTAAAATTAATGCCTGTCATGTTCCCCTCCTAGAAAAGCACAACCAGACCCCAGCGCCAACACTGTTACCAAGTTTTAACTTGATCTATGTCATTGTTCATGGGTTGATCTCTACTCAATGGGCAATCTGGGCTCAATTGCCCCTGAATCTGGTGGATGTGGGGGTTGGGACCCCTACTAAGTACAACTAGACTCCAGCGCGAACAGTTGCACCAGCTTTCCACTTGATATCTTTCATTGTCCACTGGTTATGAACTCAATGGGCAATCTTTACCCGACACATCTCGGTTACCCGGTCAAGAGTCATGAGCTCCACAAAAAACGGTGAAAACCGAAAGCTACTACATAGCTCGCAATAGTGGATTGTTCCAACGGATTCAGCTGCAAACCGTATGTAGGACAAAACAGCTGGTGGCACCGAAAGGCAAGCCAAGATTCTCTCCATCTGCAATCTGAAGCTCTGACGGATGAAGTAACTTAATACGTGTTACATTGAGACTTTCTGACTCTGCGATGACCATTTCAGTAGCAGACTTAAAATTTTCAGTTTTCGAACATTTTCTGGTTTTGGCCTGATTCCGGGCGAACTGTTTGTCCGGCGAGAAAATAATGTTGATACGCGGATTCAAAATATCTCCTTATCTCTACACCGAACCTCTAATTAACAAAGTTTTGTCCGGATTCCGGGCGAACCATTTGTCCGACGAGGAAATAATTTGCGTACCCGGGTTCAGCAAGTCTCGTTACCCCTGTGTCGAAACTCTAATCAGCTTTAAAGAAAACGTTTATGTTTAGCAAATTTTCCGGTTTTGGCCGGATTTCTGGCAAACTCTTTGTCCGGCGAAACTATAATTATTATATTACGATTCAGCATTTCCGCTTACCCCTAAATTGACTATCTCATTAGCTTTTAAAAATATTTCGTTTGCCCCTTAATTTGGACCCTCTCCTCCACCCTAACTGTAGAGCTACAGATCCCATCTACGAGATCGACCTGTCCGAACTGACGCGTGGACGAACTGTCCGATTTTATGATTGGATGGATTGACTTGTGGACAAACTGACTTTTGGATGAACTGACTTGAGGACAAACTAGTGTTGGGTGACCTGGCTTGCGGGTAAATCGACGTGAGGAGGAACTGGCGTGTAGTGGAAACGTTGTGGGCCTTGTGACGCGTGGTGGAACTATCGGAAAATGTGGGCGTAGCGACGGATTTTGTGGGCGTTCTGATGCTTCGCCACGTCGTGACCGAATTCTTGTTGCCAAACGATAGATTTTCGTGTTCCCCATGGGCTAAGTTTGTGCCTAAAGGGTTTGCTTGCAAAGCCGATAGTCTCCCTAAAGTGTACATCGCATCCAGGCCGTGCCCGAAGGTATGATATGCACTATCGTATCTTCGAGGGAGCTGGGGGTCTGGGAAGAGCCACATGACCTCGACAGCGAGGACTTTAGCTGATATTATTATTATATTATTATGTTATATTGATCCACCAAAATTCATAATAACAAAAGAAATGATTATATAAATACGCAAAAACAAACGAACACTAGAGCAAACTCTAGTCCATCGGAAGGACTAAAAACAAAAATAAAACACACATGAAAATGGCGAAGGCAGATCAAACAGGGCAAATAATGACAAACACTTTTAAAACAAAACTTTAAAATCATTAAAATTTCAACTAAAAAAAAAAAAAAAAATATAACCGAGCAAGTGCTCAGCGAGCTTACAGCTCTTTTTTTTTTACCCACTTGTGTCTTTTCTTCTCGTGTTCTTACTTTCCGGGCTATAGCCCCTCTATAAGGTTTGAAGCCAAGCTGACCATTCATTACGAAAGAAATAGAAAACCGTGATTTTCTTTTTTTTTTATTTCGGGGCTTTCCTTACAATATTACTACCCAGCAAATCACGCTTTTCTGTTTCTTTTATAGCCCCTCTTCCACTCATTGACGTTAATTTTGAATATTTAAACATTTAAATTGCCTCTGAATGTCCCTTACACCCTATTAAACGAACTATTTGTCCTTTCCTTGCAATATTACTACCATTCTTCGTTAGATTTGAATAATTGTATTATCCTTCTTTTTTCTCTTAAATATCAGTTACAAACTAAGGTAGCCTACCTCATTTTAGAGCGGAAAATAAGATTATGCGGTCCTTCCGCTTCAACAAGGGCATATGACAATTAGTTTCGAACTTTCTGGAGGCGTAGTCCGGGATTGGGATTAGAAGGTTACTAGGAAAATGAGCTCCAAAAATTGCAACAGAAATGATTTTACACCATTTTAGAGAGAAAAAAACTGAACTACGTCGAAAATTTCATACCCTGACTAGACACAAAATAAGTATTTTTTCGCTTTTAGTTCCTTTTTTCCATATTTAGAATTTCCGTGGTCGTCTGTTATTCTTGAACTGAAGTACGGTTCTGATACATGCCAAGCTGAAACAGGAGGTCAGATTTGGCTTAGAAAGCAGCAGAAAAAAAGTTAATGTCATTTTTTCAACCTATTTCGCAAATGGAATAAAATTTTGTTTCTACCGTGCCTGAAAGAAGTTTCGGAACCATAAAATATGCGATCTTTTGGTAAAAACAATAACATCATTAAGAAAAGTAAAGTATGAATCATACTGCTTTTCAATGCTCCGTATTTACAAAAAAAAATACAACATATCCAGAGTTGTAGATCCCCGACGCAAAATAAGCCCTTTTGGCTATTAGTGCCATTTTTTACGTTTTAAGAACAAAAATTACAATTTTCGTGTTCATTCACGATGCAGAATGACAAGCTGAGACTTAAAAAGTGTCAGATTTGGTTATCTTGCGCCAGAAAATGATTCAGTATCGTTAATATGCGCCGTTATTATTTTGTAAGGATAGTTTAGTCAACATTTATTATCCATCAAAATGATCGACTGTTAGAAAAAAAAAAAAAATATATACTTGAGCTGGTCATTAATAGCAGTACCTTCTTGAAGACCAGATAACGTATCCTTAGAAGAAGTCCCCAGGTAAGAAAATGCAGTCGGATAGCAAATTGGTTCTAATCAATCAAAGTAATAAAAAAAAGATTTCTTCGCCATTTGCCCTGAGACCTATCTAACCTACATTGAAGTTTACTGGGTATTTCTGCCATATCGGAATCTTCTAAACTTATGCGAGATAACACATTCCCATGATTAATCCACTGCCTATAACATAATTTTTTCACAATTTTTTAAGCATTGTTCACCACAAATCAGATATCCCGCGATCCGAAATCGTGAAATCCTTCGATCCGATAGTCTCGGAGAATTTCAACAAGTCATCGACTCTTTACTCTAGTCTTGACATCGTCTGGCTTTCCTTCTGATAGCCGAGCCGGGGTTGGAATGGAACACAACAATCCCTTGTAGTGGGAAATCACACAGGAGTTTAATTTTTTCATCTCAATGATTAATTTCCCAGCTATTGACGACACATCTATTTACTCGATTATGCTTTTTATCACAGACCAGGAGAGCCGACATGTATTTACTCTCGATGTAACCTTTGACCAGCCCAATGTGGTGGAAAGTCATGAAAATGGTCGAAGCACCTTCACCAGGAAGTGGGCTTTCACAGTTCGTCCTGAAACTTGGAGGGTTCCAGACCACAATGAGCTTATTCTGAGTATTAGGCTACATCCTGGAGGAGTCAGGACTCGGAGTCATGACTGGGAAATAGGACTCGGAGATGGAGTCAGGTCTCGGAGATGTCCCTCACCTCTCAGCGGAAAAGCGATCGCCAGAACCATAGCCTTCGTGGCCATGTACTGATTGACGCTGCGCTACACGCTATTCTGCTTTCCAGGACTACAATCTGCAGAAGTCTTGGAACTTAAAAGCTTGTACATGAAGCTGATGAACCAGGAAGTGAATATTGTGGATGTAGAAGGTAATCATTCTTTAGAAAAAAACAGGAATTGATCAGGACTGCTCCAGTATCGGGTGTCAAAGCTTTGGTTCCAGTATTTGGAAATGCTTCGATACTGCAAAACTTCAAAAAAATTAACGATCTGGATCATGGGAAGTCAAAACTTCTGGTGCCGAGGCCCTGCTCATGATCTTTGGTGTATCAAAAGGAGGAGACCTGAATAACTCCAAAGGGAAGTTTAAAAAAAAGTGACAACTACTAGGTCGTTTGTTCACCCAGAACAATCACCACCAACCATTGATGTAGCAAAATAACACATCTACCAAGTTTTTTTTTTTGTTTTTTCAAGTTTAGGTATGAACCGGGGATTCTCAGTTGAAAATCGAGGAAATGGGATCAAGATGACTTCTTGTACCCGATAGCAAATGACCTTCCACAAGCTTCGCGCATGCTCTTAAAAATCGTTAATTCCAGCTTGTCATTTTGCATTAGACTCGTGCTTCAGTTCAACAATAACGGCAACCGCGAAAATTTTATATTTTTTCGAAAAAAAGTGGTATTAAAAGGCAAAAAACACTTATTTTGCGTCGAGCCAGGATATGCAACTTTGGATGTGTTGTTCAGCTTTTTTCTCTCTACAATAGGGTGTAAAAACCAGTTCTGTTGCAATTTTTTTTCGGGTCTAACCTTTGCCTGTTCTTTAAGAGGGGAATATGGTTCAAAACTCCGAGGAAGGGTAGCTCACGACCTGCAGGAGGTCTGAATAATATTTTCTTGGCAAACTGTTTACGGAGAAGATGAAATCTTACTGTGAAACTCTGCACCGATTTAGCTAGCTGACTTTTTGACCAGAACAAGTGTAAAAAAAATTATTTTCCTATCAGTACTAAATAAGCCAAAATAAAAAAATTGTGTATTTTCCGGGGTGGGGGGGGGGCTACCCATGAGTGTTCCCTTTCTTCTCTCCCCTTAATCGTAGAAACGTCATCTAAACAAGGAAAATACGAAAAGTCACTTTCAGTGTTTACAACGGATATACGTCAGCTACGATTCTTCATCAGCGATAGTTCGGCCCTTCTTGGCAAGGGTCCTCGTCAGGCCGTCAATCTTCTGGGTCAACGTAGGAAGAATTATAGCTGAGGTATTTCAGTTGTAAACACTGTTTGACTATATGTTTGAAAGTCGCAGCTTGGGCTCAAAGAATATTTGTCAATTCCAGTTTTTCTATACAAAATATGATTTTCTCAGAGAAACTTCCCGCAAACTATAAATTTGTAATATTACTCAGGAAAGACAAATTTCTTGTCAAATATAAACTATTGCATATTAGAGGAAGCAAAACTAAGATTATCTGGTCATCCCATTTGAAAAACAATTGTTGATATTATCTATTTTTAATCCGCGTCTTACTGACACTCACATGAGTCTGTCGATTCCGACAGACTCATGTGAAAGGTTGCCAGCTTATCCACTACATCGGGGAGTTCGGGGAGGGGTCGACGACTCTCATTTTTTATGTACACCATTACGGAATAACGGAATAATCCTTACCATTCCGGATTATTCCTGGCCATTCCAGGTTATTCTTGACCATTCCGGATTATTCCGGATTATTCCTTCGGGATATGTACACGATTTCGGGAGAGTCGTCGACCCATCGAGTTCGGGGACTTGAGACTTCAAATTGTTTTATCGATATGCCAAGAGGAGAAGTTAACTAGGAATTTCTAAAGTGGTAACTTGATAAAGAAGGAGGAGATAAAGTGGAATCCGGTTCGTAATTTCTGGATGGGTTGTTCTTTCGAACGAAGGTTACTTTTCGCGAAGTAAGTCAATTGTTACTCACAGTCCAGTTTCCAAGATCCTTGACCCGACAACTCAACCTCGCGTTTTGTCCAGCAAGCACGGTGACATTGGTTGATTGCTTTGTTAGAAACTTCGGTCCGTCTGTGGGGAAGTCTTGCTCTGAGTTCCGTGTTTCAGACAAGTTTTCAATGTGGGAATCTCTCGAATGATAATCTGAAGCATGCAATTCTTCATTGCCTAAAAAAGTTTTGAGTAGTGTGAAGATAGGAGTTAATACATATAAACATATGATTACAAACGTACAGGATCGACTGCCAGCGGGAACGGAACGGGATGGTACGCCGGAGGAGGAATGCGTGTTAAAAACGGAACCGGTGTATTAAATGCTGCACGCTGCACCAGGAGGAACACTACACTAAGAAAAGTTTCTTACCAAAAAATGTTGAATTAGACCCTAACTTCTTTTACCAATGTTCTTTATGTTTTGTCACTAAATTAGGTTTACTTTCTTTTCCCTTCTTTCTCGTTCCTTGTATTTCCTTTTCTTGTGACAAGTGAAAGAATACTGTCACCCGTTACGGACAGTTGTCACTGAGGGTGGAGTTAATATCCAGTATTAATCGTTTGTTAATAAATAAACTGAAACTAAAACTACTAAAAGGGGGAACGATGCACCGTTGTGCATCGTTCCTTCTTTTTGTAGCTTGATTGGACACGTGTTGCAGATCTCTCCTACGCACTATCGCTTTTCTAGCACTCTTTTCTTGCTTTTCGTTGGGGTTAACCCACCCACTACGAGGGGCAGCGACTTGTTGTTCGAGTTTGGCTTTGGTCTCCCGATGGAGGGCACAAGGGATCTCCGGAAAGTCGACAAGAAGAAGGAACAAGACTATTGGAGCTGTGATCCTGCACTAGAACGGTAATAACAAGAAGTTACTATAAATTCTGATGGCAAGGTGAAGCTTAGGAATTTTCGAATTGCATCAACCTTGAAGAACCTGATATAATTGATTTGATCTTGTCTTACCCTTAAATTCGTACCCTTATTAACCTCTCGCTTAATACACTCGCTAGTATCCTGGCACAATCTCAAGTTATAACTAGACCTGCGTTGCCTGGGCAACGTGACATTAACCAGTTCGAGTACAGTTTTGATTGGGATGCAAGAGATATTTGAAATTTAAAGGGACATCTAGGAAACGTTGAAGGACAGCAAATTTTGCTTTCATCATTATCATGAAAATCTGGAAGGGTTGGCTTGACTATGCGGAAGCCCCGGACGTCTGGGAATCTGGAAGGTGAAGCCTGGCTTTAAGAGTTGTGCTTTAAACTAGTTGGTAGGCTATGTCTAATCAGTAGTGGTTAATGTTTGTTTTTCCCTATGAACATGAGCTATGGATGAACTATAGTAATAAAAAAAGAACTACATTCTATTTTGAACCACCTTAAAGACGAGACAAGATTAGGGGCATCAATGCCGAAGATGATTATGAGCTAACAGTCGCCTGTTGCTTACAAGTCCCCTACATGTCTCGCAACTGGTATCGCCAATTTTTGGTTTCAGTGTGTACCTTAGTACTGAAGTTGTCAGCCCCTTGAAATTTTCCAACTGGTGTATCTCATGAAGCAATTTTTGTACCAAAATATGGATGACATATACTTTGATCAGCTCTTCAACGGCTATCGATTGCCGTCAAAAAAAAAATTCTACCTGTCTTAGTTCAAAAGTTGACTTTTTTGAAGTAGGCAAACTTTCTAACCTCACCACTTAGAAAGGAGCAAACGATAAGTTCTAGTTTCTTTAGCAATGCGATAAATTTTAAAGTTTAAGAGGCACATCTGATACCATTTCTCTACCGCAAACCAAAGTGCAAAAAACAAACTCAGCTGAAATCGCGAACAGACCTGGATAGAAACAATAGATGGCAACACTTTCGGACCCGTGCGAAAAAGCCACTTTTTTGTGTCTGTAGATTTTTCTATTTATAACTCAAAAAAGATATGTTGGCTGTGGGGCCGGGTAACTGCCGCATATATTTAACACTTTTAGATTTTAGTCCATCTTCAATTTTAAACTGGTGCCTGCCTGCCTGCTTGCGTGCTAGAACGGAGCTTTCCACTCGAAAGCAGAAACATGGTTTGATGAAACGAAGGGTTGGCTGCACAACTTCAGATAATCCTCTCTGAGATAGGCTATATAACTCCACTTCACTTCGCACACCGTAGGTTCTGGCTCGAGGACTAGCAAAAACTATCCTTATTGGCCCAAGGCAAGAGTTCTACGGAGCTTTCCGAAATGTAATGTCATATTCATCAATCCGGCCTAAGGTCCACACTTTCCATAAAAATCGCACAGGTAATAGTTACCAGGAATAAAATGAAATCGGCGGCATAGAAAAAAAAAAAAAAATGCTCTCGCAACACAATTCATGTTCTTGTATTTTTGAAAACAGCGCAAAAATGGCATCTGTCGGAAAACAGACACGAAAAGTTCATTGAGATAGTTTATGTCGGCGCAGTAACTACTGAACCTGGGAATCGTACCGCTGCACAGAAGAAGGATCTTGTTGTTGAGAACAAGGGTATCACGAAGGTTTGGGTGATGCAGAGGGAATGCAGCTTCGGCAGGGTTACTAACGCCGGTGACTTGCACCAAATGTGGTGTTTTTTTCTGTTGTATCGCCAAACTACTCAATTTCAGCGTATTTCACGTCGAAAATGCCCCAAAATCCCTAATTTCCAACTCACAAACTTCTCCGAAACTTTCTCACGGCTTTGCCGGGATTTCGTGTTTTTGCGATTTCTCTGATTTGTTTTTGTGGAACGTGACAACCCTGTCGATGATTACTACCACAATTTTTAGTCAATAAAATCACGGGCTCTTAACGGTTTTGCCAGAGATGAAAGACGGCCTTAAAGTTTGCTTGCCTCGAAACCGACTCTCTTGTCCATTTTTGGTAAAAGCGAGGCTTCACCTTCCAGATTTTTCTTCCGGATTCCAGACAGCTGTTTTCGTCGAGACGGATCTGGAAGCTGAAGCCAGGACAAAAACGTCTGGAAGTCGGGGGGTTGGACACCCCAGATTCCGGATGTCTGGAAGGTACCATAGAGGCAATCCATTCGAGAGACAGAACAAATATGCAAATGTAGGAAGAAAAGGGAAAGTAATTGACAGTTGTGACTGGGATGCAAGAGATATTTGAAATGCGAAGGGGACATCTAAGAAATGTTGAAGAATAGCAAAATTGGATGTCATCATGATCATGAAAATCTGGAAGGGTTGGCTTGACTTCGGAAGCCCCGGACGTCTGGTAATCTGGAAGGTGAAGCCTGGCTTTAACTGTCAACACTTCCTTCTATGAAAAGGTCATAAACGATTACAAAAATGCACATACATTAACTTCCTTCGGCTTGTTAAGACATTTTTTTTAAACCTATTGGACCGTGAGAAGCATTTACATGTGGATGCGCATTATTTTGTAAAATTATATGACAGATGCCGGGATATTTATGATATGGCCATTTTAAATGTTATCATTTCTTGGAACTTAACACTTAATAGGGCCATAACGTAAATATCTTAACGCTTAATAGGGTCATAGCATGAATATCGTCAGTCATAACATTTAACACATGTGCGGTTCTATGACGCCGATATTTCGGATGTTTATTTGTTATGTCTTTTTTAATTTATTTCTACTCGAGCTTTTGTTGCTACAAATGAATGAGATTATTCCCAAAAAGCTTATGGGCCATGCGGGAAAAAAAATGTAGAAAACAGGCCCAAATGAAACACCACACTATCATTAATTCATACATCTCTTTACCTCTTATCTTGACGCAGACTTGGTCTATTTTTGGGATCCCAAAACGTAAGTGGAGGGATATCTATGACATCGCAAAAGTTGTCCGTTCGTCCATCTGTCCGTCCGTTTGTAAGCACGATAACTCTCGAAGGGAATGAGATTTTGATGAAAATTGGTGTGATGGAAGAGTAAGGTCGAGTTTGTAGATGTAGCCCCACGTTTAGGGGTGGGGGAGGGGGTTTAAATTAAGGGGCAAGCAAAATATTTGTAAACAGCTAATGTGATAGTCGATTATGAGATAAGAAGACATGCTGAACACGATGGGGAAAATCATTTTTCGCCGGACAAGTAGTTAGCCTGGAATCTAGCCAAAACCGGAAAGTTTGTTAAAAGTAAAAATTTTATTTGAAGTTGATTAGATATTTGATTTAGGGGTAAAAACACATGCTGAACACGATTATTAAAACTATTTTCTCGCCGGACAAGTAGTTTCGCCCGGAATCCGCCAAAAAATGTGTTAAAAGAAAAAGTCTTATTTATAATTGATTAAATTCCGATTCAGGGATAAGAAAAGGTGCTGAATCCGCATATGACAATCGTTTTCCTTACCCGGACTCATAGTTCGCCCGGAATCCGACTGAAACCGGAGAATTTGTCATGAGTTAAAGCTTTATTTGAAGTTGATTAGATGTTCGATAATTTGTCTTTGAGCTATGTTATTTTGTCGGATAAGTAGTTCCGGAGTTCGACAGAAACGGGATACATGCTAAACCAATATCTGAACTTGATTTTCTCAGATGATTAGCTATTTGGCCTTAAGCTGTGTCTGAACTTTTGTAGTAAAAATGCTTAAGGAGTCTGGAGAAGACAGGACCCAATTCTCTGAATGAGATATAAAATTTTTGGGATCCCATCGAAACCTTTGGTCTCGTTTTCTTAGTCTTGGTCTGTGTAATGTGTCTTTTTAACTCGTTTGTTTTAGGGAGGGCACCGACTGCGCACTTTGCACCTTCTATACAGCTATTTTGGGAGTGATAGCACCCACTTAATACTATCCCACAAGAGGGCGTCGTTACAGTTTAGCTTCCTCTGCTGTCGTCCTCTGGACAGCGTGAAGTGTCTATGTCTACGAGTGAAGAAAAGAAGATGTGCTAAGGAAGAGGTTAAAATACAGTATATCTGCTTCAGTAAAACTGTATCATCTATTTCGTTACAGTGTCATATAGTTATTTAAGTCCTATTGACTGTAGGGTCCCCAGCCGATTCCTATGGCTTCTGAGCACGATTCTGGGACGCCAGAATTCAAAATTCCTTCCATGAGCTTAGTTTCTTGACATTTATATGCCAAATATTTTAAACGTATTTTTCGAAGTATTTTCACTCATTTTTGTTTTCTTTCTTGTTGGTAATACCATGTAGTGTTTGATACCTGAAATATTTGTCTGTACGATATGACACAGTAGAGGGTGGATTTGTACGGTTCAAAAGTTGATCATCGAAAAAGTACTAACAGTTCGAGGATTTTGTATTTACTTCAAACTTTTCGTAAAAAAACATAGAGGGAACATTTAGAATCCTTCAGAACCGAGCAGAAATCGGCGGCATGGAAAACAAGACCAAAGGTGTCGATGGGATCCCAAAAACCTAATATTTGATTAATATAATTGGGTCTTGTCTTCGCCAGATCCAGTCTTCGCCAGGCTAATCGTCAGAGAAAACTAAGTTCAGATATACCTCTATAAGCCATATCTATTTTGACGGTACTGACCAAGACTTCCTGCTTTACTTCTGCCAAGTTTCCGGTTTCGCCCGAATTCCGAGCGAACTACTAGTCCAGCAAAAAAAGAAAATTCAGAAACGAATCCAGCGTATCTCCTTATCCCTATCAGGAACAATCAACTTTAAATAAAACTTTAACTTAACAAAAATTCCGGCTGCAACCGGATTCAGGACTAATTATATATCCGGGTAAAAAACGATTGTCATATACAGACTCAGCCTCTCTTCTTACCCCTTAATCTAATCAAACTTTTGCTTTTAACAAATTTTCCGGTTTTGGCCAGATTCCGGGCGAACTATTTACTCAGCGAGAAAATGGTTTTCACCATCGTGTTCAGCTTGTCCTTTTAGCCCTTAATCAAACATTTAATTAACTTCAAATGAAACATTCACTTTTAACCAACTTTCCGGTTTTCACCGGATTCCGGACGAACTACTTGTTCGGCGAGAAAATGATTTTCACCATGGTGTTCAGAATGTCTTCTTACCCCTAAATCGAACATTTAATCAACTTCAAATAAAACTTTTACTTTTAACCAGCTTTCCGGTTTCTGCCGGATTCCGGACGAACTATTTGTCCGGAGAGAAAATGGTTTTCACTATCGTGTTCAGAACGCCTTCTTACCCCATAATCGACTATCATATTAGCTGTTTAAAAATATTTGTTTGTCCCTTAATTTGAACCCTCTCCCCCAACCCTAAATGTAGGGCTACAGAGCCCATCTACGAACTTGACCTTACCCTTGACCCAATGAATCTTCACACCAAGTTTCATCAAAACATCTAATTCCCTTCGAGAGTTATCGTGCTTACAGACATTTTGCGATGTCATTGGGATCCCAAAAACGGGAGAAAACTAAAGAGCAGGAGAATGAAGAGTAGAACTAAACAACGAAACCCAAGAATTTGTTAATCACCCAACGTCTCAAAAAATTGAGCTGCTTGTCTTGCACCACCGTCGCTTCTCCTTCTCTCTTAAAACCTAAAACCTTCACATTTCCTTTTGTGTGTCGTCCTACCGTTTTGCAGCTTGATTACACTTCCCTGTTTTAGTAGTCATCCCCCTGAACCATGCTTTTCGTTTCTCGTTTTTAGTCGATTCCCTGCCGACATCGACAGTCTCCGACCTTTAAACAAAGAAAAGGTGTGGTTTCTTGCGTTGGTAGTCATGGAAGTATCTAGGGCTTATGCTGGACGATGTGAAGTTGATACTTAGTGCGTAGCAACTCAGAGGCAAACTATCATCAGGTAATTCATCTCTTGACTGATATCAATAGCGTACGAAAGCACTTATATCCTTTATGACCCATGACGCGAATGAAACGAATATTTACAGAGTTTGGTCATCTCCTAGCAACAGACAAAGTCGTGGTCGGAAAACCAAAAGAGACAACAGTGATCTCGATAGAATAAGATGTTAAGCCAACTAAATTTGATTGCAAACCAGGAAGGATAGGGAAGGGTGGTGAGGCTGTTAGCAGAAGTCCTTGGTACAATATTTCGCCACCTTGAAAATCATAACTGGTCGGATTGCAGCACGGGTGGCAACACTGGTCAGCATACCTCTGGTAATTCATTGTATAGGAGAAAAGTAATTCCGGTATAACTTGTCAGCGCAAAGTTACGGGGCTGAATAATGGTATATGTAACTTTTCAGAATTGGTAGAATATTAGGGGTTAAGTAAAAACGAAAGGTACTCAATTGGTTAGGTATGATCGCCTGACAATGGTCGCTAGTGATCCGTTACCCTAACTAAATTTGATGGAAACCAGGAAGCATTGGGAAGGGTGGTGAGGCTGTTAGCAGAAGTCCTAAGTACAATATTTCGCCACCTTGAAAAAACTAGTCGGATTGACGTAACGTTGCTCTTGGTGACCTTATAAAGTAATACGGCGACCCGCTGGGACAACAAGTCAGTCAGGCCTTATCCGCCGACCGGGAACCTCGCAAGACACTTCGTTGGCAAGACAACTTCCTCATTCGGGTACCGCCTTGGACAAGGAACGGAAGACTGCAGGAGAGATACAGCTTGCCGGATCCTCTAGTTGGTGCGGATAACTTTTTTTTCTAAGATGTCAGAAAATCCTTCGAACCACCCTTGAAGGGTTTTTTGTTCTAGTTCTTGTTCTGTTGTTGTTGTTCTTTCTTTTTATTTTTTGGTTCGATATTAGGTTAATTGATTAGAAGTTAGTTTCGTGTTGTTTTTTGTATGGTGTTAAGTCTTTCCGTATGTTACTTTTACCCCTTTTTGTATTTATACTCTGTCTTTCTCTTTGTGACTGTATAATGGGTCGTAAATAAATTATTTATATTTTTATTATGTTACGTCACTGAGATATCTTTCTTCAGACTTGCCATTTTGACGTTTCACTATCGGGTGACCAGAAAGCCGGACCCTGTATCCCAGTACCCGGAATGAGCAGGATAAGGAATAAAATACAAATTATAGATATGACTCAAAATATCAGACAAGCGTAGCAATTCCGTACCCCCACGTCTCAAGAGCGTTTAGCAAAGTGGATCACTTTTCTACGGGACGTGGGGTCTGGTTTTAGAGAGAGCCTCATTTTCATCACTGTAGTTACAGACCACAGTTAATTAGTTTAAGTACGCATTTCAGGTTTCCTTTTTTATAAACCAGCGTCGCGTAGCATCTTCTTTTTATTGATTTTCGCATTGTTCAGGCTTACTCTGAACTAGTGACGTAATATTTCAAACATTCATAATTACCGTTAAACGTCGATTGTTGAACAAAATTAATGTTTTTACTTTTCATTTCTTCTTTACGAAATTCTCTACATTTACTTTACTTCTTCTTCGAACTGGTTCCAGTAGCTTCGCGAACGAACCGCCACGCAAATTCGTCTGTACCTTTTTTTACGGATTTGCTAAACAAAGCCGAGTGATATTTTCTTTTTTTTTTCGTTTTTTTTTGTGATAGTTTTTTATTTAGCATAGTGAAGCAACGCAAATTAGCTGTCAGCTACGATGTTGTTTAAATAAACCTATCTCTCTCTCTCTCTCTCTTTGTAAGGTCTCAAAACAAAATCCGAAAACATGTTCGAAGCTTCTGTCTTCCAGTGAGAAAAGAACCACACTGCCCAAAGTTCATTACGTTCGAAATAAGTTGCATTCGTTGAGGATCGACTAAAACAAGACCAATGGTTTCGATGGGATCCCACAATTGAATATTTGATCCAGGCCGTCGGGTCTTGTCTTCGCCTGACTCCTCGAACATTTTGACTTTTAAAATGTAGAAACAGATCAAGTCCAAATAGCCAATCATCTGAGAAAACCAAGTTCAGATACGGATTCAGCATGTTTGTTTACCCCAACAAGTCATATATATTTTCACAAAACCGATAGAAACTTCCTGCCTTACTTTTTTGCCAAATTTCTGGTTTCGGCCGGCGAACTACTTGTCTGGCTAAAAAACAAAAGCTCAAAAACGAATTTCAGCTTATAATAAATTTTCCGGTTTCAGCTGGATTCCGGGCGAACTACATGTCCGTGTTAAAAATGATTTTCATTTACGAATTCAGCATCTCTTCTTACCCCTAAATCGGACATCTGATCAACTTCAAAGAAAACTTGTCCTTTTAACAAACTTTCCGATGTTCGCTGGATTCCGGGCGAACTACTTGTCCGGCAAAAAAATAGTTTTCATAATGTCTGCATGTCTGCTTACCCCTTATTCGACTATCTCATTAGCTGTTTAAAAATATTTTGTTTGCCACTTAACTTGAACCCCCTCCCCCACCCCTAAATGTAGGGCTAAAGTTCCCATCTACGAACTCGATCTTTTCCTTGACCGAAAGAATCCTCACACCAAGTTTCATCAAAATATCTCATTCCCTTTGAGAGTTATCGTGCTGACAACTTTTGCGATGTCGTGGGTATACCTCCACATGGCACGGCACAGCATGGCGCAGGAACACGAGTTATAACACAAGATTAGCAAGTAGTATAAGTAGAACAACGAAGTAGGAAGTAGGCATAACTCCAAAACCTAAAAGAATGCGCGTTAGAACGTTGTACTTGCCTCTCACTCTAAGCCTGAAAGGGACATTTTACTTTCCGTGCCTCTTTTCAGTCCTCGTGCCTCCTTCAGTATGTTGTGCCTTGCCGTGTCGCTTTGTAGTCGATCCCCAACCATTGTACTGGATGGCGTGCTAACGTTTTTCAGTTTACCCCAGTTTATTTTTTCGAATATATATTTTCCGATGAGTCTCGAAGCTACCAAATTCTACCTTGGTTCATTCAAGGAATGAGCCAGGTGGCTATACTTCAGAAGGTATATTTGTGTTAAACCACCTGAAGCACAACATCAGAAGTCACTTGCTTCTTGTCCTTTCGAATAACAAGTTGCTCTGTTTGCGATTTGCCTTTGAGCTGTCTTTCAGATAAGCTGAAACAATAGCTCATGGATTTTGTATGGATTTCTTTTTTTTTGGAACTAACACTTGCATGACAGAGCATTTATTTCCGAAATTTATAGGGTTGTTTGCTAAGGAAGCGAATGAGGAAGGCTTGCATGTCCCACTTTTTCCAAAGCAGTAAGCTAAATGCACCGTCGCGGAACACACTTGTGATATTACTGTTTTTTCCCACGACTAAGCCCTATTTTGTCTTGACAAGTTTACTACTTGGGTGAATAATGGGGTTATTGTAGTAAAGGGGTTGTTATTAAAGTTTCACTTAAAAGCCCACTTCTGTTTTTTTGTTTTATTTAACTGAATACAGTGCAGTCTTTGGATTGTGGTAAGGTATTTTTAATTCTCACTATTTGCCGTAGTATGACGTTCAGAATATCTACGGCCGTCCTTACACTGCAAAATTCTACTCTAACGCGGAAGATTTGAATTTTAATACACACGCGGCTTTTCAGTGGCTTAGTGGTCAGCTTGCGCTCACTGTGTCAACACTTATTTGTCGTGAACCATTTTCTTCGAGCAGACAACACAGATACACACGCATGGAGGTGCCACAAATCCGACAGGGAAAGTCCACTATTTGAAAACTGATAATTCGTGAATACCGGAGCAACGAAGTATCTAACTTTCATCGGGTCTTCAAGCCTCTTTAAGTAAAGAAGTGATGGGTAACTAGACTGACCGATTTCGGCAATTTTTGTTTAAACTTTAAAGAGGGGGTTCACCAACGCAAATGGTTTATGTTGTGTTGTTTATAGTTATTCATAGGTCTTGCAATCTAATATCACGATTTTCGGCGATACGTTTCCAAGGACTCCAATAGATGATGCGCACTTCCGCAAATGTAGATGGAGCTCTGGGCGCTTCGTTGGACGGATAGAAAATTGGTATGCTCTTGTTGGTTGCGCTCCACAGACTTACTATTACTTATGATCCATGCGATCCTGTAATTACTTTGGTCAATCTTGTTCCCAGCACGGCATTTATGTTTCCTGCGATTTGCAAGAGCTGTTAACCTATCGCGCTCGTGGCCCATTGTTGTTGGGCGTTTGTCAAGCGTGACTTGGCAGTAAAATCTTCCCGGTTCTGTGTTTGTATCACACAAATTTTGCCCGGCAAAAAACAAAAGCACAAGACGAATTCAGCATATCTCCTTACCATTATATCGAATTCAGCTTTTATCGAGCCTCTAATCAACTTCAGATACACAACAAATTTTCCGGTTTCGGCCGGATTCCGGGCTAACTATATGCCCGGGAAGAAAGTTATTGTCATATTTGGATTCGCCAAGTCTTCTTAGCTCTTCATCGAACAATTTAATCCCTTCAGATAATACTCTTAATTTTAACAAATTTTCTGGTTTGGGTCAGATTCAGGGCGAACTACTTGTCGGGGTAGACAACGATTGTAATATACGGACCCAGCATTTCTTCTTACCCCTAAATCGAGCATTTAATGAACTTGAAATAAAACTTTTACTTTTAACAAATTTTCCGATTTTGGCCGGATTACGGACGAACTAATTGTTCGGCGAGAAAATAAGTTTCAGATATGGAGTCAGCATGCCTTTTTACCCCTAGATCGACTGTCTATCTCATTGGATTTTAAAACTCCTGTTGTCGTCCCTTAAATTGAAACCCCTACCCCAACGCTAAATATTGAGCTAGAAGGCTCATCTTCAAATGGATCCTCGTACCAAGTCTTAAGAAAATGTCTTTACCCCTTCGAGAGTTATCGTGCTGACAGTAAGACAACGTTTACAAAGTCATAGGTATCCCTCCACTTACGTTTTGGGATCCCAAAAAACAACATTTTACTGGCACTTGCTGCAAGTGCCATCTATCGATTACTTCACCGTCGCTCGATCGGCCCCGTGATCGCGCCAAGGTAGGGTTACTTCCAAAGACGATGAAACTTGTCAAGCACATTAGAGACTTCCCAGATTGACTTGAAAATTATAATTTCTCAGATCCAAACATCTAGGGAAAAGTGGAGGGAGGGGACGAAATCTTGAGGGAAAGTCCAGAACGAATTTATCGTTGTCAAAAGCACAAGTTTTGGATATTCTACTAAAGTCCAGACGGGATCTGACAACTATGTGTAGGGGGTTGTGGAGTGGGGTGACTGTAAATCATGTCGCCCGCTTGGAGTGGAGTGATCAGGAAGAACAGGCATGCGCCCTACACTGTCAGAAGTTTCATAACAGATTGCGCATAACATTTTCAAGAATAACACCTTTTCACTTAGAAATAAAGTGTTATGACCAATTAAGTTTATACTATTTCTTGCCTAGATCTGTTATGTTTCTTTCGTTCCCGTTAGTATTTTTTACCAATTGAAGGTGTTGTTGGAGATCTAGGCACGAAATAGTGTAAACTTAATTGGTTATACCACTTTATTTCTAAGTGAAAAGGTGTTATTCTTGAAAGTGTTATGCGCAATCTGTTATGGAACTTCTGACAGTGTAGATGTATAATTTTATAGAGCCAGACCAGATCCTGACACTATAGGTGGGCAGGGCGTCCCGAGGGGGGGCGCAGTGCCCTCCCTACGTTTTGGGCATTTGCTTATCGGTGAAGCCGTGATGCCTGTTTTATAATATCTTTAATTGTACCCACATTTCCAAACTTGGCGATTTAACGGGTTTATTGGCTCCCATCCTTTATCGAATTTGGTAATTAATCCAACTTTGTTCAGTCCGAGTGATTTCACCACATTCGATAGGTCCCTACGTAAATTTGGTGATTTAACGTATTTATTTGGTCACACTAACTTTTCTCAAGTCCGTATCTGTTCTACCAGATCTACCACATGCGGTCAGTCAATTTCATAATTCGGTCATTAATCAGATTCATTTGGTTCTGATTCGTGACCGAATTTGACAATTCACCCAACTTTTGTTCAGTCCGAGTCGATTTCAGCACATTCGGTACGTCCCTACGTAAATTCGGTGAGTTAACGTATTTATTTGGTCACACTGACTTTTCTCAAGTCCGCATTTGTATACCGCATTCGGTCAGTCAATTTCATAATTCGGCATTTATCAGATTCATTTGGTTCTGATTCGTGACCGAATTCGACAATTCATCCAACTTTTATTCAGTCCGAGTCGGTTTCACCGCATTCGGTACGTCCCTACGTAATTTAGGTGATTTAACGTATTTTTTTTTGTCTCATTATCGCTACGGAATTCGATTGTTCACCTGACTTTTCTCAAGTTCGTATCTGTTCTATCGCATTCTGTCAATCCATTTCATAATTCGGTGATTGATCAGAAGCATTAGGCTCTAATTCGCTACCGAATTCGGTAATTCACCTGACTTTAGTTTGGTCCGAATCTGTTACCAGACTTACCATATTCGGTTGTTTTAGGTGGTTCTACCAACAGTTTTACTCCATTCCCGAATTCGGTCGTTATACCGCTCCCGATCTGCTCCTTATTTTTTTGGTTGATTTTTCGGTAGTACGAATTCATTATTTAGTTCAACCCAGTTACTGTGTTTGGTAATTTAAGTGGCGTTTATTTAGCTCTTGTTCTTTACCATTTAACGGTAGCTTCAACTGATTTCCATTCCTTACTTAACTTATACTTCTAATGGTTGCAGAACTTCAGGAATAAGCACGTCTCCTGGTGTGAAAAGAGCCTATTTTTGTTTGCTGTAAACTCAGAATAAATGTACTTTACGTCTACTTCACCCTGGATGGACCCTTTTTCGCCAGGCAGCTCTGTGGCTTAGTAGGTAGCCTTGGGATCGCAAAAAGGCACTTTGATCATGAGTGTTTCCAAAAAATTTCACCAGCGGCACATTTAGCACTCTTCACTGTTTAGAAGAAGTGTACGTGGTTTAGTTGGCGTTTGAGGCTTCGAATTTTGGGGTGCTTGAACCACGTTAAAAGCTAGAATTTGACAGAAAAAAGGCGGATTCAAAATTTTTTGCCTGCAGTGCTTTCATTTTCCTAGGTACAGCCGTTCCCGATGTTGTCGGTTGGCAGCAACTGCATTTCTTATCGGCAAATTTTCAAGTCCTGTTGGCAAAACTGGACGTCGCCCAAAGGAAAAAGGCTAGTGAATAAAAGAGGCGGAAGAGCGTGAAAACACTCCAAATTTTCTTTTTAGACTTGCATACTATGCAACTTTTTACATTATAGCTTGTTGAAGGCAACTCGCTGTGTTTTAGAGAAACATTATAAATTCGGTCAATATCAGGTACCGATTTGGTAAATTTTTACCAGATTCGCCACCCCCCCCCCCCCCCCCCCCCCCCCCAATGAAGAAAGGCTCGGGACGCCCCTGTAGGTGGGAGTCACAAGGAGGGCCAATCTCTTGGCATGTTTAACTCTTGAATGAGTAAGTAATAAGAAAGTAATTTATTTGTAACCCGCCATCTCGAAAAAGTGGAGTAAATATAAGAAAAGAAATAAAACACACAAAGACACAGAAACTAATTTTCAATCTTCGGCCAGGAAACAGTGGAGAAGGTCGTGCGCTGGTTGGGCTCGGTTGTCAATGATTTTTGGTAGTGACGAAGAAACATCCAAAAGGGTAACACTTGCATCTTGAAATTTGAACTTTTCCGTCAATGTATGGTTATGCCTAATTTCGACAAGTGGAGCAGGTGCTTTGCATACTTAAAATAATATGATCTCATCTTTTTAATCTCCTTCTTTCACAGAACATGAGTGACACCAGAACGAAATGGTAAAGAAGGAGCGCAGAAGGTGCCGTACGATTTTCCAAAAGCTTTACGATTATAGCGCTCACGGTTGGGGACGATGCGCCCTTAGGCAGTACGGATTGATCTACAAAATTCTTGAACAACCGAAGAGCAAAATTTGGTAAACGAAGGCATAACATTTAAAAGGTATGCCAAGCCATCGTAGAGAGTCAGTTGGTTTCACGATGAACGATCCAAAAGAGATAGAAGCCTGGATACATTCAAACCATTTGACGAAGGGTTGAAATGCAGGTACTTCCATTTTGAGAGGTTAACTTCCAAGGCCGATTTTGAGAAGTTCCGACGACAGCTTACAGACATTTTTGCTGAGTGTGGATCGGGTACGGCTTACTAAGAGCAAGTCGTCCGCGTAAGCTATGTAGCTGAAGGCATGGTCTAAAGTAAGCAGGGTGTAAAGAATCGAGACAATGCGTGATAGTGCGTTATATTGTCGAAAGCACCAGCTATATCTATAGAACATATATGAATAAGCAAACTTCTCGCGGGTAGCCTGCTTCATCATTTTTGTCAATATGTGATGAGCGAGCGCACATCTGGCGTTCGAACAGAATCCAAGCTGCATTGAACCAAAACGACATTTTTCAACTAATTCTGGAAGAAGGACGTATTCCAGGATTTTGCTTATAGTACAAGAAACTGTAATTGGTCGATAGCTTTTGCGAAGGTCTTTGTCTTTCCCTCGCTTTATCACCGATGATACAGTACCCAAGAGGAAACTATTCGAAAAAAAAACTGGCATAAACAATTCTTTTTTAGGCCTTTTTAAGATTCAACAACTTTACTAAACAAAAAATTCATTCCGGCTTGAAGACCGGTTACAAACAAAGCACGTACGTGCTTGAACAAGTGCGCAAGTGCTCGTACGTGGGGTGCAAAAGTAAAATGTTTATCTCATTTTAGATAGCTTGAGAACCAAGACATTTCTCATCCCCAGTAACCAAACAAATATTGAAACAACCTAATTTGTAATTATCCCACTTTAAAAGTTTAAAAGTAAAGAAACCGCCAGTAAATCCATAGAAATTTTGAAGATCTTGCACGAATAGCTTGACTTCGACACTGAAAATGGTCTGTCAGCCAGTCCAACCCTTTGAATCTCTTTCATTAGCAAGGTAATAACAAGTGCAATAAACCAAATCATAGCAGCCTAATGCTCCCTTTGTCAAAATTCATTAAAGTTCAATGGGCACATCAAATTACCCCAATCCCACTCTGTAACAACCTAGGAACAATGCTTACCCCCTAGATCAGCAGCTTTTTCAAAATTTCCTCTCTGTGATATTTCAAAGCGTAATTTCTTATCCCAGAACATGCTCAATTTACTAGCTTGGACAAAGATAAAAGTGTGTTTCTTATAATACTTAGTAGGTCTTTGTTTTATGCATAAATCAGCTTGTATAATTCAGATTTGAATAGATTATTTGTTTTTGAATGATTTGTGTACCTATGTTATTTTTTATAAGCTTATTGCATATTCTGGTACATTTTTATAAAGCAAGCTAATCAAGCTTCACAACACTATTCCACAAAGAAAAACTTTGAATAGGCACTTTAAGCCATGGAACTTCTGATGAAACACTAGAACAATCAGGTAAACTGCATCTGCGGCTTGACTTTGGTGATGTCACAAATATATCCTTTTCTATCAAGCATTGCTGGGAGTTCTTGAATTTCCTGCCACGATATCCCAGCTCCTAAGATCTGGATCGCCGAAATGCCAGAGAGGTAATGACAAGGGATAACAAGAAAACGGCCGATTTTCGTAGTGCCTTCTAAAGAAAGTCGGAAATGTTTATTCGTGAAGCATTTAATACAAAGTAAAGCATTAGAAGTGTCCATTGTGCTTAAGAACGGCAGATCATCGATCATATGAGAAAACAGTCCAGTTTCCAACTGGTAATTAAAGATTAAAGTATGTCGAGTCGTCTTATTTCTTGCTGTTACACCAAATCCTCATCCATAGATATTTCTCCCCAAATATACAAGAGTTGGACTTGAGACCTGTCAAAGACGAATACTAAAAATTAATTAATTAATTATAAATTTCTCCTCTCTCGTCTTCCAAAACCCTCCACTCACCAACTACCCTCAAGGAGATGTTTCTTTAACAGATTTTTAAATTGCGGTACATTTTCCACTTCTCAAATCAAGTCTAGAAAATTATTTCAGACCACCATCTGAAACAGAAGCTGCGGAGGTGTTGTGTTAAAGACAAAACAGAGGGTTTAAATATCTTTCTTAGTAGGTACTTAAGAAGTAAATTTTCATAGTGTTGCAGAATCTGGCTTTTGCAACCACTGAATAGACCACTGTAGTGGCTGGTACAGTCAGCCATAATTAGCGCGGAAAGAGGTACAGCTGAACTTTATCGGTCAGAAGGACCTTTTGCCACGTTTTTTTGTCAGTGGGAGCATCAAGCCATTCAAACGAGCATTTTTAAGTGAAGATAAGAATTCACGGTTCGTTTTAGCTTTCAGATTAAAAACAGTACCATTCCCTGGGCCGTCATAGTCTCGACAGGTGCGGAGACCGCAGCTTAACGATCGAGGGTAGCGACCCTTTCTGCAATGAAATGCACGTCATTAGCAACAGAACTTAGCTGACTAGTCAACAAAGAAATCGCAACTGCTGGAACGACTGGAGCTTCGCTTGGAAACTGTATGATGAAGTCGGGAATAGCAACGTCCAAGTCATCACAGCGAAGGACAGCATCGATAATGTCACACATATGATTTACATGTATATGAAATCGTGGCACATTTTTTGTAGCAACAATCGCTTCAGCAGTGAAAAACTCCACAGCAAACTTTTTGTCGGAAGTATGATCGACATCTGAGTCAAGACTGTTCTGCAAAAAATTCAGAGAAGGTTGGTACATTAGACTATAACAGAGATCTCATCGTTGCCTTCACTTGGCGCCATTCCACAAACACAAGCTTACGATAACGATTTTCAATGGTCATAATTTGAGAAAGTTAACCGTAATTTGCGACCGTTCAGGTCGACGGTCAGTTGAAGAATGAACTGAAGAGTAATCCGCTCTGGACGAAACTTGATAGTTCGTAACACCCATGAACGTCTGGTCAGGATGCGGCGTGGGGGTGGGGGAGGGTATCCGGAACGTGTTGGACGCTTGAGTGATCAGGACGAAGCTTGGCGGGCAGGACGGCCACAAGCTCTACCTGTATTTTTTTTTACGATCCAGAACGGATCCGGACACTGCTGGAGAGCTGGAAGGGGTTCCCAGAGATCTTGTGGCCTGTATAACTCTCAAACGAGTGATCCAGTCTGGATGAAACTGGGTATAGTTGGCAACAGCACATGCTATGATGGATGCTCCGTTTACAGGACCGGAGAGGATGTGGTAACTTGGGGGTTGGATAAGGGTACTGGAATCTTGTTGCACGCTTAGATTGCGGTAACTGGGGGGTTGGATAAGGGTACTGGAATCTTTTTGGACGCTTAGATTGGAGGCGAAATCATGACAAAACTTGGAGGGCAGGACGGTCACAGCTATAGGTGTACTATATAAAAGTCCAAAATGGATCAAAGCAATCTGGGGATCATGTAGTGTGTATCACTCTCGAACGAGTGATCCCATCCGGATGAAACTTGATAGTTGGCAACAGCACATGCTCCCTCGAAGGGGTTCCCGAAGGTCTTGTGGCATATATAACTCTCGAACGTGAGATCCAATCCGGATGAACCTTCATAGTTGGCAACACCACATGCTCCAGATGTTCCATTTACAGGCCATTGCCAGATTCTACAACAGTGAGGGGAGTTGGGAAATAAATAACACGAAGGTTCAAGGTCTTGGCAAGGGTCCTCTTCCAGCCACAGCCTGATTTATTGGTTTCGAGTTTTTTTTGGTGTTTGTAATCACAGTCAGCTTCGGCTGAGTAAGTATTCAAGTAGAGGAAAACGCTCCAGAAATTATGTTGTCGCTCGTAGCAACGCGACCCATGGCTATATTATGTGACAATAAGCTGGCACGTTTCATTTAGGATCATTAGGTTTGGGACTTTAAACTCTTTCCCTTTATGGGTTTGTCTTTAAGAGATGTAGGAACGTATGTAGGTAATCGCATACACAGATTCGAACCTAGATGTCTCACTGGAGAAACCTTAGGAAGAAATTAGTATAGTAATCAAGTATGGTAATTCATCATTCTGGATAATTAATAAGGAGAGTCAGTCGGTATTTGGGAAGTAGTGCATCTACAGTAAGATAGGACGTTGGGCCTCAGAAAATATTATTGTTGTATTTTATTTGCCGCGTGGTGTATTCTCCTTCATTACCGTCCAGTAAGGTCTGGCCAGGCGACTACGCTTCCACTTGCCGTCAGTGGTGCTGTTTTATTTGGTTTCAAAATGAGGCCCGACCTTCTTGGTCCTGGTTTGTCTACGAGGCTCCGACATTGGAGTCATGGACATTTAAATTTGGATCGACTAAACGCAAGAAAGGAAAGGCATGCTTAACGAGAAAAGTAGGCAAGCGCACTAAAACCAGGAAAAGCAAACTAGAACGAGGAAAGATGCACCAGAACTGGAGGAATGGAAACACTGGCAAGCTGCACCATGCCTTTCCTCTGTTTAGTATCCTGTGAGGGGACGACAACTTAAATATTCAAAGTTCAAAATTTCTTCATTCGTTTTAGTATTCTCTCAGGGGCAGGTAACTCACATCGTTAGAGTACCAAAACCAGGAAAGGAATGGTGAAATTGAATGTTAGCTGCCGGGTCGATCACTGGACTCGAAGGATGTTAAATGCCTATCCCTGACAGTAGACTAGAACGAGGAAACAAATGGGGAACTTTAAATATGTATGTTGCCGACCCCTCAGATGATACTAAACAGATGAAAGGCACGGTGCAGCTTAACAGTTACTTATCTTTCCTCACTTTAGTTTGCCTTTCCTGGTTTTAGTATGCTTGCCTACTTTTCTCACGCATCATGTCTTTCCTTTCCTTTCCTGCTTTAAGGAGTTCCCTTCTAAATTCAATTCAAAAAAAATTACTTCTGTTTTAATTTTACCGTACATTTCCCCAGGGACGTCACGACTCGGGGGGGGGGGAAGAGGTACCTCCCCCCCCCCCCTCCCCGAATGTTGTCGGTCAGGCGGTAAAAAATAGCCGAGTCGGCGCGAAGCTCCACTATTTTTTGGAAAAACAGTCGACTTTTTTCTTGAAAACATTCGAATTTTTTTTTTTAAACAGCCAGCTTTTAGTAAAAATAGTCGATGTTTTCTTTAAAATAGTAATTTTTTTAAACTCAGCCGATTTTTCGTCAACATAGCCGTTTTTCTCAATACTAGTCGTTTTTTATCTTAAAAAAAAAACAGTCGGTAAAAATATCCAGTCGGTCCCAAAAAAAAACATTTTGGCTAGTAAAGCCTCTGCATGTCCCTTGTATAAAGCGCCATACGTTTATTATCTGTTGCTGATGTAGCTTAGTTTTTGAAAAACATAAGTTAGGGTTTGCTAAAATGAATTCTTTGATCAATCGTAAGTTTAATTCTAGTATAAGACTGATACCTATAAAAAGGCCTGTGTTTTGTTGTGAGTTTTATTTTGTTGGTACATGAAGCAATGACAGACAAATCTAAACTAAATGAAAAAAGATGAACGAAACAGACACCCAATTTCGCGTTACAAGCTTGTGCATATATCGTTGAAACTCTCTCACCTAACCTAACATCACATCACACCCTGTCCTTTCTTTTTTAGTCAATTTTACTGTTTTTACTGTCCTGCTAAGATTTTGTTTGTCCATTGTTTGTAGTTCACTACTCTTTCTTTTCAGGGATTAAAAAATAATAAATAAAAGTGAAAATAAAGTGGACCAAAACCGTTGAATCATCCCACTGACCCATTGAGTCACCTCAATAAGTCCGGCAAGGAAGGACAATTGCGATTTAAAAAAAAAAAAAAAAAACAACGTACGGATGCATTTCCCGTATTCTCGTTGTCTTCCACGCGGGGATTCCCCAGGAAGCGACTCCTTTTATCAAACGGCTCTCGTCGACTTCTTAAAGAAAGTCTTTGATTCATGTGGGCCGGAAAGTGGGAGACACCATGATTTTTCGACGGGTCAGATTTTATGAACACACCATTACCTTTGTTTTCCCCAAAATCCTAACGGTAGCCAACGTTATCCACAAATTACTTGAACACAATTCACTCCTGAAAGCCAATCCGCCATTACGATTAACTAGTCATTAATCTACTGGCGCTGGTCAAAAGATTACGAAAACCTTCGAGAAGATCGAGTGGCGAGTAAGAGGATTAAAATGTGGACGTTATAGGAAATTATATCAACATGTGGACGTTTAGATATGTCGGAAGAAGAAATCATCGGCCAGTTTGGCATTTGTCAAATTACATTTTCTCCTGGAATTGTAATTGTCAAATTACAAATCTTCTGGAAATTCAGGTGAATTCCCGGAAATCTCTCAGGAGGCGGTTGATTGCTAATGATCACTTACTTGCTGCTTATGCTCGATATGGCTACAAATCTCGATTCCTGCTTGGATCGCATTGAATAAGTCTGTATTCGATGGAGGTTAGCGTTTAGCTGAATTTTGTGATGAGAGCGCTCGTGTTTTCCGTTTTGTTTGTTTGTTTGTTTTTCTTGTTTTTTCTTCTTTTTTTGTGATATGCCGTAAAGGTGGATTATGAAGTTAAATAAATAAATAAATTTGTTGGTCTCGGAAGCTGAACATTATTTAGCTCAGTTTCAGAACTTCAAGAAATCAGTATAACGAATTTAGTATAGCTTACGGCGTTTCTTTATTGTGATCTAGTTTACATCCTTAATTCTTTGGACTTACGGGAATTAACAAGACAGAAAACAAAATACTTAAAGAAATCGATAATGTAAATAATTAGTTTAATTTTTCTACACATTTTCCATATGCCTACACATTTTCCATATGCCTGCTACAATAAAAACATTTTGTTTGGATCCAAAGTCAAAATATGATTCCATCCTCCCCATATCGGGCGCTTCTGACCCGCGCCGCTAGATTACCCAGCGGTCGGATCGGGTCGTGGCTTCATCTTGGGTCTTGGGTGTGGAGGGGGGGGGGGTCTAGAGGTTGCAAGTGCTAGAAGGCTTATGACATAACTCCCTTAAGGGGCGAGGTATTTTTACTGGCCGACAGGTCATTTTTACAGACTTTTTTTTTTTTAAGTAACTGCTTTTACAAAAAATCGCGGCGCTTTGCGGCGACTCTTTTCTTTTTTATCGTCTGTCCGACCTTTTTGGGGGGATGGGGGCTGTCAACCTGTGCGTGACGCCTCTGTTTACAAGCCCTACTGAAAGTCATTGAGATCATGCTGATTCAAAAACAGGTAGCCTACTGCCATAAAATCTGTTCCTGCGTCAAAAAATATTGTTTCTAGAAGAATCGAAGAAATTGCAAGTGATATTGTCATTGAGGTTGCGAACTAAGCTAACGAAAAAGTTTGCGATGTAGCTTGATGAAAGCACGGAGAACATCAAAACCAAACACAGAAACAGGCTAACTGTAAGGTCCTTACTTCTGCCCTTTGTGCGGGATGATTGATGAAGATGTAGAGCATTTTATTTGTGATTGTGAGGGTTTAAGGTATCTAAGGGAGGAAATTTTTAGGGTGGGTTTTTTCTCGAGGGAGGAACTTGTTAGAAAATTAAAAAGTAAACATTTTGGGGATTTAAAGAGATTTGGAAGATTCCTTCGGATCGCTCTGTCATATCGGGAAGGTGTTTTGTAGGTTTGTTATTGTTGTTGTTTTGTTGTTATTATTTTGTATTTGCCATGGCCCTTGTGGCTTTTTAGCGCAAATAAATCTATCTATCTATCTATCTATACCACTAACGACGTCGAGTCGAGATTTGACAAATTTTTGTCTACGAAGCAGCCTCTAGTGATTGCCTCATTGGTTTTGTACATATTTTTACACATGTGTGCCTTGTCATTTATAATAAGAACTATCGTCTTTTTCACGTTCTGAAAAAGGGGGTACGCAATCCTTTAAACATTGATTAGGGGTACGCGGTACGGAAAAGGTTGGGAACCACTGATCTAGGGCAATTGACTTTCCTACTTCCAAGTTTCAACCCAATAGATCCACTCGTTTGGTTCCTACACGTGCCACACCTCCCCCTCCTACTCCCTTTACCGCAGCCGAGTCTGGTTGGGAATCCTAAATGGATCATCTAAATTTTGGGGGAACTTCTGGTACCCCCCCCCCCCCATGTGGTCGGATCAGGTTCCAACACCGAAATAAGTCATCTAGGGCATATGATATCTCTACATTTCAAGTTTCATTAAAATCCCTGTACGTGTTTAACCCCTATGCGAGCCACAACATTTCCGAGACTGTTTTGCTTGTCTATATAGGTCAATCAGTTCTTATCACCCATAAAGTTTCACACGAATCGGATCACCCATTCGCAACTTACGGAAGTCAGTAGTTTCCGGATTCCCCTTCCCTCAACTCCCTCAGAGATGGTCGGATCCAGGAACACAAGTTTTCCTAGGGCATTGTGTCGGGTCCGTAAGTCATTAATGTGCCTGCAAAGTTCCATTGTCCATCAGCCGGAATTCTGGCAAAGACCCTCCAACTCCCCAAAAGAGCCTCGCTACGATCTGGTTCTGTCAATTAAGTATTTAGGGCTAATGCTTGTTCTTCGCACTAAGTTTCATCCCGATCTCTTCACTCTAAGTGTTTCCAAAGATTTCCGGCTCCCCCCTCTAACTCCCCCAATGTCAACGGATCCGGTCCGGATTGAAAATGGGACGTCTGAGGCACGAGGTCTTTCTTAATAACAAGTTTCATTTAATCCGATCCCCCATTCAATAGCTCAGCTTGCCACTAGATTCCGAATTTCCCATCCCTCCACTCCCCCCACGATGGTCGGATCGGGAAAACTACATTCTCTGGTCAATCTGTTTGGGTCCCTCACCAAGTTACATCGTCTGAGCACACCAGGAAGTACCAAACTCGCGGCATCACTAGAAATTCGAACCCCCTCCCCAAACTCCAGCATAGTGACCTGATCCGGTCCGGTTATGTGATTCACGTATTTAGGACTTGTGCTCGTTCTTCCCACCAAGTTTCATCGCGAATCCTCCACTCTAAGTTTTTCCCAAGATTTTTGTTCCCCCCCCCCTCCAACTGTCGCTAATGTCACCGGATCCGGTCTGGATTTGAAACGGGACGTCTGAAACACGAGGTCTTTCTACAGATCAAGTTTCATTAAGATCTGATCACCCATTTGTATGTTAAAAATGACTCACCTTTCCGGATTCCCCCTTCCTCCACCCCACCCCAGATGGTCGGATCGGGGAAACGACTATTCTCAATTTAATCTGTTCGGGTCCCTGACACGCCTACCAAGTGTCATCGTCCTAGCACATCACGATGTACGGGACTAGCGGGATCAGTAGAAATCGGACCTCCCCCCAACTCTGTCACAGTGAGCGGATCCGGCCGAGGACTTGTGCCTATTCTTTCCACCAAGTTTCATCCCGATTTCTCGACTCGAAGCGTTTCCCAATATTTCCGGTTCCCCCCTTCAACTCCCCCCCCCCCAATGTTACCCGGATCCGGTCCGGATTTAAAATCGAACGTCTGAGATACGAGGTCTAAGTTTCATTAAGATCCGATCACCCGGTCATAAGTTACAAATACCTAATTTTACTGGATTCCCCCTCCCTCCACTCCCCCCAGATGGTTGGATCGAGAGACTGGCTATTTCTTATTTAATCTGGTCGGGTCCCTGATATACCCTTTCTAGTTTCATTGTCCTAGCTGATGCGGAAGTGCCTGATTTAGCAAAACCGGAACCGACAGACCGACGGACGGACAGAAACTGCGATCGCTATATGGCACTTGGCCGAAGGGCAAGTGCCATAAAAATGTGTTTTTTCGTCTGTTCGATATCCATAGATAAGATGATGGAATCGATTTCGTCGATTGAACTTTTTTTTTCAGATTGTGGCACATGTTTGCACCTGTCCGTCTATGCTTGAAATTTTACCCACTGCGAAGGTAAGCCATTTCCGAAAAATGAACTAAAAACGGCACATTCCTTGTGAGACATATCTTAACATGATTCTTCAGCCGTGACTTTTCTTAGTCCCTTTAATCCTGGAAACTAAGGCTTTTCTTAAATTCAAATTACCCGCGTATGAATTCTGGTGTCGTGCAAGCAGCGCGCCTTCTGAACATTAGTACTAGAGCCTCGAGAAAAAGGAAAAATCCCGTAGATGGGTCAAAATATTTCATTGTAATCAAATATAAGATGAAAAAATAAGCTGCCTTTTCAGTGAAATCTTCAGGACTATCAGCAGAGAACTGCGAACGTGCACCTAATTTTTTTTACATTTTGAATTTCCAAACATTTTTTATTTCCAAAACTCAATAGATCTGAAGAACCTCACCTGAGCACATAGAAATCCACATGAAGGCGAGAACTATTGTTATCATATCCATTGGGTCCTTTTATTCATATCCACATTTTATGAATCCGATTCTTGTCTTTCTCCATACCATTCAATTATCTTCCGGTCTCAGAAATTCAGTAGCACTCTCTATCGCACCTCTTGTTTCACTGGAGATAGGAGAAGCTACGGGAAACTGGCATTATCGTTTGGCGCATTCCAACTTCTGGCCCCCGGGGAAAGACCGTAAACGGACTACCAAAACAAAAGGGCAGGCGATGCCGATCTTGAGAAGTTCCGTCAGACCAAAGGTCTGTTTTCCACTAGTTATTTGACGACTGTCTATAAGATCTTGGAAGAAAAAAAAAATCCACAGCTTCGATATACCCAAATAATGTATACAACGGATTCGTCAGCTACGATTCTTCATGAGCGATATTTTGGCCCTTCTTGGCAACGGTCCTCGTCAGGCTGTCAATTTTCTGGGTCAACATCGGGGAAGGAAACAAACCATTAATGCTGAGACTCGTAGCTGACGTATCCGTTGTATACATTATTTGAATATGTGTTTCAGAGTCAGCTTGGGCTCAAAGAATATTTATTAGATATAATATGTAAACAATCGATTTGATTGGCGGCTGTTCCTACATGCCTGAAGCACTTCTGGAGGTGCAGGAGTAAATAAGGTCTAAGGTAAGGTAATCAATTTGATTGCAACAATAAAAGTAGTAATGGGCCTCAATTGAAAAATCAGTGATAAATAGAAATGTGAAACACGAATAAAACATGAAAGACGAGCCTCTTCTCGCTGTTCCGTGATGCATGCAAGCAGTGGAGAACACGAAGGTAAATATGTGTAAAATTGACCTGTCTTAATTGTTGATTGAATTATTTTACTGATAAGCTGAGTGCTGGAAGCGCCTTCATTTGAACACTGAAATATCCAAAGCTTTTCTTTATATATTTGAAGATATTAAGGATTAAATCATTTAAATATCTAACACCTTTGCTTGTCGCCTCTATCCTATATTTCCGCGACGACGGGATTTTCAAATTCCTTCCATGAGCTTACCGAATCATCAGTGAATAATTAGTAGACTTATGTCATTTCTGTGATTTTCGGATTGTAATGTCACCTTTCTTTTTATTGTCTGTATTGCTTCAAAGTGGTTACCATTTAGGATTATTTCATAAATCTTGTCTCGCCCACACCGTTGAACAGAGCAGAGGATGGGTTTGTTTCGGGGGGTGGGTTCCAGGTTTGAATATGTAACTCTAAGATTAGTTCAAACACTTGATGCGTGAATGTGGGTAATATGGCGGCCCTAGGATGATCGAACATTTTCGGCACGCTGCCAAAAATTACTTAACTTCGATTTTTCCATTCGATCCTGACAGACCGATATTTGTTCAGTGAAGTTACTTTTCGTTATTATTGTATCTCTTGGCACAGGAAGCTCCAGAAAACAAAAAAAAACATACACTTTGTTATCTGGCCAATTATACACGTAAAGGACTCGTCGAACCCTGGCAGTACTTATAATTTGAATGCAACCTACTTCTGTAACTGCACTCATTAATTCTTAAACTCGGATACCCAAAATTCATGTTACAATCTAACTCACTAACGATACCTCACTATTTTGGCACTAGCTTCGATTCAGTAGTTTCCATGCGCATTATGTTCCCAATGAGTGTTTGATTATCATGCTATTGATACATAAAACTGGTTTTCTGAATTTTGCCGAATTGTTGCTTGAAGTCAATGGGTCTGGGAAAAAGCTTAAAGTAGCCAAAGCCGTGGATACTGTGTTAAGACCAGAGCTTATTTTTACGGTATTCAGATAGTTTTCAACATTGGAGCATAAACAGTAAATATTGCGAGCTCTTGTTTAAAACATTTGGTAAAATGCAGCATCAAAAACTCGAGATAAACTTTTCCTATCAGTTTTTTTTTGTAAACTAACAGAAAATCGTTCTCGCGTTTTGAGCAACCATTTTTAACAAAACTAGAGCAAGAAGCTCATATGGCACTTGCAAGGCTGGGTCGGAGGATGTACGAATTCGTCAATTCGTGGGATTATTATGATTATCTGTATGTATTTATATATTTATTGCCCATCATAAATGTAAGAATACAACGTTGATGGAGTGATAAAGAAAGAAAAGAAACCAATAACTTCTGACAGATACAAACAGAACAAAACGAGAAAAAAAATCAGATAAGGGCAATCTTATACAGGGACAGACACACGGTCAACGAAGGACCATTTCGAAGGTGCTTACTCCAGCAAGCTGCTTCAGATGTCTCTCGTTTCTTTTCTCCGCCGCGGACACTGGGCTAGCAACTCCGTATCGCGAGGATACGGAGCTGTTGTTAGTCCAGGAGGCAGCCGTAGCAAATATTTCGCATACTTGTAGAAACACTTCCGTATGTCCTTAATATCCAAAGCAGTCAAAAGAGACCAAAATGGTGCAAGGACAAGCAAATGCTGTACAACAAATGCGTTATACAAGCTAGCGAGGATACCGCGGTTAAATTTGAACTTTAATACAACTAGTAAACCGTACGCTTTCCTAGATTTACTAGCAAAAATTCTTTCAGGAGTTGGCACGTGTGCGAAGATTTGACCCAATCGGTAAACCGAGATACGTGTTTCACCCAGTTTTGCTCTCAATTAATCCGAAGACCAATACGTTTATACTCGCTATCGAGGATTCGAAAATTTAACTCAATTCCTGACGATGTTCTACTGATATCGAGGATGTCGTCCGCATAATTAGCTAGCGAAACATCAATACCTTTAAATATACATGTGGTTAGAACTTTTTCTTGCGGGTCAGTGACAGTATTATTAAACAGGGGCGGAGAAGTAACAGCACCGTGTCTGATACCTCTTTTTTTTACTGGAATTGGAGCAGTAAGTTCCACTGTACCAGGTGAAATGGTGACCTTTACTCTGCCATTTAGCTTTTTGGGATCCCAAAACGTAAGTGGAGGGATACCTATGACATCGCAAAAGTTGTCCGTCTGTCCGCACGAACACTCGAAGGGATCGAGATAGCTTGATGAAACGTAGTGGGAGCATCCTTTGGGTCACAGTACAGGTCAAGTTCGAAGATGGGCTCTGTAGCCCTATATTTGAGGGTGAAGGAGGGGTTTCAAATTAAGGGGCAAATAAAATATTTTTCGAAAGCTATTAAGATAGTTGATTTAGAGGTAGGAGACATGCTGAATTCGAAAATGAAATTTATTTTCTTGCCGGACAAATAGTTCACCCGGAATCCTGCGTAAACCGGAAAATTTGTGAAAAGTAAAAGTTTAATATGAAGATAATTAGAGGTTAGATTTAGGGGTAAGGAAACATGCTGAGCCCGAATATGAAATTTATTTTCTCGTCGGACAACTAGTTCGGCCGGAATCCGGCCAAAACCGGAGAATTGGTTGAAGTCGGGCAGAAGTAAGGAAGGAAGGAGATACTACGTAGGCTATAGGGTAAACCATATGCTGAATCCATATTTGAATATTTGACAGCGCAAAACGGATATCTGAATATATCTGAACTTGTTGAAATTCGCTTTGCACTGTCAAATATTCAAATATGGATTCAGCATTGGTCTTAACCTGTTTGTAAATGTTAAAAGTAAAAATGTTTAAGAAGTCTGTTGAAGACCGAGTATCTACAAGACCGAATTGTCGGGAGCAAATATTAAAATTTTGGGATCTCATCGAAACCTTTGGTCTTGTTATACATATCAGGCATCGCTTTGGTGACGGAAGTATTTACTCCACGCTTACAAGCAGTCAAAAAATTATGCGATTGTATACCCGAATCGAAGGTTGCAGATAAGTCTAACCAAGCAATGTATAATACCTCATTATTTTCATGAGCATGTAGAAAGTAAATTGGCAACCAAATGATGAACACGGTCGCGCACTACTCCTTTCTTGAAACCAAATTGGTTATCCAGTATAGAACACTTGTCAGATATCTCATCAATAATTAATAGCTGAAAAACTTTGCACAACACCGGTGATACCGCAATCGGCCTAAAAGAAGTACACAGGTGGGAGGGCTTTCCCTTTTTTAATTACTGGCGTTATTACTCCAGTACTGAACAAATCAGTAACTATACTACAACAGAATATCTCTGAAAGAGCTAAGTCAGATGCTCAATCAGAAGAGGAGACCAACACTCGATATGCTTCACACAGAGGCCATCATTACCACGCGAATCCCTTGAGATTCTCTATAAGAGACATATGTAAGCAAATCTCTTGAGAAAAGAATGATCACGGGCACTTAGAAATCACGAGAAAGTTGTGTTCCTTGTTAGTCAATCAGAAAAGTCTTTTGAACAAACGACACATTCTATATTCCCCACGGGTTGATGATCATTCGTGTCTCAAGGGTTTTCCTTTCAGACGAAAAAACATCACACGGAACTGAAAATCTTCACATGAAAAAATGTTCGGCAACGAATACATTTTCTTGGTCACGACGGCCCCATTGCCGTTTGTACCTCAAGGGTTTTAATTGAAAATGCAGGAAACCTGTTCTTAATTGGTCATATTCGCGTTCAGCGCTTCCAAGCGGACTAGTTTCTGTTAGTCCCCCTATTCCTCGCCGTCAGCACTTGGATAAGACATAGTAAAATAGATCCACAGGTTAGTGAGTAGAAAACATGTCATCTGTGTCCCAGGTTATGGAGGCTTTTGCATATGTCTCAGCAGCAGAAAGTGAAAGTGACCAACTACCCTATGGATCTGACGTTTACTATGTCTAAACAAGTGTTCGTTATGAGATAATGGGGGACTAACAGAAACTAGTTCACTTGGAGCGCTGAACTGTAATCAGGCCAATTATAGTCTCCAGCGTCTTGCGCATCAGCGGCGTCACCCACCCGCCGGAAACTAAAAGAATACATTTGTAAGCAAAACCTTTGAGGCATAGACGATCATGGGCCCCTGAGGAACATCAAATGTATCGTTTCGTTTGGCCAAAGCCACTGATGGTGCATCGTTCCTCTTTTTAGTAGCTTGACTCCTGTGCAGAGTTCCCCTTTTAGGCTGTCGTTTACTTTTTTAGTACGCTTTCCCGTTTTAGTACTTGCTCCTCCTGCAGCAAGCCTTTCCGTTCCGTTCCCTCCTCCCTCTTCTTCGGTCACAAAACTTTAGTAATACAGCGACTGCCTAAGATTGTGTATATAGCCACCTTTTGAAGCCAATGAGACGTTTCTAGTTTTATGGGCGGGACATGGTAATGATGAAGAAGCAATCGGGCGACTCATTACTAAAGTATAGTTCTTATGGTGAGTAGTGTGTGGGGTCAAAGGAAGTCCTGTTTCGAGTCTTGTTGAGATTCATGGATGGATGGGGAAATGAGGAGCCTAAGGTTGGGAGGGGGGCGCCCGAATTTTGACGACGAAATGTCAAATGGAGGGGAAGCAGGACTTTTCGTTTGTCAGATACCGTATATACAGTTGCTACATTAACATAAGTAAATAGCCTGCGACTTACCATGACTTTCCGCATGTCAGCTGAGGGTGAACTTCAAAGTATAAGATATTAAAACGAATGAAATGGCAATGGAAGTAGACTGGAATTATATTTATCGGTTCAACGGGTTCTTTGAGGACTTGGGTTTCTTACGGATCTTAAGACAGATTAGGCAAGGTACAATTTTATAATTTAATACCTCCGGAGCATGGGAATTTTGAGATGGGGGAGCTCCAGCCTCAGAATTATACTGTTTAAAAATGGACAAAAAATACAGCAGTTCAGGTAAAACTTTGTACGGATTAAAAAAAACCCATAAACATGGATAAGATTAACTAACAGTAATGCCCCCCCCCCCCCCCTTGTCATCCCTTGGTTATGCTCTTGCTACAGGCCAAGGCAAAATTGGTATAGCCGGTCTTCTGACCCATGAGATGAAAGTCGACGTCGACGCAGGGGAAAGTTTCAGGAAATTTTGTGATTAGAGCGTCTTCTTGGGATCCCAAATAAAGGTAAGGGCAGGATTTCATATCGTAGATATGCTCGGTGGTCGCAAGTGGTACTTCCAGATGTGCTAGGATGGTGAAAGTTGGCTTGATCATTAGAGACTTAACAATATTGGCAAAGAAATTGTCACTTCCCAGATCCAACCATCCTTCAAAGCATTCACTTTAACCTCAAAGTACAAAAAATACTCTGAAGAAAAATACACATTTTCATGATCCCCATGAGCCCATGATCATTGTTGCCTCAAGGGTTTTGCTTACAAGTAAATTCCGTCTCGCATCATCATAGCCAAGTTACAAAAATTAAATACTTTTTACCAAATGGTACATTCTATTGATTTCCAAGGACCCAGGATCATTTTTGTCTCAAGGTTTGATGATATCAAATCCAATAATTGACAAATTGCATCCTCTTACCCAGCCAAATTGCAAGTGCCATATGAGGTTCTAGCTCTTGTTTTGTAACAGCCGCAGAGGTCAATTTTTGTTCGACGTCCAGTTACAGGCAGGGTTGCCAAAGTGACACTTTTGGTGTCATTATGACACTTTCTGGAGTCTGTGAAACTTTCCACACTTTCAGGGCAGAGTGTGCACTTTTATCTAAAATTACACTTTTGTTAACTTTCTGAGCTTTACTAATATAATGTCACGGACATTTACATGTCTGTAGGCAAATGAGCTCCTTGAGTGACCGCCTGTCTTGTCCAGTAGCGGAAAGGTGCTTTGTCGTTACATTTGTAGAGTTTAGAGCGTCCTAAGCGTCCTTTTTCTGATAAAACAAGACCAAAGGTTTCGATGGGATCCCAAAAATTCAATATCTGATCCAGACAACTGGGTCTTGTCTTAGCCAGATCCAGTCATCGCCAGACTCCTTGAACATTTTTACAATTAAAATTCAGAAACAGATTAAGGCCAAATAGCTAATCATCTGAGAAAAACTTCCTGCCACTATCGCCAATTTCCCGATTTCGGCCAAAATCCAGACTATTTGTCCGGCGAAGAAAAGAAAGCTCAAAAATGAACTCAGGGTATCTTCTTTCCCCACTAATGAACATCTAATCAACTTCAAAGAAAAATTTAACTTAGAACAAATTTTCCGACTCCAGCCGGGTTCCGGTCGAACTATATGTCTGGGTAAAATATGATTGTCACTCAACTGTCTAATCAACTAGAAATAAAACTTTAACTTCTACCAATTTTCCGATTTTGGCCGGATTCCGGGCGAACTACATGTCCGGATAGAAATTATTTTCACATAAGTGTTCACCATGTCTTCTTGCCCTAAATCGAACATCTAATCAACTTCAACTTCAACTTTTAATTTTAACAAACTTTCCGGTTTGGGCCGGATTCCGGGCGAACTACTTGTCCGTCGAGAAAATTGTTTTCACCACCGTGTTCAGCGTGTCTTCCTACCCCTAAATCGAACATCTAATCAACTTAAAATAAAACTTTTACTTTTAACAAACTTTCCGGTTTGGGCCGGATTCCGGGCGAACTACTTGTCCGTCGAGAAACTGGTTTTCACCATCGTCTTCAGCATGTCTTCCTACCCCTAAATCGAACATCTAATCAACTTAAAATAAAACTTTTACTTTTAATTTACTTTCCGGTTTTGGCCAGAATCCGGGCCCCATAATCGACTATCACATTAGCTGTTTCAAAATATTTTGTTTGCCCCTTAATTTGAAATCCCTCTCCCACCCCTAAATGTAGGGCTACAAAGCCCATCTACGAACTTGACTGGTCCGACGACCCAACGAATCCTCACACCAAGTTTCATCAAAATATCTCATTCCCTTTGAGAGTTATCGTGCTTACAGACGGACGGATAGACGGACGGACGGACGGACAACTTTTCGATGTCATAGGTATCCCTCCACTTACGTTTTGGGATCCCAAAAAGGGAAGCAGAGACCCCGGCACTACCGACTTTTATCATAAAATGCACGTGTCGCAAAACAAAAATGACGAATTTCCACACAGAAGTCAGTAATATTTGGATGTGGTTGTACCTGTGTTAGAAGACAAAAAAGACTTGGGACGTCTGAAAATGATATATTGTTTTGCAAAAGGAAGATCGGATAATTAAAATTACAAACCTTTCGACCTACCAACGCCTCTGTTATTTGTCATGAGTTAAAGATTTAAAATTTTGAGAGTTTCAAGGAGGTCTCTCCCCATACACGGGAAGGGCCTCACCATTTACGGTAGCTACTGAAATGCGGGGAGGCGCTCCCTGATTTGTAGCTAGTTCTCTAGACTCCGACCAGCTTTGAAAACCAATAGTTCAATATCCACTTGAAAACACAAAATTGAAGGACGGATTTCGAAAATCGTCACTTTAATTGGAGCAAATACTGACACAAATTTTGAAAACTTTCACTTAGAAACACACCTCAGATTTCAACAGGTTGAACGGTGAAATGCTCCCGTCGCGGGCTGTGGCATCCCTGTGTATTTACTTGGTAAAAAACTCGAAATGGAAAGACGGATTTCGAAAACCGTCACTATAAAACCGAATTTGGATCCGAGCAAATACTGACACGAACTTTTAAAACTGTCACTTAAAAACACACCTCAGATCTCAAGAGGTTGAACGGGGAAACGCTCCCGTCGGTGCCTACTGCACCCCTGCGTATTTGCTTGCTAAAAACTTCTCGAAAGTGAAACTTTTTTAGACACTTTTCGAATTTCTAAATGACACCGAAAGACACTTCTGAGCTAAAAAGTGACACTCTCGGCCGAAAATATTTGGCAACCCTGGTTACAGGTCCAGATCGGAGCCACTGTGGGATAGTTAAGAGTGCGGGACTCTTGAAAATTGTGTTACGGATCTTGAAAGACCTTGAAACACAGGACTATCCATCTTCTTCGATGGAGTTCTGGAGAGAGCCATTCGACCTTGACAATGCGAACCTTAGCTGATCTCTCTGATGCTACCTTCCATTGTTTTTTTGTTAACTACTTTATTTCTGTCCACAAGACCATAACACCAACAAACAAATATACAGTAAAACAGACACTGAACAAAAATACAAAAGAAATCTACCCCATGCAAAAGATATTCAGGAGGATACCCTTCCATACGTGTAGGGCATAGAAAATGGGTAGGGGAGCAAAAGCCACAAATTATTATCACAGTCTTTTAACCGGCAAAACATTAGCTTTGCTGCGCAGCTCCTTCAGGGTAGCAACTCTTTCCTCAACCATTGCAAGTACCATCTGAGCTTACGCCTCTTTTTCAGTTTGAATATGACCTTCCACGTAAGCCATCATTCAATTTATCCTCTCTTTGTTCTGGATACGGCTCCTCATCTCTATTGCCATGGCAGGCCTTTCCCTTATCTTCCTAAATGGTTCAAGCGCCTTTCCATTAAGGTTTCTATGGTCACGTACATGATTATTAAACAGGTTAGCCTGAGACGGAACTTTGAGTTAATTAAGAGTGAAGTAAGAGGCTCGGTAAGACGTACCGCATGAGATTTCCATTTGAATGAGGAAATAACATTCAAGAATAATATTCCTGTTACTGAGAGTTGAGCAGTGTGTATTCGGCGTGTATAGCCTATATATCTATATACAGAGGCAGTGCAAGCAGAGGCGTTACTAGCCAAAATGCTTGGGGGGGGGGGGGCAAGGTATTTCCCGATTGGCAGGTCATTTTTTACAGACTGTTCTGGCAGATAAGAACTTGTTGCCGATTTTAAGAAAAATAAGAAAAAATTGACTAATTTTACCAGAACCGACTGTTTTAAAAATAATCGACTGTTTACAAGAAAAAACTCGACTGGTTTTACGAAAAATCGAGGCGCTTGGCGCCGACTCAGCTATCTGACAACATTGTCAGATGTTGTCAGATATAGAGTCCTAACGGCCCTTAGTGAAAGATCTGAAAGTACAATGGGCACAACTTATGTTCTACTTTTCATAAAATGCTTTACAAATTAAAAGGTCCGACCCTCCTAGGGTTGCGCTTCGAAAATAGGGATCGACTAAAAAGAAAGAGGCACGGCAAGGCACGGCACGACGTAGTATAGGAGGCACGGGTACTAAAAAGAGGCACAAAAACTAAAAGGATCCTTTCAGAGTGAGGGGCAGGAACAATGCTCCAACGTTCCTTCTTTTAGGATCTGGAGTTACGAAATCTCACTTACTTGTCTACTTCTACTACCTGCCAATCTCTTTCTATTATTCGTCTGATCCTCCGCCATGCGTGCAGTGCCGTGCCTCTTTTTAGTCAATCCCACGAAAAATGGATCGACTAAAAGGAGTCACGGCACGGCACTACATAGTGTGTAGGAGGCACGGGCACCAAAAAGAGGCACGAAAACTGAAAGTGTTCTTTCAGGCTTGAGCGTAAGGGGCAGGAACAAAGTTCCAGTTCTTTTATAATCTGGAGTTACGAACTCTCACTGACTTGTCTAATTCTACTACCTGGCAATCTCTTTTTATTACTCGTGCAATCCGTTTTCTTCTTATCGCTTGTCATTACCTCTTCGCCGTCTTGGCGGAGACGATTTAGTCGTCTAGAAAAGTGGTTCCAAACCGGTGGTTCGCGTACCCAAAGGGGTACGCGAGACCCTTGCAAGGGGTACGCAAAAGTACCACAAATTGATGTAGTCTGTAGCTCACCGAACCCATTTTGGGATCCCAAAACGTTAGTGGCGGGATACCTATGACATCGCAAAAATGTCCGTCTGTCTGTGAGCACGATAACTCTTGAAGGGAATGAGATATTTTGATGAAACTTGGTGTCAGGGTTCATTGGGTTAAGGGTGAGGTCAAGTTTGTAGATATTTAAAGGTGGGGAAGGGGGTTTAAATTAAGAGGCAAATAAAACATTTGTAAACAGATAATGTGATAGTCGATTATGGAGTAAGAAGTCATGCTGAACACGATGGTGAAAACCATTTTTTCGCAGGACAAGTAGTTAGCCCAGAATCCGGCCAAAAGCAGAAAATCTGCTAACAGTAAAAGTTTTATTTGAAGTAGATTAGATGTCCGATTTAGTGGTAAGAAGAGATGCTGAATCCGTGAATGATAATAATTTTTTACCTGGAGATATAGTTCGACCGGAATCCGGCTGGAGACAGGAAAATTTGTTATAAGTTAATTTTTTATTTGAAGTTTGCTTTCCCCAGTATTGGGGAAAGCAGATACGCTGAGTTCGTTTTTGGGCTTTCTTTTTTCGTCGGGCCATAGTTCCGGAATTTGGCCGAAACCGGGAGATTGGCAGAAGTGGCAGGTAGTTTTCGTCAAAACAGGTATGACTTATAAACACACATGCTGAATCAATATCTGAACTTGGTTTTCTCAGATGATTAGCTATTTGGCCTTAATCTGTTTCTGAATTTTAATAGTAGAAATGTTCAAAGAGTCTGCTGAAGACTGGATCTGGCCAAGACAAGACCCAACTTCTGGATCAAATATTTGATTTCTTGGGTTCCCATCGAAACCTTTGGTCTTGTTTATTGTCGAAAGCCTAATATCACCAGAAGAAGACATCACTAGCCAAATTTTGTTTAGGGGCAAGGTATTTTTACTGACTGGCTTGTCATTTCTATCGACAGTTAAACAACAAAAAACTGTGTGTACGAAAAATTGCGGCGCTTCGCGCCGACTCTTTTCTTTTTAAGACCACTGGGAGGGGAGGGGGAGGGGGGTTGCCAACCCGTATATGATGCCTCTGATTACAAGCCCTAGAGAAAGTCAACGAAATAATGTTGATTCCAAAACAGCTAGCATGGTATCGTAAGTCTGTTCCTGTGTCAAACCAGAGGCGTCGCTAAGAGGGGTATGGGGGGGGGGACCCCCCCCCCCCCCTCGAAGAAAGAAAAAAACTAAAACGGGCGCTCGCAGAGCGCCTGACCACGAAAATTCAGCTCATCTGGGCGCTCACCCAGAAAAGCTGAATGGAGGACCTTCATTTGGGATCCGAAAAGGCTATCCGATCATACAGGCTTCCACAGAATTTGCCTGCGGCGCCTCATAGTATGCTCTATTTACTGGAAAGTCGCGTCATTTCATTCGGATTTTTAGGCTTGGAATTTCGGGGCTTGGGCCGCATTAAAAGCTATATGGATTTTGTTGCGGGGTAGTGAGTTTTGCCCCAAAAGAGTCATGGCCTACTTCAAAAATTTTGCCTGCGGTGTTCATTTTCGTTCTGTCTGATATACAATTTTGCGGATATAGTGCTTTGTTTCTTAGCTACTGCTTCTAACTGGTATGACTCTTGTGCCTGCCAGACATCTGCCAGTCATATATTTTAAGATACTCACCTCCCACGCCCAAGCCGTTCAAACCGCTTCTGAGCTCGGAGATACAACTTGGCTTCTAATCTTCAGTCTTCAACGCTAGCAGTTATCACGAGTTTTATTATCAAGAAAAATTGAAACGTGCTGCAGGGCGCCGGCAGGTGCCCAGCCGCCCCCCCCCCCCCCCGAGTTTTGGCTAGCGACGCGCCCCTGGTCAAACAATACTGTTTCAGGAAGAATCGAAGACATTTGCTATAATCGGTGGGACGGGGGAAGTAAATAGGTAGCGCGAGCAAGGCCCCCGGATTATGAAACCCTCCCGGAAGGCCACCCCTCCGCCCAGGAATTATAGCAGAACCATACAAGAAGAACAAATACCGGCAATTGGTTTTATTTACAAAAAGAAGCGAAGAATTAAAAAGATGAAAAGATAAGAGTGAATCACGGTATATCACTGAATTTATGCCCAATGAATTTACGCCTAAGCCTCGATAAGCACGTACGCAGGAACTCCCCCTCGCAAATCTACGCCGCTATGACCACCCTTGGTCCAAGACAGAACAGACTACTCAAAGGGAGCTAGGGCCGAGGCACGCCTTAGTTAATCTAGACCACTAGGCCCACCCTTGGTACCAGACAGCCTGAAAAACCGCAAGGCGCCCAGGACCCGTGCAAAGAAAGGCTTTGTCTAACTGATGTCACTTGCTGCTCCTAGAAATTTGCCCACTATCCAAAAAGAAAAACACTGAACCCAGATAACAAGACTCACAAAAGTTGTAGATCAAGAAAACACTATCGACTTATTCAGAGAGACAGGAAAATGAACAGAAATAATAATATAAATGATTTTTACTGACTTAAAAGTTACTGCTTATTTTTACTATGTACGAACACTTCATATGTGAAAAGATGGTTACTTTACCTACAAACTACATTCTTACAAGAGAACTGAACTCTTTGAAAGCCAAGACAAGTCTGCCGAAGGATTCTCAACACGAAACATACGAAAGCTATTGTTGTTGTTAGTTTGAGGCAACGTTGGCCTATCTGTGTTTACAGCTATATTTTTAAGAAGGTCTTGACTATACCTAGCCTATGTGTTTACAGTTTACGCTTCCGAGAACCTTCGCCACTCTGGTCTAGACGGATGTTTATGCACAGTATGGGAAATATTACTTTGTCGACAAAATAGTACAAGAAACGTATAGCTACTATTTCTGTCCTTGATCTTAAATAATTAATAGACGTAGTTGACTGATATTTAGAATAAGTCTTTAATCGAAGATTACAAGTTCCGGTCTCCTTTTAAATTTGACGGAGTCAAGAAACACTGATACAAACATATAGATATAAATTGCCGTTTGCTACAAAATCTTGCACTATCCTGATACCCTAAATGAGCACATCTACCCATAATTTCTGAAGAAATATAACATCATATCTAGTCGCCATCAATTACAATTTAATATAAGCCCTCTCTAGCTATTCGAAATTCCATCCATCTACCCAGCACCCTAAATGGATTCAAAATTATACAAACAAGGCACTCACTAGGATTACACATACGACCGTAAAATTGAACGCCCGATCTTGCGATCAAAACATCATAAAAACTGCAAATATGACAATGGACCTCATACAATTTAACTATTCGGGTTGTTTGTGAATGACTGATGAATGAATGAGTGTGATCAAGTCAAGTGAAAAGAAGAATGCATAATATTTTTTTTTTTCTTTTTGACGATTTGGATGACGAGGGGATAAGAAATATCGTATCCGATATACTTGCAAAAATAAATGAAGTTCTGGACAGCGACTGTTGTTTCTGCGCGTGGTTAAAGAAAACTTTCCAGCTCCAAAGTTGAGGTTGAAAGCCCCAAGTAGTAATTCGAACAGTGATGGTGTGTCGGAAATCTCACATCGCCGTTGCAGGAAGAATTCAATAAGTTTCGCTTGTCTTCTTCAGTGCCGATTGATTCAGTCGATCAAGGCCAAGCTCGTTCTGAAACCGAGCACTCTGAAATGATGCTCCCCAAAAGTAGGCTGAACTTGATTGGGGGCAGAAAAGTTGTGGAAAGCAACATTGCTTCTTTAGATGCTCAATTCAAAGGGCGAACAATCAGAATGGTCTTGACTCTTGCTAAACCTTAATACACCTTCACAAGAGCTTGGTTAAGCAAAGGAATCTGACGCATGAAGAATAAAATGTAGACTATGACGCTCACGCCAGAAGTGATCTGATCAGCCTCGATGACAGTATGTATAAGGATAATCATTTAATGAAATACTTGGGAAAACCAACTCGTAAAGCTGAAAGAACAAGCGGCTAATCATCCGTAATTCATCAAAGCAGTAAATCCTCCCAAAAATCGAAGAAATTCGGTTCGACTTGGATATTCGAGCTTTGTCAACCCAATTGTAGAAATGGAAATATTCGGCTGTGAAGAATAAGCATCGCCTTGAGAAGCGCTTAAACACGACACCAGTATCTAGTACACATCACTGAACAATGGCTTACCAGTAGTAGAACGGAATGTAACTATAGCAGTTACATACGTTGTATATAACGGTATTTTATAGCCAATTTGGAAGACCAAGAAAATAAGGCCATCAAGAAAAATCTGCACAAGCGTTTCACGCTTGCAGTAAAACGTGGAGCCGTCTATCAAACTGCAATTTTAACACACCAAGGTGAAGGAATCATCATTGAAAAATTCGAGGCATGTTGGATTGTTTTCATAGTTACAATGCAGTTTATTTTTTCTTATTTTTTTTTTTTCAGTTTGTTATTATATAGACAATATGATACATATAATATGTCGCAAGTGAAGCATGTTTTAAATGTGAATAGTTGTGTTCATGTAGTTTGTGTTATGCATGAGTTTTCCCGAAAAGTTATGGTCCAATTAATCATAGACATCGATTACAATCATTCTGTAATTACTTTCACAATTCCTTCGTCGTCTGTCTAACAAATACTAAATACTATACTTTGTTTTGTTTTGTTTTCTATGAAATAAAGCACTTTCCTAAGTACACACACGACATAAATCCTGCTTGTACGAACGAAGTGTGAGGCCTAAGAACTTGCAAAACACTAAATCATGTATAATATCTTAAATAAAGATAATATGTTTACTAGGTAAACCACACTGCGAAAACGCGTCACTTTGAATTAGGGAACATTTCTACTAATAACACGTTACAGCCACGCTCACAAACAAGACATACAACAACCATGGTTTTCTTTCTCTTACTTTTTTTTTGTTTTTGTTTTAAAACAAAAATTAATCTTTCATCCGAAATGCCTCAAAAGTGACACATCTCGCATCAAAGTTCTGTAGGGGATTTTGCAACGCACACGTAACAGGAAGGCCTCTGTTGCTCACCCCGAAGAAGCAACAGTCAAACCAGCACTCCTGTCTTTTGCTGTGAGGCTCCATTATTCTCGTGAATGGATCAACGAGACCGACAGCCACTGGATCTGGACAAATGGTCAGCGTCGTCGTCTTCACTTTAAATCGGTAAGTCTGTCTGCTTTTCATTCCCATTTCTGAAATCTTACTGTCTGTCGTGTATCTGTACCAATTGTTCTTTGTCAACAATATTTTCTTATAGTCAGTTTGTCAGTCACGCTTATCTCTGTCATACTTGCCTTGTTTTTATAAGGACCAACCTGTTGTGTAGGTCTCTACACATAGGCCTATTTCATTCCGCTTCAAAAATACTTCTTTTTCAAGAGCCTACCCTTTGCGGTTCTCTGCTTCGCATCTAATTTGTACAGAGGCCAAGAAATGAACATTCTTGTACAATGCTAACCGGACTCAACAGAACTGGACCAATATATTCTTTCCGTTTTACCCCCACGAGATAATTCCTTAATTCAAACCAAATCACCGGCCATAGACTCGAACTCCTTTGTTTTCTTTATTTACTTCGTTCACTTGTTTTATCGTTCTTTCTTGAGTTCATTTAGGCATATTTAATGCAGTTCAAAAATAGTGCGGACTAGCTTGGTACCGTGAGTTTCGTTCTTATCATTATAATTCACCTTAATATTCGCGTCCAGAAGAGTTCTGCCTGGAACTCTGTGGAGCAACACGAAAATACGCGCCTTATTCAGCGAATCATTTCATACTCAAAACTAGCCTACCTGACAGAATTTTGTCCCAATCACCTGTTATCTCAGGACAGGCGTGATCAAAAATTCTTTTGAGGCTTGGGTTGTATATTTTACGAATACCTAGCTTTTCACACGCATGCCGCGAAAAAGTTCGGAGTCTAGATTATTACCATGACCGGTTAAAAATGCACTGCGGCGAATTATAACAGGCAAAAATATAGTCCTACAAAATCTGTATATCGTTTCTGCACCAATGATGCGGAATAATCGCAAACAACATGGCCGGAAAGCATTTCCACGGCTATTAGGACATACCTGTTTTACTTACTCATAACGAAAACGGTCCAGATGCGTCTCTTGACTATAAGACGGTCCGAAAAATATTCTGGCGGCTTTGCCGCTGGAACTCGCGGGTTATTGCTCATTCATGAGGGATAATATCCATAAAATGGTCAACTTTGGTTGCCATACGCTCCCGTAATTTTCTCTTTCCTTCACTCAAATGTGAGGACCTTCATATCTACTTGAAGGATCAACCGCGGTCTTATTATTCAAATTGCCGCTATGCGCGTTAAATGTGAAACTTTCGTTCACCTGGGAACACCTCAGATCCCGTATTTTGACGTTTTATCAAAAACAGAACTAGTTATCCTAGTTCTTAGTCATTTAGTTCTTGCTACCCAACCAGGGACATACAATTTTCGTTGTTAGGACGTCCTATATTTCACACCCCTGTTGGTAGACTAAAAGAAGAGACTGCGGACTTGACCAAGTCCGAAACGTCATAGTCATCAAAGCTCTTTCGATTAGAGCACGCGCAATTAATAACTGACGAAATGCCTCGTCGGCTCAATATGTCGAGCTTTCTCTTGTTTCTAATTCGAAACAAAAATGTGCTTGCTAGCTAGTCAAGCATCATATTATTTGCCCCTTCACAAAAATCATCCTGAATTCATAAAATTAGGCCTATAATCCATCCAAATATATCATCATCATATTGATGATTAAAACCAAGACGTCTGGTATTCGCGGGGACTTTCAATTGCGGATTTTGGAACTAGCTGTGACATTCAGCTACCCTCCGCGTCACACTGCCGTCAGGGTCGGCAGTCCGGTAAATGTCATAGTGCTGCGAGCGGTCGGAATGGCATGTTCCTAGCCCATTACGCACTCCGGCTGGTGGCTGGATCCGTATCAGCCTGCATTGCAGAACCTGATTTCGCCACAAAAGTCTATTTCTACCGGTAGTTCTAACGGAAATGAGTCATATGACTCGATATTTACAGTGCCTACGCCACATTGGCGTAAACGTTTGCCCAACGACTTCATTAATTGTCTAGTATAATTCATTACACTTTTCCACGCTCAATAAAATCTGCAAAATAGATAGATCAAAATTTGGATTTTTCTTAGAGATATTTGGCCTTATATCTCCAAGAAGAGGATCCGTGACGTGGAAAGATCACGCGGGCAAAACTCCGCTTAATTTTCTGACAACTTAAAGGACTGATTCTGAGCAATTAATTCCGTCTTTGGACATGATAGTAGGTCAGGAAAGATATTGCAATAACACAGAACAACTGAACCTTTTGATAAGGGATCATGACATTTGAAAATAAGGCTCACCATTTTAATCTAGAGCCAAAACTGAAAGAAAATTCCCTTTTTCGATATCAAAGTTCTGGAACCGGTGATACAATAAATTTCACAGCCCACATAGGCGATTCCGGGTATATGATAGCGTACGGACTGTTTCACTGAACAATCCTTGTGACCTTGAAGTCAATCTATTCATCACTCACTTAAACCCAACACGAATTATCAAATTATTAATTAATTTTTATGAAAGCAGTTCCATAGAACTGAACAGGTGTCAGATAAAATAGTTTCACTTTTTCTCATGGCAAAGGAGTAGCTAATTCCGTAATGCCATGAGGAAAAGACAAAACATAAAGAGAAAGCAGGAAAAAAAAAACTGCTAAAACAAAATAGTTAATAAATAAATTTTTTTTTTAAAAACCCAGTAATTTCAAGAGTTTGAAACTTGAATAAAAAAAATTGAAAATAAGAAAAATAAGGTTAAAACAAACTAATAAGTTAGAATGGTTTATTTTTGAAAGGAAACCTTGCACGTAAGATTACGTGAAATGATGTGTATTTTTTTTTTTTTTTATACACGGTACCCTGACTGTAATAAATCTTCACGCGTTTGACCAATATCACTGCTCTTGTTGGGTCAAATAATGGGTAAACATGAACTCTCGTGTTCATTAGACATGTTACGTCATCATCGGTAAAGTCAAATCCTTTGTTTCGAACAAAATGAGGTGAGGAAAAAAAAATCAAATAAAAATATAATCGTTGCAGGACAAGACTTGATCTCATGTTTCTGCATAAAATTAGATCAATTCCGTCACCATATTAGCTACACCAACAAAGCTCTAGGTGAAACATACACAGCAGACTGGCCACAAGCGAAAAATAACAAGGAACAAAAATATGCTCCGCCAATCTATAACCTGCAACCTCATCTCATTTGCTCTACTGCACGAAAGTGCTCATCAAAGCACTGTCTACAAAATTCGTCAAAGCTAGGGCGGATTCCTCATTGACAGTTGACACATTGCTGTCAACGTCATAGGCAAATTGGCAACCTTATTTGCACATTAGTGACTGGCTGACCACAAACCTTTCTTTTTCAGGTCGGAAAAACAACACTGGACAACGACAACGCTGGGCACCTATTCTCTCACGGAAATGGACAAACCGCGACTCTTTACTGAGGATGGCAGACAAAACCTACATTTCATAACAGTACCTTTCTTGAGAACGAACCTCATGAGCTTTCTTGGTATCGTCATTCCCTGATTTAACGACACGGGAATTACTGGTGTCGGAGACCTGTCTTGCTACATAGCCTTACATACGCCAAAAATGATTAATCGATCAAAAATCACTTGTCAACCCAACTAACTGTTCAACCCGGACCATGAAAAACATCAATAAAATGACGAAAAGGGGAACGTACTATCGACTGTGCATTGCTTTGATACTAGTCAATAAACCTGTCAGGTTACTTAAGATATACTTAACTGACTTGGGATTGATGGAATTCTGAATGACCATTTAAAGTGAGGTCGTTCGTTTTATGGCGGGAAGTTTGACAGCTAATGAAAAGGTATGTTGGATTCGTGACAAGGATGTACAAGGCGCAATGAAATAATCTTCTTGCGCAAATACATGGCGCAAAAATGAAAATTGAAACAAAATATAGAAAATAAATTCTAAGGAATTCTTTGATTTTTTTTTTTTTTTTTTTTGGGGGGGGGGATGATACAGTGATAGCAAAAGCTACAGTAAAACTTTGTAGAAATTCTAGTGTCTTGGGACTTCTTAGGGTAAAAACAACAAATGTAGATAATTTGCTGACTATACTGCTGTTTTACATTCGTACTCACGGTTGCAAGCCTTGTCTGTAAGGATTGCTATATATTAAAAACTTCATCTTTTCTTCTGTCCCACGACGAAGTCCACGAATTCCACTGACTACCTCGATGGTTGTTTTGCTGGCTTGATGTTCACATTTTCACTGTTTTCACATTTCACTGCTTCCACATTTCACAATTTTAAATATACGGTCGACTTGTAGAAATAAGACAAAAAGTATCTTGTCGTCACCAAAATGAATCATTTTCGTCAAATAAAACTCAAACAATCAGAAAAAACAAGATTTGTGAAAATTTGGCAAAATGTTGGCAACGACAACTTCCAGTCTCTCAAAAAAATAGCGATAGCGTTGTAAAAAAAAAATAGGCGGGTTTCGTTTCGTTTAGCTGTCACCAAATACTATAATCGGTGGGACGGGGGAAGTAAATAGGTAGCGCGAGCAAGGCCCCCGGATTATGAAACCCTCCCGGAAGGCCACCCCTCCGCCCAGGAATTATAGCAGAACCATACAAGAAGAACAAATACCGGCAATTGGTTTTATTTACAAAAAGAAGCGAAGAATTAAAAAGATGAAAAGATAAGAGTGAATCACGGTATATCACTGAATTTATGCCCAATGAATTTACGCCTAAGCCTCGATAAGCACGTACGCAGGAACTCCCCCTCGCAAATCTGCGCCGCTATGACCACCCTTGGTCCAAGACAGAACAGACTACTCAAAGGGAGCTAGGGCCGAGGCACGCCTTAGTTAATCTAGACCACTAGGCCCACCCTTGGTACCAGACAGCCTGAAAAACCGCAAGGCGCCCAGGACCCGTGCAAAGAAAGGCTTTGTCTAACTGATGTCACTTGCTGCTCCTAGAAATTTGCCCACTATCCAAAAAGAAAAACACTGAACCCAGATAACAAGACTCACAAAAGTTGTAGATCAAGAAAACACTATCGACTTATTCAGAGAGACAGGAAAATGAACAGAAATAATAATATAAATGATTTTTACTGACTTAAAAGTTACTGCTTATTTTTACTATGTACGAACACTTCATATGTGAAAAGATGGTTACTTTACCTACAAACTACATTCTTACAAGAGAACTGAACTCTTTGAAAGCCAAGACAAGTCTGCCGAAGGATTCTCAACACGAAACATACGAAAGCTATTGTTGTTGTTAGTTTGAGGCAACGTTGGCCTATCTGTGTTTACAGCTATATTTTTAAGAAGGTCTTGACTATACCTAGCCTATGTGTTTACAGTTTACGCTTCCGAGAACCTTCGCCACTCTGGTCTAGACGGATGTTTATGCACAGTATGGGAAATATTACTTTGTCGACAAAATAGTACAAGAAACGTATAGCTACTATTTCTGTCCTTGATCTTAAATAATTAATAGACGTAGTTGACTGATATTTAGAATAAGTCTTTAATCGAAGATTACATTGCAAGTGATATTGTCATTCAGGTTGCGTATTAAGCTAACGAAAATGTTTGCCATGCCGCTTGTTGAAAGCATGGAAATGTCTCATTGATTCTGTGCACATTTAATTCTGTTAAGTACTAATAAATACTATCTTTTTCACGTTTTAAATAAAGGGTTAGCAACCTTTCCAAACCTTGATTAGGGGTACGCGGTACGGAAAAGGTTGGGAACCACTGGTCTAGAATGTATAGTAGAATAGAAGGAATGAGGGTACTTCGTTCTTATTTCTTAGTTTTCGTTCCTGGTGCACTATGCCTCTTTTAAATAAAATAAAAAAAACGAGATTTTGGGGGGAGGGGGGTATCAGCTAGTTTACCCCTCCAAGAAGATGTGCGAGGGATAAATAAAAATTTCGGATATTTCGGTTGCACTTCCGGCAAACCGTCCTCAGCGAAAGAAACAAAACGAAAAACGAAAAAATCCGGAAATCTCTTTTTTTCTATTTTGTTTGAAATGAATGGTCAGCTTGGCTTCAAACCTTATATTCATTCCTCTTTTAAGTACGTCTTTCCATCTTTTAGTTCGCGTTTCCGGTTTCTGTCGTTGCTCCTCCTGCTCCATGTTTTTCCGTTCCGTTTACTTCTTTCAGTCGATCCCGAGCTTTAGGGATGTTTCGGGAAATGACCACAACAAGAACAAAATTTGATGATGAACGATGTACTTGCATTAGTCTTTGCACGTATCAAATGACGGTTGGATATCTCGTGTTCCAACTTTAGGATAGGGGTAGAAGCCAATTTCAAAATTAGGTACTTTGACACTGACACGTACCATCACTGACAGAGGTGGAGATGACTTTTGCGGCTTTTATCTTCCTTGCACTTCCGGTCTGTCTCAGCACTTCTTGTTGCTTCTCTGGACTCAGGACCTTGGAATTCTGTTGATGTCCCTCTAATTCTTTTTCGGTTTTCCAGTCCTGTGCGTGTCAAACGTTCACATCTAATTACGTTGTTCTCTGGTTCTTTAAAGAAGTTCAAAGAAATTACGAACTTTCCAACCGAACTTAGTCAGCATCTTTCTCCAACTTCTGTCAGTTGGAATAGAAGAGAGACCAGTCTGCATCGATATTGGTATTCTAGCACGATCAAAGGGGGTTGACCAATCAGCTGTCTGTCCCATATGTACACATAAGGTTAGATGATGTCTTGTTCGTATGTTTTGAGAAGGCCCGGACAAAAAAGTCTAGTGCCTCGAGGCAGTTGACAGTCGGAGCCCCCTTTTTGGTAATTTAGCGAAAGAAAACTTATTTCTTATTTACCTTAAATTCTCTTAAATTGTACTTAAAAGCAAAATGTATGCAGCATCCCGATGAATAACTTATGATTGATGTTGGCGATTATTTATCTTATCCAGTCTTCAAGTAGCTCTATGAACCCCTCGGAAGTTTCATTGGTAACAGTTGATTCACACAGGCCGTTCCATAGATTAAACGCCCTCGTTTGGAGAAGAAGTGCTGAAGAACACGAGATTAACAGTACCTTCGAAACAGCCTCCGGGATTGGCCGCTAGTTCGCGACTGGCAGCCAGCAGCAGTCATACTTCGACTTTAAAAAATATTATAGACAAGCAGAAAAACGAAGAACAAGGAAGGGCGGGTCCTCTGTTCTTCTGGTCTTCTTCTTCTTTAAGACAGGATCCATGTTCAGAAAAGGCAGAAACCTTTTTTTTTTACATGTATTACATAACTCAACTTGTACCACTTCAACCCCGCGCTGGAGTCCTTTCCTAAATCGGCGGCTCTAAGCAGCTGCCTAGATTTCCTAGGCAGAGGGTCGCCACTGGTTTTAAGTAGGTAGTTTCGATTTTTGTTTTGTGAATAACTCTTTCGGAAACATATATAGACCGATACAGACGAATAAGTCGGCTAAAGTTTTCTTCTTCAATATTTCGGCCTGACGAGGACCCGTGCTTGAAGTGTCGAAATTCGAAATTCAGTCAGCTTGGGGTCAAGGAGCATTTTTTCTACAAAAAAATAAATGTAGAAAGGCATCGTTCCCCTCAAGACTATTGCCCGTAAGACGGGGCTGTAGCCTACTCGCGATGCTCAGATTCTGATGAACGTTCGTCGAAGAAAAAAAAAATCCAAGTTTTGTTTTATAATATTGTATTCCTTCAGCTCAAGTTGACTGCAAATTATATTTGAAACTTACGCGAAACCGGTTAGTCTTATCAAGCTATTTAGCACCCGTCATTTTTCACTGGTAGCCTCGGAGGCCGCCCAAATCCAAATCCGGCCAAATCCAGAAGAAGGTCTTTGTATTGACACTTTCAGGGCAAAACAATCGAAGCAAAAATTAGCTTGGGTCCCTGGGGAACATGAAAACTGTTCTTCCGGTTATAAGATTTTCGGTAGTGAAGGTACACATGCCCTACCCTGCCCCCCTCAGAGGAGCATAAAAAGAGGGATGCACCAACTTTCCTAATTTTCTTATGGTGCAGTTTACCCCATTTTAGAATGGCCTTCCCGTTTTTAGTACACTTTTATTTTGTAGTCTTTCCACTGCATCATGTCTTTCCTTTCCCGTTTTTATTCGATCCGATCTTTGCCGCGGGCTAAAGCTGGAGATTTGCAATACGGGCTGTTACCAATATATGGGAAATAAACGAAAGGCATGATTTGTTATATCGTGCCTTGCCCTAACCCAATCCCTCTGCCTTCAGTTGCTGTGCTGAAACAGAGGGGTATGTCCATCCTATACGACCCTCATAAAATTCCTCTTAGATTAGTTCGTTTTTGGCCGCTAGGTGCGCTATCGTAAAGAAACAATGACACATTGCTTTTTTGTGTACGTTTATCCAAGTTTGTTTTGCTATTTTCAATTCCTCTTAGGCCTAACCATGTTTAAAACTGTTAAAATGCCGTTTCCCCTGTTTTTGCTTTACCAATCTCTGTTCTGTCAAGCGTCATCAAGTTTGTCCTTTCTGGCTTCCGACTTCAGTGCTGAGTGCTGGCTGTCTTTTCCACGGGGCTAATGCGCGACTCGATATGAAGCGAAAGCCTAATCGCTCATTCACCCGTCAGATAACTTATCCCCAGAGCTCACGTCACGTGTGATTGTTATTGTTCCTCCAGCGCGTCTGGCGGCAATTCGTTATCGGACTTTACGAAAGACATATTTCAGATCCGACTTTCGCAAACTTCAAACTTCTATTCTACAGGGTAACTTTATCGAATATCCTCCGAGCCAATACATCTTTGAAGTGCAAACCAGGCCGATTGAGTTGTGTTGCAACTGAACCGTTTTCCCGGACAAAGAGGATTGCATGCAAATAAGGGGTAAGTAAATTGCCTATCCATGTGATTGACCTTGCAACCTTTCGGGCGTGACCTTACTCGGTGTTGTGTCCTTGATCAGCATGCCTTCAATTTCCTCGGAGGATTTTTGAAGAGGGTGTCATTTCTTAGGGCGGAGCTAGAACCAGGCCCAGATTCCACGAAGGGGTGTGAAAATCCTGAAACTAACCGTCACAGGTATATCTATATGTTTCTTTACCCATCTTAACACCAAAATGGCAAAAATGAAGTACAAAAAAGGAGACAAAAAAAGTAAAGAAACAGTAATAACTTTAATTTCAGAGGCCTTGAAAAAGAAATTACCTAGAAACGAAAGGTTTTTTTCATCCCTTAATTTCGAAATTTTTTTTCCACGCATAATTTAAATATACCCTACATCTTTTTTATTTTATTTATTGAACTAAGGGGCAACTAGGGCCACATGGCAGGGCCAACAGTACGACAAATAAAACAATAACGAAGAAAGAACAAACATTTTCGAACTTCACCTGTACCTTGATCCAGCTTGTCCTTAAAACAAGTTTGAACAAAATATCTCAAAATATCTCGAGAGTTATCGTGCTAACAAATGGTCGGATAAACTTTTACGAAGTTGCAGGCATCCGTGACCAAAGTGTTCGAATCTCAACAAGATTTACGAGCTCATATGGTACTTGTTCCGGATGTACCCGATGACAAATTTGTGGCCTGCGTAGTTGTATGATAGCTGTAAGAAAAAGTTGCCTGTATTGATATGTAATAGTAACTTTAATTTCAGAGGCCTTGAAAAGGAAATTACCTACAAACGAAAGGTTTTTTTCATCCCTTAATTTCGAATTTTTTTTTCCACGCATAATTTAAATATACCCTACATCTTTTTTATTTCATTTATTGAACTAAGGGGCAACTAGGGCCACATGGCAGGGCCAACAGAACGACAAATAAAACAATAACGAAGAAAGAACAAACATTTTCAAACTTCACCTGTACCTTGATCCAGCTTGTCCTTAAAACAAGTTTGAACAAAATATCTCAAAATATCTCGAGAGTTATCGTGCTAACAAATGGTCGGACAAACTTTTACGAAGTTGCAGGCATCCGTGACCAAAGTGTTCGAATCTCAACAAGATCTACGAGCTCATATGGTACTTGTTCCGGATGTACCCGATGACAAATTTGTGGCCTGCGTAGTTGTATGATAGTTGTAAGAAAAAGTTGCCTGTATTGATATGTACTAGTAAAGAATACTATCATTTAATGTGCCTCAGACTGGGCCAATCTTAAGCAGTAATATTCAGTAGCATCCTGCCTTGCTATAGTAGTGCCCAGTATTGCTGATAGTACCATGCAATAGAATGCAGTAACACGGTAGCCTTGACATAGAAGCAAGTAGTAGCATCAGTCCCTACTGCACACTACTTTTCCGTACAACTTCATACTACTATTTTGAGACAAATTTTTCCTCGGGTAGCTATGGCAAATCCCCAGAAACATCCCACTTGAGCTATTCATGAGACAAGATCTTCTGGACCGTCTCCCCCCCCCCCCCCCCTGTGTGGTGTATTTAGGCATCTACTCTTGTCATCCATAAAGTTTCGCTCTAATCGGACTACCCCTTTATATTGAAAATTGTATTTCCGTTATATTCGGGACCTCTCTTAGGTCCGCCCATTAAGGTGAGCTGCGTCCCAGACCCCAAAATAACACATTTTGGACATAATAACAGTAATAATAATATAATGCAAAAATAAGGCACATGGCTTCTACAATAAACTGGCCTTTTTAACATCATCGTAATATTCCGATCATTAAACCCATTTGGTCTCTACGAATGTCAGACAATATTCGGGACATGGGACATCTCCTCTGACTCCTCCTACTGCGGCCAGTTAGGTGAGGCTCGGACACATAAGAAAATGGTTAAAGGTTAAAGTGTTTATAATACACACATCACAACTATCTGATCCTGGTGCATATCATCCGGAACACTGAAAAAATAAAACAACAGATTTACAGATAAAAACAAAAATAGAAAATGTCGACGAAATAATTTGTGTCACCCTCGAATACATTTGTGTCATCCACGAGTTCCTTATTTCAGTTGAAATGTCAAATCTATTTTAGAAATTCTCTAATGCTTTTTATCTTTTCTCGAATAATTTTTGTAGTTTATAAATAAAAATCTCGAAAACTTTTCATAAATTCTCGAATACAAACACCGATTCTTCGAAGACATTTGAGGGATTTTCGATCCCTCGTACAGATTGATTCAGAGACATACATGTCACACTTATAGCATTTGTTCCTCTCACCCATGAAGTTTGAGGCAAATTGCTGCACTTCCGAAAAATGTCCGGTACCCTTTTCAAAGTTCCCCTCGGGTCCGGTTCACATCTCGAAAACGGCACATCTAGTACCCATTACTTAGATACCTTCCAAGTTTTGTTCCTATCCCTTCATCTGTTTGGTCCTTGCGCGTGTCATAAATTTTCTTGCCCTCCCCCCCCCCCCCTTCAACTCCCCCACGCTCGTCGAATGTGGTTCGGATATATAGATTACAGGTCTGGGGCATCACTCAAGGCATCAAGTTCACTCGAATTGGTTCACTTCCGGGAATGCCAGGTCCCCCCCCCCTCCGGCACCCCGAGATTGCGTCCGATCCGGAACCCAAAACGCACATCAAGAGCCTTTTTGTCCTCCAAGTTCATCTTGATTCCCCCATCCGTTAGTCCCTGTAGGGGAGACCGGAGCGAGTCTGGACGTTTTCTACTCCACGGTCTCTGCAAGTCACAGTTGTGAAGTCTCGGCTTTCCTTTTTATTTCAGTTGAAATATAAAACATTCAAATATAACACTGTTTTTCAGACTCCCTCCTTCTTTCATGTTCTGTACGTAAAGCAGGCCCTGGTGAAGTGCCCCAAGTCTCCCCATATATTCGAGTGATTCTGCACAAATACTGGGCGACTTCGGACAGTACTTCTTATACACGCTGGACTAGTGTTTTATCTGTTCTAAGTTAAACAAGACCAAAGGTTTCGATGGGATCCCAAGAATCTAACATTTGATTCAAGCAACTCGGCCATGTCTTTGCCATTCAGTCTTCGTCAGATTCTTTGAATATTTTACTGTTAAAATAAAGTTCAAAATGAATTAAGCATGTCTTCTTGACCCGATACCAAATCTCTAATCGATTTCAGAAACAACTTTGAGCTTCAACCAAATTTCCAGTTTCGGCCGAATTCGTTCAGCAAGAAAACTAAGTTCACATATGGATTCAGCGGACTTCCTTACCCCCTCAATGAATATCTTATTAGCTTTTAAAACATAGATGTTTTACCGAACATTCGAAACCCCTCCTCTGCCTCTAAAGACAGGACTAAAGGACCCATCTACGAACTTGACCTGTACTTTACCAGTGAATCCTCACTGAGCAACATCCTCGCTTGATCAACATATTTCTTCGTTTGAACATTCCATATCAACCCCTACGACGGTCGATTATACTAGGAGCGTGTTCCATCCTACTTACCGTAGTTACTACGCGTGACTTCACGAATTCTGGCTTTTTGCCGTCAAGGCTTGAACGATTTTTCTCTTTTCCAGCACAATATCCTGCCAAGGGCGAATCCGACCAATCACGTTACAGAAACCCGTAGTTACTACGCCTACTACGCCCCCGAGCGTGGTAAGCAAATAGTTATTATTAGTTACTATTTCGAGAAGGTTGGAACGGTCAGCGTAGTTACTTTTGGTGAGGCTGGACTAATACTATTTGTAGAAGGGTGGAACACGCTCTAGATCTCTCCAAAGTCCATAGAATAAACAAATGAATGTCGTCATCCACGCGTGAAGACCTATATATTGGTTTGAGAATAAAGGGGTAGGGACTGCTATAGACGAAAATTGGTCAACAAAGTTTGTGTCCGGTTTTAGCCGGATTCCTTTTGACCCTTAATTTGAACCCCTTCCCCCACCCCTAAATGTTGGGCTACAGAGACAATCTAAGAGGGTCAATCTAAGATAGAGGGTTTGTTGATAGCCCATCAAAGAGCACAGTTTGTATCAGTTTTTGACCGAGTAGTGTATGTAAATACGTACGCTCTCCCACTACTGTTTTATCTGGCACCGGCCTTTAATTTCGAAGAAAAGTATGCGAAAAATGTGGAAAGGAGTATTTGGCGTTTCGTTTGGAGGGGAAAGCTGGAGAAGTTGAACACGAAAATGTTGTATGTGCGACGAGAAGAAGCGGGTCTTGGAGTTATAGATTTTAGAAAGGTAAGTCTCTTAGAATCAGAAACGTCTGTGAAATGATCTGTAGTGACTGGGTCGACGGGGAAATAATAAAAGGATGGGCCCTACCGGTAATAAATACTGAGGAGGATGACCTGGCAAAAAAAAAAATGATCAGTGATGTGCCAGAGAAAATTCGTTTTGGAGAGAAAATTCGTTAATTGGAGCATTCGAGAGATGAAAAACCTAGGGGTCCTGAGTGACGGGGTGAAGAATGATGAAAGGAAAAAGATAGTGGATGGATATTTAGAGAAAAAGAAAGAAGAAGTGCATTTTCATGTGAAAAGAAAGTAGCCTTTTGTGAATTTCATGTTAACGTTTGAGAGAATGCATAGCGTACCATCTAGTCAATTTATGAATGAATTCATGTTTATGTTTATCCACGAGATACTACCATACCAGGATCGCGTGTGCCGTTTTACTCGAGATGAAGGCCCAAAGTGCAAGCTGTGTGATGAAATAGTGACAAATGGCCTGAAGCACGAATTTTTTTATTGTAAATATAATGATAAAATTGTAGATACATGTTTTAGTGTTTTAAGTGATCGTGGAGTGGTCTTGAATACCGAGGAAGATAAGGTAAGGTTGATAAAATAGAATGTAGAGATCCCCGGAAATGAGACGAGAGAGCGAGCTGTGGTGTTAATTGTGATGGAATTATGTCAATATGTTTGGAAAAGAAGGAAAAAGAAAAAAGGGATTGAGTTAAGAAGGTTTGGTATTGATTGTAGGAGAATGATAGGGAGGTTATGTGAGAGTGGAAGGTGGGAAGAGCGAGTGGATATTGAGTGGATGGAGTCTGTTGTTGATGAGTTGATTGGGAATGTGAGTATGAGGAGATATTGAGTTGGTTGTGGGTATGTGTGTTGCGCGGAAAAAAAAATGACAAAGTTGTTATTGAAATTATTATTCTTAGATGAAATTATTTTTTATGTGAAAATGATGAGTAGTAGTATGAAATGGCGGGAAAAGATGGAACTGGAATGGTTGTTTAATTTGTTTTTATTGATAAAATGTTGAAAAGTTGTAAGAAATTAGTATTCGTAGTTTAAAAGTTAAGTATTTAAAAGTTATTTTAAAATTAATATTTAGTTTTTTGTTTATGTAATTGTTTTGATTTTTTATTGGGTTATTGTTGTTATAGCAGCAAAATTAGTTTTTTTGGTTTTAAATTTAAGGTAGTAATAATTTGCGGTTGAAATTTTCTTTTGTTTTTAAAGGTCTTTGGTAGGTGGGTGCTCAAAAAATCCTCCTTCTTGTTGTAAAAGTAGGATCTTTTGAACGTAAATCCTTTTTTTGTTTTTTATTTTTAGTGGTTTGAGTTTTTTTTGGTGGACTCGAAAGTTAGGTTAAAAGGTTGTTCAATTAAATTGTTAAATAAAGGCCACCGTAAGGAGGGGTTCCCTAGGACTGAAGGGCACCCTTCCTGCGGGAGTTTGCTTTTGTTTTGTATATTTTTATGGTTTGTTATTGTAGATTACATGATTTGAGAGTCTGCTTTTTCACTGCTATAATTACATTTTAAATAATATTGGTGTCAAATTAGAAGGGAAAATAAAGAGGATTCAGAGAATAATTGTTAAATAAAATAGAAAGGACCCGTGAAATTGAAAGTTAATTGTTTAGAAAATGTAGAAATTAAAATAAACATTGTTTAGGGGCGGATTTAAAGTTTTCATGTTTACATTGAATTTGTTAGTATGATTAAAGTAAATACCATAGTTCGTAATAATGGACTAGGAGTGTGTCTGTAGTTCTTAGGGGCTCCTGTTTGGGGGTGTTTGTTTGTCTTTCGTAGTGGTCGTTTTGGTTGGGGTTAGAGTTCTTGAAGGGTAGAGGTGAGGATTCGTAGATAAAAAAAAAAAAAATGTTTCTATTTGTATTGAAATAAGAGTAAATAAGTATTAAGATTGGTAAAGTTAAATTCGAAAATAATTTGAACAGTTGAAATGGTAAATGGAGTTATATTTTTTAAAGTTTAAAATTTTGTTTGTTTGCTTGGAAAGAGTAGGTGACGTTAAATATTTCAAGGAAATGTTAACGTGACCGAGTTGAGGAGGAGTCGTAGCCGAAAAAGTAAAGTAAAAAATTGTCGAAAGGCTACGCGGGTTTAAAAAAAAGAAAAAAAAGAGACAATTTACGAACTTGATGTTACCCTTGACCCAAAGAATCCTCACACCAAGTTTCATCAAGATATCTCGTTCCTTTCGAGAGTTATCGTGCTCACAGACAGACGGACAACTTTTATGATGTCAGAGATATCCCTCCAATTATGTTTTGGGATCCCAAAAACGTAAGATTGGATCTTATTCAACTTCTCGTAGCCTAAAACAAACATAAAATTATCCCCACGGCAGATACTTCAGCATGATATCTATTTTACTAAATCTTTTTTTTAGTCAGGCTCATCACCGTTCTCTAAGATGGAGCTTCTTTTCCGATTCAGTCGGGAGATGATTTGGGGGGGGGGGAGGGGTTGATATCGAAATTTTTTTAACGAAAAACTTGTTACGGATGGTCAAAAGAAATTCCAGTGACTTCCATCCGGAGATTTTAGTTTTAGTTTTTTTTAACCCTTTTTGGGATCCCAAAACGCTTTGTGGAGTGGAGGGATACCTACGATATCGCAAAATCTGTCCGTCTGTCCGTCTGTCTGTCATCACGATAACTCTCGAAGGGAATGAGATATTTTGATGAAACTTGATGTGAGGATTTTTGGGTCAAGGGTAAGGTGAAGTTCGTAGGTTCAAACTAAGGGTATTTCTGAACTTGGCTTTCTACGATGATAAGCCTAGCGAAGACTGGGTCTGGCGAAGACAAGACCCAATTATCAGGATCAAATATTAGGTTTTTGGGATCTATTCAAACAGTGTTTACAACGGATACGTCAGCTATGATTATGTCTAGCTGACGTATCCGTTGTAAACATTGTTTGAATAAATGTTTCAAAGTCAGCTTGGGCTCAAAGAATATTTATTTTTGGGATCCCGTCCAAACCTTAGTTTAGTTCAGTGACAAAAGGCACACAAGCACGTCACCTAAACTTGTCTCCTTGCATCCAATCCTCTCTGGGAATATGATTTTTTTGTTGTTTAAATGTGTTTGTTAAAGCGTCATGGATGGAATAATTTGTCTCACTACTGACCAGTGTTCAATCTCTCACCAGAACAGAAACTGACGCGTTTTTTTCAGACAAAAACTTGAGCAGAAAGACTTTGTAATCTGTGTTCATTTCAGTCATCATTTCGACATTTAATTCACTGCGTATGTACAAAGAATCATAGTCAATGTGAGTTTGGACAGGTTTAATTGCTGTCTGAACTCGCCCCATGAAGATCATCCGGAGTCACCCGACGCGGACCAATTTCGACAAAATGGCCTCCAAAAATAAATGGGTTAACAGAATCACTTGCGGCTTGCACCAGCTCTTTTGGAGAGACCATTTGAAGCACCAGTGAAATGAGTGAAATGAAGAACTTCTAAGGATTTCTTGTGCGAAGCTATCTGTCCACTTATGCTCCAAGCATTAGTTACAGAGATCATCGAGAGTTTTATTTTTTATTTTCATGGCCGTCATTTTTTCGATGAAAAAGTTACACTTTCTCGCTGAATGTGCGCTATTGTCATACCGTCCTGTGACAATCTTCTGGTGGAAATATTCACAGCCATTCGGTGCAAGAGCTCCCCCCCCCCCCACCCCGTGGTCGGATGGGGTTCGACGTTAAAGGTACTCTTCTTGGGCATCTGCCACGACCGTGCATAAAGTTTCACCCAATCGGAAAGTCTTTGGGCAACTTATGCATGTCACACTACCCCGGGTTCCCGTATTTCCATTCCCGTGGATGATCTCGTCCGGGAAGGAAGTTCCTTTTAGAGAATCGGGTGGAGTTGCATGCCAAGTTCCACCATCCTGCATTATGTGGAAGTACTAAAATTAGCAACAGTTCGACAGAACGACAGGCATTACGATCGCTACATGGCACTAGAGCCAAAAAATCCAAGTGCCGTAAAAAACAAGATGACATTCCTGTTGAATCGAGAAAACTGCAGGAACCGCCTACATGTGTCTGATAAGAAACTTCCTCTCAGCCAGGTTGATGAACTGTTGGAACTAGCTGACGGATGAAACCGCTTCGTCTGGATTCACACTGAAGCTATGACAACATTCAGATTTCGTTTCGAGAAGGAGATTAACCCATTCAACTATATAGAAAAAAGTGAAAATAAATCTTATTTATATAATAGATAGATATATTGATAATTTTATGGACCCAACTCGTATAGCACCGAATGGGTACTAAATATGTCGACCGCAGTTAACGGGTGAATTTTTGGTTGGCTTAAAATAGTTTTTGGGATCCCAAAACGTAAGTGGAGGGTCCGTCCGTCCGTCCGTCTGTCCGTCTGTGCGCGCTATAACCTCTCGAAGGGAATGAGTTTGATGAAACTTAGTGTGAGGATTCATTGAGTCAAGGGTAAGGTCAAGTTCATAAATGGGCTCTGTAGCCCTACATTTAGGGGTGGGGGAGGGGTTCAAATTAAGAGACAAACAAAATATTTTTAAACAGCTAATGTGAAAGTCGATTATGGTGTAAGAAGGCATGTAGGGCACGATACTGAAAACCATTTTCTCGCCGAACAATTAATTTGTTCGGAATCCGGCAAACACCGGAAAGTTGGTTAAAAGTAAAAGTTTCACTTGAAGTTGGTTAAATGTTCGATTTTGGGGTAAAAACATATGCTGAGCACGATGGTGAAAATCATTTTCTCGCCGTACAACTGGTTCACCCGGAATCCGGCCAAAACCGGAAAAATTTAAAAGCAAAAGTTGGATTAGATGACAGATTAAGGGGTAAGAAGAGACGCTGAGTCTGTATATGACATAATTTTTACCCGGATATATAACTAGTCCGGAATCCGGTCGTAACCGGATTAAGTCAAATTTGTATTCAAAGTTGATTAGATGTTCTTTACAGTGATTTGACGCTGGATGTGTTTCTGCATTTTCTTTTTTTTGCTGGACTAGTAGTTTGCTCGGAATTCGGGCGAAACCGGAAACCTGGGAGAAGTAAAGCAGGAAGTCTCGGTCAGTATCGTCAAAATAGATATGGCTTATAGAGGTATAACTGAACTTCGTTTTCTCCGATGATTAGCCTGGCGAAGACAAGGCCCTATTGCCTGAATCAAATATTAGATTTTTGGGATCCCATCGACACCTTTGGTCTTGTTGCTATAAAAGCGGGCTCCACTGGAGTATCATAATCAGATTTCATCATGACTGGGATTTTCACCAACATCGAGTGTGTTGGCTCTGACCTTGCAGCAAATGACCAAAAACCAACTGTTTCCGATGGAAAAGAATTGAAACGATTGGAAACAGTTGAAAAGATCGTTCTGAATGGATAAAATAAAAAGCTAAAAGAACTTGATCAGACAAATTTACTAATCGATTGATCGACACTACCTGGTCAATCGGACGACCAAACAAACTGAAACCGGAACAATAGAGATCCACCACTGACCTTATCTGCTCAGATCTAGGAATTTAGGGGAAACGGTAGTCGAAACTCGTTTTGGCACATTCAGAAAGGATTATCGTAGACTAATTTATTTCAGAGTAAAATTATCCCTCTCTGCAAACCATATCCAAGTCTCGGATCTTATCTTATGAATAGAATTGTGACAGGATCTTAAATTTTGTTTATATCGAGTTTAGGACTGAGCTTTTTTGCAGTCCTTGAAATATGTGAAGCAACAAAATACTAAGTACGCACATCTCGAATAAAATCACTAGTCTAATATGGAACGTTTTGTCAGTACTTTTATTTTTGGGTTTAGGGTTTGAGATTGAGGGTTGGAAAGGAAGGTAATGGAGGGACTGGGTGGGGGTAGTGGACTCTTCTCCGATACTAAACCATCCGGCTAGGTCTAGAGAGTTCGGCATCTCAATCAATCAATCAATTTTATTTTGAACCCTAATAGCACTTGGCTAACATGGGCCGGGAAAATAAACACTCACTACAATACAAGTAAGACGCAAACTAACAAACAATAAATAAGAAACGAACATAGATCATGAACAGTTAAAATGTTTAGTAAAATGCGGAACGAATGAATTTAGGTATCTCTCGGAAGATTTCGTAGGTGGGGGAACAATCTTGGGGTTTGGGTCGTCCTTGCTTCGCGTATTCGGTCCATGAGAGGGTGTAACGAAGTCCGGAAGGAGGGTCCTGTGGTGTTGAGAATTCAAAATTTGGTGGCCAAAACGCATGAGAAGATTATGTCTTCTTTCAGACAGTTTTTCGATATCGAGGATTTGAAGGCTTTCGTTATAAGATTTGTAATTGTGACCAAGTATTATTCTGCAGGCTCTCTTCTGCAGTCGTTCGATTTCGGCATCCTGAGCTTTACTTAAGCCAGGATGCCAAATTTGGCAGCGGTACTCTGAAATGGGCCTTTATCTATCACTACGCCGGACGCGAGAGGCATAGCCAATCAGTCGGTGGGGGGGGGGTCGTGGGATCGACTAAAAAGAGGCACGGGCACGGCACTATATAATGTAGGAAGCACGAGTACTAAAAAGAGGCACCAAAACGTAAAGGGGCCTTTCAGGCTTTAGAGGTACAAGAATAATGTTCTAGCGTGCCTCCTTTTAGGCCCTGGAGTTACGAACTCTTACTTACTTGTCTACGTCTACTACTTGCTAATCTCTTTTTGGGATTCAAAAACGTGAGTGGATGCCTATGACATTGTCCGTCTATTGTCACGATAACTCTCGAAGGGAATGAGATATTTCGATGAAACTTGGTGCGAGGATTCTTTGGGTCAAGGGTAAGTTCAAATTCGTAGATGGGCTCTGTAGCCATACATTTAGGGGTGGGGTTTCAAATTAAGGGGAAAATAAAATATTTGTCAACACCTGATGTGATAGTCGATTATGGGGTAAGAAGACAAGCTGACCACTTACGTGAAAAGCATTTTCTATCCGAACAACTAGTTCGAACGGAATCCGGCCAAAACCGCAAAATTTGCTAAAAGCAAAAGTTTTGTTTGAAGTTGATTAGATTATCGGGGTAATATTAGGGGTATTATAGGGGTAAGGTTTATAAAGATAAGGATATACGCTGAATTCGCTTCTGAACATTTTTTTGCTGGACAATTAGTTCGCTCGGAATTTGGCCGAAACCGGAAATTCGGCAGAAATAAAGCAGGAAGGTTCGGTCTGTATCGCCAAAATAGATATGTCTTATAGAGGTATGTCTGGAATTGGTTTTCTCTGATAATTTGCCTGGCGATGACTGGATCTGGCGAAGACAAGACCCAATTGTCTGGATGAAATATTACATTTTTGGGATCCTGTCGAAACCTTTGGTCTTGTTATTACTCTTACCTCCTGCACCGTGCCGTTTTAGTCGATCCCCGCGTCATCGGGCCAGTGCTGTCCTCGGCGAAAGTCGTAAACTCTACTCCGATACTAAACCATCCGGCTAGGCCTAGCGAATTTGTGACCAGAGACAAAAATGGATTTAAATCCAACAAACAAGTTTTCCTTCTTTACTTTCCTCTCTTTTTTTCTTTTTTTTACTTCGACTTTCACTTCCTTCTCTTTGACTCCCAACTCTCAGACATTAAACCAACGACTGAAGAAGAGTTATACCCCGTCCGCTCTCTGCGGGTCCGGCCTAGTAGATTATGCCGGACTCTCCGTTCACGGTCGGGGCTTAAACTGGGGACGCACGCAAATCCCTCTCTAACCTTCGTCACTACCTAATTACTCCTTTCTAACACAGACCCCCAACCCGACACCAACCAAGAAAAGGGGTGGGGGGGGGGGGGTCTTACAAATTTCCTGGACTCCAATACCTACGCCATATTTCTCAGATGCAGGACCCCTGTTATTTTTGCACGAGGGAGTCCTATCGTCTCTTATTAGACGCCACCAAATATAGGAAATCTCTGCTTACATGGGCTTTCCTTTACCAAAGAGGTAGGCCACAATGTTCGTGGACATGACCAGTCCCTCGCGAAAAAATCTGGAACTGCAAATACCGCATAAGCCGCACGATACAAAATCTTGAACCGCGGGCTGCAAAGACCGAGTACTGGAACTACAATGGAAATAAAGCAAGATGCAAAAAGTTCAGTATGGTAAGCAAAATTTACGTAATTCGAGAACCGCGAAAGAAAAAAAAAACACAATGGAAAACGTGCATCACGACTGGTCTACAACTCTGGACCGCGCAACCACTTCAAATGACACCGCACGCTTTAGAACTTGTACCCAGACCATCGACTAAACGACGGAATAGAAAACACTAGAACAGGGGTCGTGCAACGGCATGCTCCAGGAATCCTGCGTAAGCGAGCGACTGAAAGAAAGAACGATGGTGCTTTGCTCCTCTTTTGAGTGGCGTGCCTTCTGGTGCGACGGACAAATTTCCAAGTTAACTTCCCCCAAAAACACTTCCCCGATCCGACTGTCTAGGGGGGGGGTGGAGGGAGGGGGAATCCGAAAATTTGAGGTATTTATCACTCTCGAACGAGTGATGGGAACTTAATGAAACTGAAAGGAGGGAACCGGAATCTCGGGAAACGCTTAGAGTGGAATGAAACTGAAAGGAGGGAACCGGAAATTTTGAGAAACGCTTTGAGTGGAGGGATTGGGATGAAACTTGGTTGGAGGAACAAGCACAAGTCCTGAATGTATCGCTGACATAACTAGACCAGATTTGTTCACTGTGGGGGAAGTTGGAGGGGGGGCCGGAATCCCAGTGGTGCCGCGAGTTCGGTAATTCATGATGTACTAGTACGATGAAACTTGACAGGTATATCAGGGAGCCGAACAGACTGACATGAGAATAGTCTTTTCTCCGATCCAACCATCGTGGGGAGGGATGGTGAATCTGGAATCCAGTGGCATGTATAACTTTGAACGGGTGTCGGATTTGAATGAAACTTGGCAAGTGGCAAAGAGCTATCAATTCCGTTTCAGTTCTGGACCGGATCCGATACTTCTGGCGATGAGAGTTGGATGGGGCGCTGGAAATCTGTGAAAACGCTTAGAATGGAGGGATTGGGATGGGACTTAATGGGGAGAACAATCTTAATCCCCGGATACGTTCCTGACAGAACCAGATCCTATAGGAGCTCTTTTGGGGAGTGTTGGAGCCAGCTGGAGGGAGCCGGATTTCCGGTGATGGTGTGCTAAAGACGATGAAACATTGCTGGCATATTAGTGACCCGATCAAATAGACTTACGAACCAGACACAATGTCCTAGGAAAACTTCTGTTCCTTTTATGAGAAAATGTAAGTTGGACAGTACTAAGTTTATGCGGCCTAGATTTATTATTTGGCCTCCTGACCGGATTTTGGCACGGTAGGAGGATGAAGCGGGAACCGGAAATTTGCAGATGTTCTCCAATCGAGTCAAACTTGAGGACGGGAAGAGGAGATGTCAGAGATGCGGCGTTTATGTGTTCGAGTCGTATTCCGCCACAGTGGGGGGAGTTGAAGGGGAGTCCCGGAATTTGTGCGGCTCGCATTTCGGTCAATCAGGTGGAGTGATTTAAGTGAAGCTTGGAAAGTAGAGAAGTCGTATGCCGTAGGTAGGGTACGGAACAGATCCGGGCAAATGGGTGACCGGAATTTTCAAAAAAAATGCTCAGATTCGAAAGGAACTTGATAGGTAGTTAGAGAAGATGTTTTGGCTGATTTTTTTAAGTGTCCGAGCCAGATTCGACCATGATGGGGGAGTTGGAGGGGGTGCCGGAAGTAGTATGACACGCCTAGGGATCAAATGACTGGATCTAAACTTGGACAGTAGAAATTCTGTTTACCCTAGATGATCCGAGACGATGCCAGATGTGCTCAGACTCGAGCGAAACTAGGTATCCTACTTCTAGGTTCGAACCTAGGGTTGAAGGGGGTATTTTTTTGACAATCTATTTTCTTGCATTACCTACTCAGAACAGATGCCATATCCATTCAATTTCAATTTAATTTTTTTTCAATTTATTTAATAATAAAGCAAAACATATCTCTCGTGGGCAGAGCCCAAATACGATGTTTTTGTAGTCATAAATAAAATCATAAATAAAGATAAAATAAATTGTCAACAGATAATTTAAAAGGAAAAAAAGTAACAAGGCAGAACAATGCTAAAGAGCATTGTACTGCTTTACGAAGCTCGGCACAAAGCTTCTACTGTAGCGCATAGTGTTACAGTAGATTGGGGTCAGTTTGGGAACCTTTTCAGCCACTTCTCGGGGGGGGGACGAGATCTTACAGGAACAAAGGGTGGGGGAAGGAATGAACGGTACATGGGATGCTGGAGAAGGGATGAGCCAAAGTTGCGGCATAGTTTTTCGCGGCGGGAAGAAAGGGATTCAATTTTAAATTCTTTGAGGTAAAAAGAGTATGGTAGGGGGGAACCGCCATAGATAATTTGCAGCGATCTCTTCTGAACTCGCTCTACTTTATTAGTTTCGTCTTGGGTAAGAGCAAAGTGCCAAACCGGACAAGCATATTCGACTAAGGGTCGGATGAAAGAGCAAAACATTAGCTTTAGCTTGTCCTTAGGAACCCGAAACTTTTTCAGTGTTTTTAGCATTTGAATTGCGCTGTTAGCTTTCTTTACAACTGTCTTTGTATTTTCATGCCATGAAAGGTCAGAAGAGATCACTACACCTAGTAGCCTTATTCTATCCCTGATGGACCAGAGTCGATAGGAGGTTCGAAAGACGGCCGAGTTTTTCTAAGAAAAGAAAAGGTCGGGACCGAGCACTTATCTTTATTCACGACCATATTCATTTCAGTCGCCTCTGAGGTAACCTGGTTGATGAAACCGGCAGCGTTACTTTTGAAATCCTCAGATACGACTTCCGCTAGGGACAGGTCGTCAACGTATTTCCATCTGTCCTCCATATGAGCTCTTAGCTCTTGTTAAATGTACTTTTTTATTTGTTTGCACGATGGATATGGTTAAGAGGTCATGATATGTCACGATGGTAGAAAATGTTCAACGCCGACCCTCTGGATCAATAAATTCAGTAACGATTGGTATTTGGGGTCCCGTCACAAGTTTTGTTACTCGACAAATTCACGGGTTTATGGAGTACATATGTTAGAAAAGCGATTTTCATAAAAATCTTAGTAAGTGCTCCTACTTTTAGTGCTTGTTCCGTGTTTCTCGTGCAAAGTGCCTTCCTGTTTAGTTCACGTTTTAGTCCACCGGTCGACCCTATTGTTTATCGGTCAATCACTCGTGGATCCGCATTTGGTAAATTGTTTGAACATATACATATAAATGCTACACATCTTTTTGAAAATCGAGTCTGATTCATGAAGGGCATGAGGTACAATCACACCCGTGCTGCATTTCCAAAAACAATATACGAAGCTAGAGAAACAGATGAGCCTCTATATACCCTTTTAATTGATTTTGAATGTGTGGTTATAACTTATCTCGCGCATCAGCAAGTCTGTCTAGAGTTGTTCCTCTTTCTGTTTGTGGTTTTCTCCTTTCCAGTTCTTCTAGGGTGTTGGCTAGGTCTCCTCGGATTGTCATCGTTAATTTTTCTTCATCTTTGTCATTCGGCACAAGTGTCACAGTTGTGGACACAAGACGTGAGCACACAATGTCACAGTTGACATAAGGCGATATTCTATCCCCATATACGTTCAACATTAGCTTAGCAGAGTGTATTCGGGTGAATTCGAATTTCCCTGATCTCTGCTCTTCGAGTCGTTTCTTATCTAGCTCATACTGACGTTATAATGTTACTGAGCAAATAGAAAAGTGCATGGATTGGGAAAAATAGCCGTCTTTCCCCATCTCTGTCAGCAAAGGGCTAGCATTAGCAACGTCAGTTCTTGTTGTAAATAATTTAGGGGTAATAACGATTGTCTTGATTGTGGTAATGGGATTAGTTTCCCCGCATCTGAGATAGTGAAGTACTTAGAAGTCCCATATTCATGGCATGTTAAGGTTTCTAGCTTATAATTACTGTGGTTACCATATATGCCATAAAACAATACAGTATGTAAACCGTTTAGTCATATACAGACCCCCCCCCCAATGTTGTCGTCAGTCGGTAAAAAAATAACCGAGTCGGCGCGAAGTTCCGCGATGTGTCGTACAAACAGTCGATTATTTTTCCTGGAAACAGTCGATTTTTCTTGGAAACAGTCGTTTTTATGGCACTTGAGCTTACTCAAGTGCCATATAGCGATTGTAATTTCTGTCCGTCAGTCGGTCTGCCTGTCTGTCGGTCTGTCGGTCCTGGTTTTGCTAGTTCGGGCAGTTCCAGATAAGCTAGGACGATGAAACTTGGCAAGCATATCAGGAACTGGACCAGATTAAATAAGAAATTGTCGCTTCCTCGATCCGACCATCTGGAGGGGAGTGGAGGGAGGGGGAATCCGGAAAAAATAGGAAAAATGAGATATTTTTAGCTTACGAACGGGTGATCGGATCTTAATGAAACTTAATACATGGAAGGACTTCGTGTCTCAGACCCTCCATTTTAAATCCAGACCGGATCCGGTGACACTGGGGGGAGTTAGAGGGGGAAACCGGAAATCTTGGAAAACACTTAGAGTGGAGGGATCCGAAAGAAACTTGGTGGAAAGTACAAGCAAAAGTCCTAGATACGTGACTGATATAACCGGAACGGATCCGCTCACTTTGGGGGAGTTGGGGGGGGGAGAAGTCCGAATTTGTAGTGATCCCGCGAGTTCCGTGCTTCCTGATGTGCTGGGACGATGGAAATTGACAGGCATGTCTGGGACCCGATCAGCTTAAATAGGAAATCATCAATTCCCCGATTCGACCATCTGGGGGGGGGGGAGTGGAGGGAGGGTGAAGCAAAAATTTGAGGTATTTTTAGCTTGCGAACGGGTGATCGGATCTTGATGAAAATTGATATTTAGGATGACCTCGTGTCTCAGACACCTCACTTTAAATCCGGGTCGGATCCGATGACACTGGGGGGAGTTGGAGGAGGGAACCGGAAATTTTGAGAAACGCTGAAAGTGGAAGGATCGGGATGAAACTTGGTGGGGAAAACAAGCACAGGTCCTAGACACGTCATTGACATAACCGGACCGGATCAGGGCACTGTGGGGGAGTTGGGGTGGGGGTCCGGATTTCTAGCAATCCCGCGAGTTCGGCATACTTCCTGGTGTCCTAGGGCGATGAAACTTGGCAGGTATGTCAGGGATCCGAACAGATTGACTTGAGAACAGCCGTTTCCCCGACCCGACCATCGTTGGGGAGTGGGTGGATGGGGAGTCAGGAATCTAGTGGCGTGCATAAATTTTGAACGGGGTGATCGGATCTTCATGAAAATTGATATTTAGGATGACCTTGTGTCTCAGACACCTCACTTTAAATCCGGGCCGGATCCGATGACACTGGGGGGAGTTGGAGGAGGGAACCGGAAATTTTGAGAAACGCTTAAAGTGGAGGGATCGGGATGAAACTTGGTGCGAAAAACAAGCACAGGTCCTAGACACGTCATTGACTTAACCGGACCGGATCCAAAGACACTGGGGGGAGTTGGAGGAGGGAACCGGAAATTTTGAGAAACGCTTAAAGTGGAGGGATCGGGATGAAACTTGGTGGGAAAAACAAGCACAGGTCCTCGACACGCCATTGACATAACCGGACCGGATCAGGGCACTGTGGGGGAGTTGGGGTGGGGGTCCGGATTTCTAGCGATCCCGCGAGTTCGGCATACTTCCTGATGTCCTAGGGCGATGAAACTTGGCAGGTATGTCAGGGATCCGAACAGATTGGCTTGAGAACAGCCGTTTCCCCAACCCGACCATCGTGGGGGAAGTGGGTGGATGGGGAGTCCGGAATCTAGTGGCGTGCATAACTTTTGAACGGGTGATCGGATTTGAATGAAACTTGTCTGGTGAGCTATCGCCTCGGACGTTCAGTGTCACGTCCGGGTCGGGTCCGATACCTGTGGGGATGGGGGGGGGGGGGTGGAAAACTCAAGAAACTCTATAAGCAGAGGGATTGGGACGAAACTTAATGGATGGAACAAGCATTAGGCCTAGATGAAATTGACGGAGCCAGATGGTTTCGGGGCTCTGTGGGGGGAGTTGGAGGGGGTTTCCTGGAATTCCGCTAGTCGTGAGTTAGAATCGTTCCAGATGTAAAACGACAACGAAACTTTGCAGGCATATTAGCGACCCGAATTATCTTGACTTAAAAACCTGACACAACATACCCCCGGAAACTTCCGTTCCTAGATCCGAGCATTTTTGGGGGAGCAAGAGAAGAGAAATATGGACTTCTATAAATTGCGAACGAGTGGTCTGATTCGAGTGAAACTTCATGGGTGATACGAATCGATGGCCTCGACATGTAAAACATGCGTTCGAACCATATGCGACCACGATTAGGGGAATTGGGGGTGGGGGGACTTTTGACATGCACAAAAACCAAACGGATGGACCGAATGAGATGCAATTCGACAGTGCCGAGTTTATGCGGCCTAGATTTGTTATTTGGCGTCTGGGCCGGATTCGGCCAAGGTAGGGGGGGGGGGGACTAGAAACTTGCAGATAGGCTATGCTCCAATTTCAGTCAAACTTGATGAGGGAATTAAGAGATTGGGCCCGAACCGGCTCCGACAACGTTGGTGGGAAGGGGGGGGGGGGTACCGGAACTTTCCAAAAATGCTCAGATTCGAGTGAAACTTGGTAGATGGTATAAACGAAGATGCTTTAGGTGGTCGATTTTTTTTTATTCCGAACCAGATTCGGTCACGGTAGGTGGAAATAGAGTGAGTACCGGAAATCGTGTAGCACGTCTAGGGATCAAACAAATGGATTTATTGGGATAAAAGTTTGAACAGTCATGTGCATTTGCAATCGAGGCGATGCCGGAACAGCTCAGAAATGAGTGAAACTAAATATCCTATATCTATTTCCGAACCGCCTTTTTGGATGGCGGGTGTATTTTGTGACGTTTTCATCTACTTTCTTGTACAGCCTACTCGTACAAGTGCCATATGAGCTCGTAGCTCCTGTTTTTCTTAAAAATAGTCAGTTTTTCGTAAATTCATATAAAAATAGAAGGTAGACCTGATGGTCTACCATGTCTTCCAAAATGAAAAATAATACTTGAAGCTTCTATGTCCTTGATTTGTGAAAGAATCGTTGAGGGATCTTGACACTTTTGGTGAATTAAGGTAGACCATATTGTCTACCATGTCTTTCAAAATGAAAAAAAATACTTTGAAGCTTCTATGTCCTTGATTTGTGAAAGAATCGTTGAGGTATCTTGACACTTTTGGTGAATTTTGCGTTTCGTGACTTGTCAAAACTCGGCAAGTCCGAAAAGCGCTAAAAAGTCGTAGGTACAAAACGAAACAATTGCGAAAGGCGGGGATTTCAGAGTCTTATAATCCCATAAGGGAGCTAGGGAGAATAAGAAAGGCAGAATAAGCGACGGGTCCTTTAAAAGCAGTCATTAAAAATGACCAGCCAGTCAGTAAATACCTTGCCCCCCCCCCCCAAACATTTTGTCTAAGTAGTGCCTCTGGTCATATACGAGAGAATTCACAAGGCATCCTTATTCGTTTAGTATAACAAAAATCGTTGGTCATTTTTTACTGTGGTTGCTGCGCGAAATGTCCCCTTCTGTACGAAGCTAACTATAATCTGACAATTTTTTAAATCTCATAACGTAGACACTTTCCCTAGCTTCGCTGAATCAAAGAATCAGACCAATCATATAATTTAGCTATCAGGTGTTGGATATCGTGCGTCGTATCGTGCGTCGGTCCGAGAGGAATACTGGCAATAAGTTTTCCCCATATCCCGCTAATTCTTCTACCCAATTTTTACGTAGTTTCATTCCATCATTTATTTCTGGTAATTTCTTGTAAGTGTATTAGTTAATTTGTTTCTTGTGTGTCTGTGTATTTTGTAAATTTGTATTCCTTTTCTAGCTTTTAGCTATTCAGATTAAACTTGATTGATTGATACTTCATATGGTCCCGTGAATACAAAAATATAAACGAAACTGGTCAGATCATGACACATTCCTCGAGCATGTTCGAAATTGTGTATGATGTATAGATAGATAGATAGATTGGAGTATTCAAAAGCCCACGGGCCATATACACAAACAAACAAAAACAAAAATATAACTTAAACAATCAGACTCCTTCTTAACTCTAAAGATGTATCTATGTACACGCCCACTCGAGTAATAACGGTAGGGTTACTATTGCTCAAAATTTCAGGAAGTGATAAAATCACACCCTCTAGATAAATTTTCTTTAAATCAGAAAGTTTCGGGCATCTACGGAGAAAATGGTCCAAATTTTCTTCCTCCTTCTCACAAAGTGGGCAAGCATACCTCCCATCAGGAACCACACTACCTCTGTCAAAAACCTTCTGCCTGCTCTGAATTGGAAGGCATATGCTCTTCGAATGATTTTTTTCACTATTTCTTTCGGTGGGGAACCAAATGGATGTTAACTCTGAAGAAAAGATGACATATATGATATCATATGATATGTATTGCAAAAAGCCAACTGGCCATAGCAACTACCACAAAAAATCACTTACAATAAAACAAACAAAACAACAAAAACAAAAAATGACAATCCCAGATATAACTTAATGACACTTACATTAGATCCTCCCGATGCTTCGCTGCCAACCGGACGAACACTGCCAAATTTCTCATTACTGCGAAACACTTGTCTCCAATCAGATCTACTAGCCCTTCCTCCCCTAAAGCACTCCTCCCAAACATTTCTTCCCTTAATCCCCCCAACTCACCACATTCACACATAAAATGTAACAGACTCTCATCAATTTCACCACACATAGGGCAAAAATATGGACCATCACGTACTCTGTTTTTTCCCATGTATTTCCTTTTTTCCCCAAGTGGTAGTGCGTTCCCCCTTAAACAAACTAGTGCCTCTAAACTTTTCGCATCCAAACCCGCCCTAAAATATAGTTCCTCCCCCCATCCCTCTTTAGCTCTTGCATAAACTTTCAATGATTCAGACTGGTCCTTCATACATTGCCACATTTGAACTTCTTGTTCACGCAGTACTCTTTCTACCTCTTTTGACACTGACCCTAAACCTGCTGACAAACCTTTTCCTTAACAAAAAGTGTTTGCAGCCCTTTCAATCCACACTCTGTACCCGACATTTTATTTTGTTTTGTTTTGCGGAACTTGAGCGCTTGAGCTGCTTTAGCCGAAATATAGCTATGTTCACGTCTGTCTGTCTCTCTGTCGATAAGTCCATCCGTTCCGGTCTGTGCCGACTATCTTCGGGGGGGGGGGGGGGGGGGGGTAGGCTCATCGGAAACTGTGTAACATGTATAGGAACCGAATGGATGGAGAGACTGGGATGAAACATGGGAGGTACAAAGGTCATAGTAATGTTAAATTTGCCATTTTTAAGTCCGGACAGGATGCGGCCTCGGTGGGGGGGGGGGGGAGTAGGGGGGTACCTTACATTTTTCGGAACTGCTTTGATTCGAGTGAAACTTGGTATGTGGTAGGAGCAGATGTTCTAGATATGTCCCGATGCGACTCGTGTCCCGAGTCGCATCGGGACTCGACGGGTAAAGGTGGCTCCTGCATAAACTGTGTTTAATTGGGGATCGACTAAAACCAGGAAGGGAAGGGAACGCGAGAAAAGCAGGAAGGCATACTAAAACCAGGAAGGGCATACTAAAACGAGGAAGGCTCGCCAGAATTCAAAACTGGAAAGCCGCACTGTTCCCTTCCTCTGTTTAGTATTCTTCGAGGGCTCGGCAACTTTTCAAATTCAAAGTTCACCGTCCCTTCCTCGTTTTAGTATCCTGACATGAGTAGGCATAAGTTCAGTAAGGGGTCGGGAACAAATACGGAAATTAATTAAAGTACTAATACGAGGAAGACAATTTTAAATTATCCTTCTTTGCAACTTTGGCAACTAAAATCCTTTCGAGTCATCGAGTGATTATCTGTGAACTGTTTGGCAAAAAAAAACTATCTCTCAAGGTACTAAAGCCAGGAAGGAAATGGTGGACATGAACAGTTGACAGCAGTTGCCGACCCATCGCTGGACTCGGAGGATTTTACTCGCCTACCGTCAGAACGAGAAATAAAAAGTATTATTACAATTATTTTAGTTGCCGACACCTCACTGAACTTAATGCCTACCGATGTCAGGATACTAAAACGAGGAATGGATGGTGAGCTTTGAATTTGAAAAGTTGCATACCCCTCAAAGAACAGTAAATAGAGGAAGAGAACGGTGCAGCAAATTCTGGCGACAGCCTTCCTAGTTTTAGTATGCCCTTCCTTGTTTTAGTATGCCTTCCTGCTTTTCTCGTGTTCCCTTCCCTTCCTGGTTTTAGTCGATCCCGTTTAATTGTGTGATTCACGTAGGGACCGAACGAATGGATTTTCACCCATAATAAAAATTGGATGGTAACAATACGACGATAGGTCTGTGATTACAGGTCTAGGCCGGATACTATCAATTTATAACTTTATTAGAGCTATATTTCGGCCCTTCTTGCCAAGGGTCCTCTCCAGGCTCAAAACCACTCAAGTTGGAAAAACGAACTTGTGTGAAGAGGACCCTTGCCAAGATGGGCCGAAATATAGATTTAATAAAATTCAGCTGACGTATCCGTTTTTTACTATCAAATAAGAGCTCTTAGATTCGAGAATTAAATTTCACTTCAAACATATATCCATTTCTTGCCAGACTAAACTTCAGACATGGATTCAGAGCGTATTTTAACCCCGAAATCGAAACTTTAATTGACCTCAGAAAACCTTTGCTCTTACAGAAGTTTTGGTTTTGGCCAGATTCCAGGTGAACTAATTGTCCCGCCAAAAATTAAAGTTTAAAAACAAATTCAACATGTCTCCTTCCAATTGAACTGATCAACTACAGATAAACTATCACCATGCAAAAACCTGCTTAATCCCGTATTCTGGATCAACCGGCTGGGCCAGAAATAACGACGACTATCGACCTGTCAAAACTCATCGCCACAGTTTTTCCCAGCCATTTCGAAAACATGGAAGGAAACTGACACCATGAAATGTCACATTGACGGCGTGTCAAACGACCTCCCACTGAAATGCCTCCAGGAAGGGACTGCATTATGGCCGTTGTCAGACCTATTTCAACCTAATATGTGGGAAAAAAGGAAGGCAAAGCAAGATTAAGCGGCGGTTTGAAACGTACTTCATGTGTCATCACAGCCGCAGCAGAAGCCACTAGGGGGTACAGACGTGACGGGGGTTGCGTGGTAAGGATATTGACGTGGTGAACTTTTAGTTTGCGTTCTAACAATTATAAAGGCTTCCATCAAATGACAGATAAACATAAAAGAAATGGCGTTTTATTATTGGAACTGTAAATACCCTAACAAAAATGAAATGAGCGTTTACTATGGATTAATATATTATTGGCATTATTCACATTCGATTGGGAACAGGGTAGGCTGCGTTGGAATTTCCATACGTAGCGCTCCAGCCACTTATTAACAGTTACGATATTTACTATTGTTATTCTAATTTTCGTTCCACAGACCGCCGTAACGAGTAAGTTATCTCCCCCCAACCCCCGCCCCTTCTTCTTATTTCGTTCCACGACTGTAACGATCGTTACAGTTGCTTATGATGGTTCTGAGCATCATAAGTGATAATAATGTTGATAATAGTGATAATCTGTTCTGGGGATCGACTAAAAACGGTAACGGAATGGAACGACACGGTGCAGGAGGAACACACACTAAAAACGGGAACGCGTACTAAAAACGGGAACAACGTACTAAAATCGGCAACGTCGAACCAGAAGGAACATTACTAAAAGGGGGAACACTGTACTGTCCTTTTTACTAAAAACGGGAATGCCGGACCGCTGTTCTTTGACACCTGGTTTCACTTTCATGACCACCAAGTACTAAATACGGGAATGCAGGACCCCTGTTTTTTTGTCACTTTCAAAGCAATCAAGTACTAAAAAAGGGAAAGCAGGACCCCTGTTTTTATTACTTTCGGTTTCATACTCGGGAGGAACAAGTACTAAACACGGGAACGCAAGACCCCTGTTCTACTCAGGAGAAACAAGTACTAAAATCATGAATGCCCGTCCCCTGTTCTTTAGCACTGGGTTACTAAAAACGGGAATGCCGGTTCTTTGACACCTGGTTTCACTTTCATGACCACCAAGTACTAAAAACGGGAATGCAGGACCCCTGTTTTTTTGTCACTTTCAAAGCAATCAAGTACTAAAAAAGGGAAAGCAGGACCCCTGTTTTTATTACTTTCGGTTTCATACTCGGGAGGAACAAGTACTAAACACGGGAACGCAAGACCCCTGTTCTACTCAGGAGAAACAAGTACTAAAATCATGAATGCCCGTCCCCTGTTCTTTAGCACTGGGTTCCATTTTCATTTGAAGCCAGTAAAAAAACGGGAATGACAGGATCTGTTTTTTAATATCTTTGTCCGTGATGCAGGAGGAACACGACTGAGAACCCGGTTTCCTACTTCCTGTTCTACTCTCCTTGCTTCAGGAGGAACACAATTGGAACCCTGTTTCCTATTTCCTATTCTACTCTCCCTGTTGCAGGAGATGCCGAATTCTGAATACTAGTGACGCAAACGTTTTACTTGCTTACAGTTTCTCTGAAAGCTAATAATTTTTATATCATTTAGTAGATTATACCTAACTTCTTGCTTCGCCTTTTTTCGGCAAAGACGCGGCCAGTGGCCAGTTGTGAGCTTGGTGAAGTCGGCTTTTGCGGTAGACGTGGCTTCACATTATCATCCAAAGAGGGTTATATGAAGTCATATCAACCTTCAGAGAGAGGACGATATGAAGTCATTCAACCTCCAGAGAGGTTGATGCTTGACACTAATTTTTGTAGATCTTTTTCGTCCAGCATACAACAGAGATAGCAATCAATCAATCAATCAATCATGTTTAATCCGAATAGCTAAAAGCTAGAAAAGGAATACAAATTTACAAAATACACAGACACACAAGAAACAAATTAACTAATACACTTACAAGAAGTTACCAGAAATAAATGATAGAATGAAACGTAAAAATTGGGTAGAAGAATTAGCGGGATATGCGGAAAATTTATTGCCAGTATTCCTCTCGGACCGACGCACGGAAGACGGGAGGGGAGGGGGGAATAGATGGGTCATCTGGGGACAACACGTTATCTTAGCTTCAAATTTGTTTGAAAGAGTATTTCTACGTATTACCAGCGCAGAAGACATGCAGATCCAGTTGCAGTGGTATCAGATACCTTGGTCAGTGCAAAATGACAGAATCCAGATCTAGTTAAGTGGTATGAGATGCCTTGGTAAGTGCAAAATGGACAAAATCCAGATCCAGTTACAGTGGAACCAGATACCATGGTAACTTCAAAAATCTTTGTACTCAAGCATAGGCTACATGATTATTCATATCAACCTTCAGAGAGATGATGATATGAATTCATTCAACCTCCAGAAAGGATGATGCGTAACACTAATTTTTGTAATTTTTTAGATCCAGTTACAGTGGTATCAGATACCTTGGTAAGTGCAAAAATTACAATATCCAGATCCAGTTACAGTGGAACCAGATACCATGCTCAAAGATCTTTGTCGTCAAGCATACAGCACAGGTACCGGTGCAGAAGACAAGCAGATCCAGTTGCAGTGGTAGCAGATACCTTGGTCAGTGCAAAAAGAAAAAATGCAGATCTAGTTAAGTGGTATCAGATACCTTGGTAAGTGCAGAATAGGAAATAGGAAACAGGGTTCCAGTTGTGTTCCTCCTGAAGCAGGGAGAGTAGAACAGTAAGTAGGAAACCGGGTTCTCAGTCGTGTTCCTCCTGCATCAGGGACAAAGATATTAAAAAACAGATCCTGTCATTCCCGTTTTTAGTACTGGCTTCAAATGAAAATGGAACCCAGTGCTAAAGAATAGGGGACGGGCATTCATGATTTTAGTACTTGTTTCTCCTGAGTAGAACAGGGGTCTTGCGTTCCCGTGTTTAGTACTTGTTCCTCCCGAGTATGAAATCGAAAATATTAAAAACAGGGGTCCTGCATTCCCGTTTTTAGTACTTGTTCCTCCCGAGTATGAAACCGAAAGTATTAAAAACAGGGGTCCTGCATTCCCGTTTTTAGTACTTGGTTGCTATGAAAGTGACCAAAAAACAGGGGTCCTGCATTCCCCGTTTTTAGTACTTGGTGGTCATGAAAGTGCAACCAAGTGCCAAGGAATAGCGGTCCGGCATTCCCGTTTTTAGTAAAAATGACGGGGCAATATTCCCCCTTTTAGTAATGTTCCTCCTGGTGCAACGTTGCCGATTTTAGTACTTTACCGTTTTTAGTACGTGTTCCCATTTTTAGTAGGTGTTCCTCCTGCACCGTGTCGTTCCATTCCGTTCCCGTTTTTAGTCGATCCCTCTGTTCTGCAGGACTCCGGGTGCGAGGGATGACGTATGTCCACGTTGTTATTATTTTCGTTCCAAAAGCGTCATAATTATCACAATACGGCACTCGCCCCTCCTCTTATCATCATAACTTGTAATATCTCACTGGAACACTACCATAGGCTGGGTGAAGCGTAATCGATTTGCTAGAAAGTTGCTTAAATCTACTCGTACTAAAAACTTTTTCTTTAACCATACATTAAATAATTATTCTTCCTCTTTCGTTCTTTTTGTTTTATCAATTAGCAGATATGTTGTTTCTGCTCATGTATGAAATATTATTAGTTATAAGCAAACCCTAGACAAGTGCTCTCCTGCTTTTTTGGTGGGTTTAGTCTATAAAGTTGTGTTTTTGTTTGGTTAAAGGACGTGTCGTCCGTATAATGCCACTCCAACCTACTTCCGTAACATGACTCATTATTTCTTACACCTGGAGATCCAAATTTACCATGGTACATTCTGAACCCGCCAACAACAGCTCACCATCTTTCCACTTACCAGTTACAGCGATCCGCTAGTTTCCATGTGCACTAGGCTCCGGACGAGTGCTCGCGTATCATGCTACTAATGCATAAAACCGGTTTTCTGAGTTCTGCCGAGATCTTGCTAGAAGTCGGTGGGCCTTGGAAAAGGGTTAAAACCGTCAAGGCCGTGGATATTTTTTTTCAAATGCAGAGCCTAGCTTTACAGTAAACAGATCGCCTTGAATATTGGAACATAAACAGTAAATAGTGCGAGGTATATAAATATTCTTTGAGCCCAAGCTGACTTTGAAACATTTATTCAAACAATGTTTACAACGGATTCGTCAGCTATGATTTTTCATCAGCGATATTTCGGCCCTTCTTGGCAAGGGTCCTCGTCAGGCTGTCAATCTTCAGGCTGTCAATCTTCGTCAGGCTGTCAACCAGAAGATTGATAGCCTGACGAGGACCCTTGCCAAGAAGGGCCGAAATATCGCTGATGAAAAATCATAGCTGACGAATCCGTTGTAAACATTGTTTGAATAAAAGTGCGAGGTATGCTTTATGGTTAAAACAGGCAAGGCACTGGATTTAAAAAAAAGAAGAAAAAAACAGAGCCTAGGTTTACAGTAGTCAGATAGCCTTGAATACTGGAACATAAATAGTAAAGAGTGCAAGGTGTGCTTTAGGCCCCGTTCACAAGCATGCCTAGCCAAGCACCGATGCCTAGGCCCTTGCCTAGCATCACCGTTCACACCCATGCCTAGGCACAAATTTGTGCGCCAGGTGCGGAATCCTGGGCTCTAGAACTCCGGGTCTGGCTAAGCCTGTGCACGTGCCTAGGCATCTGTGCTGAACGCGGCTTTAAATACAGATAAATGAATCAAAACCTGCCTGAATAAAAGGATTATTTTGATGTTCTAAACAAGTATATATGCTTGTCCAAAGTCTAAGACTGAGGCAAATGGTTTTTATGGCACTTGAGCTTACTCAAGTGCCATATAGCGATTGTTATTTCTGTCCGTCAGTCGGTCTGTCGGTCTGTCGGTCTGTCGGTCTGTCGGTCTGTCGGTCCCGGTTTTGCTAGTTCGGGCACTTCCAGATAAGCTAGGACGATGAAACTTGGCAAGCATATCAGGAACTGGACCAGATTAAATTAGAAATTGTCGCTTCCTCGATCCGACCATCTGGAGGGGAGTGGAGGGAGGGGGAATCCGGAAAAAATAGGAAAAATGAGATATTTTTAGCTTACGAACGGGTGATCGGATCTTAATGAAACTTAATACATGGAAGGACTTCGTGTCTCAGACCCTCCATATTAAATCCAGACCGGATCCGGTGACACTGGGGGGAGTTAGAGGGGGAAACCGGAAATCTTGGAAAATACTTAGAGTGGAGGGATCCGAATGAAACTTGGTGGAAAGTACAAGCAAAAGTCCTAGATACGTGACTGATATAACCGGAACGGATCCGTTCACTTTGGGGGAGTTGGGGGGGGGGGGGGAGAAGTCCGAATTTGTAGTGATCCCGCGAGTTCCGTGCTTCCTGATGTGCTGGGACGATGGAAATTGACAGGCATGTCTGGGACCCGACCAGCTTAAATAGGAAATCATCACTTCCCCGATTCGACCATCTGGGGGGGGGGGGGGAGTGGAGGGAGGGTGAAGCCAAAATTTGAGGTATTTTTAGCTTGCGAACGGGTGATCGGATCTTGATGAAAATTGATATTTAGGATGACCTCGTGTCTCAGACACCTCACTTTAAATCCGGGCCGGATCCGATGACACTGGGGGGAGTTGGAGGAGGGAACCGGAAATTTTGAGAAACGCTTAAAGTGGAGGGATCGGGATGAAACTTGGTGGGAAAAACAACCACAGGTCCTAGAAACGTCATTGACATAACCGGACCGGATCAGGGCACTGTGGGGGAGTTGGGGTGGGGAACCGGAAATTTTGAGAAACGCTTAAAGTGGAGGGATCGGGATGAAACTTGGTGGGAAAAACAAGCACAGGTCCTAGACACGTCATTGACATAACCGGACCGGATCAGGGCACTGTGGGGGAGTTGGGGTGGGGGTCCGGATTTCTAGCGATCCCGCGAGTTCGGCATACTTCCTGATGTCCTAGGGCGATGAAACTTGGCAGGTATGTCAAGGATCCGAACAGATTGACTTGAGAACAGCCGTTTCCCCGACCCGACCATCGTGGGGGGAGTGGGTGGATGGGGAGTCCGGAATCTAGTGGCGTGCATAACTTTTGAACGGGTGATCGGATCTTGATGAAAATTGATATTTAGGATGACCTTGTGTCTCAGACACCTCACTTTAAATCCGGGCCGGATCCGATGACACTGGGGGGAGTTGGAGGAGGTAACCGGAAATTTTGAGAAACGCTTAAAGTGGAGGGATCAGGATGAAACTTGGTGGGAAAAACAAGCACATTTCCTAGACACGTCATTGACATAACCGGACCGGATCCGATGTGGCGATGACACTGGGAGGAGTTGGAGGAGGGAACAGGAAATTTTGAGAAACGCTTAAAGTGGAGGGATCGGGATGAAACTTGGTGGGAAAAACAAGCACAGGTCCTCGACACGTCATTGACATAACCGGACCGGATCAGGGCACTGTGGGGGAGTTGGGGTGGGGGTCCGGATTTCTAGCGATCCCGCGAGTTCGGCATACTTCCTGATGTCCTAGGGTGATTAAACTTGGCAGGTATGTCAGGGATCCGAACAGATTGACTTGAGAACAGCCGTTTCCCCGACCCGACCATCGTGGGGGGAGTGGGTGGATGGGGAGTCCGGAATCTAGTGGCGTGCATAACTTTTGAACGGGTGATCGGATTTGAATGAAACTTGTCTGGTGAGCTATCACCTCGGATGTTCAGTGTCACGTCCGAGTCGGGTCCGATACCTGTGGGGATTGGGGGGGGGGGGTGGAAAACTCAAGAAACTCTAAAAGTAGAGGGATTGGGACGAAACTTAATGGATGGAACAAGCATTAGGCCTAGATGAAATTGACGGAGCCAGATGGTTTCGGGGCTCTGTGGGGGGAGTTGGAGGGGGTTTCCTGGAATTCCGGAAGTCGTGAGTTAGAATAGTTCCAGATGTAAAACGACAACGAAACTTTGCAGGCATATTAGCGACCCGAATTATCTTGACTTAAAAACCTGACACAACATACCCCCGGAAACTTCCGTTCCTAGATCCGAGCATTTTTGGGGGAGCAAGAGAAGAGTAATATGGACTTCTATAAATTGCGAACGAGTGGTCTGATTCGAGTGAAACTTCATGGGTGATACGAATCGATGGCCTCGACATGTAAAACATGCGTTCGAACCATATGCGACCACGATTAGGGGAATTGGGGGTGGGATGACTTTTCACATGCACAAAAACCAAACGGATGGACCGAATGAGATGCAATTCGACAGTGCCGAGTTTATGCGGCCTAGATTTGTTATTTGGCGTCTGGGCCGGATTCGGCCAAGGTAGGGGGGGGGTACTGGAAACTTGCAGATAGGCTATGCTCCAATTTCAGTCAAACTTGATGAGGGAATTAAGAGATTGGGCCCGAACCGGCTCCGACAACGTTGGTGGGAGGGAGGGGGGGGGGGGTACCGGAACTTTCCAAAAATGCTCAGATTCGAGTGAAACTTGGTAGATGGTATAAACGAAGATGCTTTAGGTGGTCGATTTTTTTTTATTCCGAACCAGATTCGGCCACGGTAGGTGGAAATAGAGTGAGTACCGGAAATCGTGTAGCACGTCTAGGGATCAAACAAATGGATTTATTGGGATGAAAGTTTGAACAGTCATGTGCATTTGCAATCGAGACGATGCCGGAACTGCTCAGAAATGAGTGAAACTAAATATCCTATTTCTATTTCCGAACCGCCTTTTTGGATGGCGGGTGTATTTTGTGACGTTTTCATCTACTTTCTTGTACAGCCTACTCGTACAAGTGCCATATGAGCTCGTAGCTCTTGTTTTGTTTTGTTTTTGCTCAAATGCCATATACCGATCACTTTTCGGTCTGTCGGTCCACTCTTCTCGAGTTAGGGTACTTACAGAAGTGCTAGGACGATAAACTTGGCAGGCATTAGGAACCGGATCAAACTAACTTGGAAATAGTCACTTGCCCGATCCGACCATCGTGGAGGGAGGGGGAGGTGGCGGAATCCGGAAAACAGGGGCATGCATAAATTTCGAATGGGTGATCAGATCTTAATGAAAATTGATATTTGGAAAGACCTCGTGTCTCAGATGTCCCATTTCAAGTCCGGGCCGGGTCCGATGGATATGGAGGAGAACTCGGAGGGGGGAACCGGAAATCGTGTGAAACTCTCAGAGTGGAGCAATCGGGATGAAACTTGGTGGGAAGAACAAGCACAAGCTCTAGACAAATAACTGACAAAACTGGACCGGATCCGGTGGGGGAGTTGGAGGGGGTTCCGAAATTCTGGCGATCCGCAGTTAATGTACTTCCAGGTGGGCTAGGACGATAAAACTTGGCAGGCATATCAGGGACCCGACCAGATTAACTTGGAAACAGTCACTCGCCCGATCCGACATCGTGGGGGAAGGGGAGACGGCGGAATCCGGAAATTAGTGGCATGCATAACTTTCGAACGGGTTATCGGATCTTAATGAAACTTAATATCTTGAAAGACCCCTCGTATCAGATGTCCCATTTCAAGTCCAGGCCGGATCGGATAAACGGGGGGGGGGGTCGGAGGGGAGAACCTGAAAGCTTGTGACACGCATAGAGTGGAGCTATCAGGATACAACTCGGTGGGAAGTACAGGCACAAGTCCTAAGTGCATCAGTGATAGAACCGGACCGGATTCCGGTACCGAGGCGGGGGGGGGGAGCTGTAGGGCGGTGTCCTGAATTCCGGTGATCGTGAGTTAAGATATGTAAGGACGATACAGATTTTGCAGGAGCATTAAAAACTTGACATCATTGGGTTACACATCGTCACTTTTCCGATCCGACCGTCCGACCGTCCAACCTCTTCCTTTAAACACTCATAAACATCAACATAAAAAGGAAAAAAAAAATTTAATAGCAGCTATTTCGGAAAAAGCTATTCCGAAATCATTTGTTCCTCCTATCAGCTCTTGATATCCATCCTATGGCCTATGGCCATGCTATGAATATATTTTTACAACGTGTTCAACTTCGTTTGAGACAATCTGACCCCATCCATCGTGATCCGTCTGAAAAAGGGATCGGATCTGACTACCGATAATGGTTTCCGAGGAGTTCATTGGGCAGAAAGGTATTATATACATGTTTACATGTCTCATCAAAGCCAAGGTGGTCTAAAGCTTGGCTAACAACATCAAATCACGTTGTAATATTCCAAATCGAAAGCGTGTTTGCTGGTTCGACGTGCTTCAAAGGGCCATGTTTCTAAACTCAGAAAGCTTCAACAATGATTCCTGTAAGCATACATTGAGATCGCGTAGAGCGAAATGTTAGCCTACAAAATTACGTTTCAGTGCGTACCTTACTACTGAAGTTGTCAACCCCTTGAAACTTTCAAACTGGCGTATCTCACGAAGGAATTTGTGTACGAAAAAATGGATGACATAGACTTTGATCAGCTTGTCAACGGCTATCGATTGGGTCGAAAGAAAAATTTGTATGGCACTTACTCTTCGGCGAAGTGCCATATCGCGATCACAATTTCTGTCCGTCCGTCGGTCAGTCGGTCTGGGTTTGGCTAGTTCGGGCATTTCCACAGAAGCTAGGACGATGAACCTAACTTTGCAGGCGTATCAGGGACGCGGCCAGATTAAACAGGAACTATTCACTTCCTCAATCCGACCATCTGGGGGGGGGGTCCGGAAAATTGAGGTATTTTTTACTTACGAACGGGTGTTCGGGTCTTCATGAAACTTGGTATTTAGAATGACCTCGTGTCGACTTTAAATCCGGACCGGATCCGGTGACACTGGGGCGACTTCGACGAGGAACCGGAAATCTTGGGAAACGCTTTGCGTGAAGGGATCGGGATGAAACTTGGTGGGAAGAACAAGCACAAATCCTAGATACGTCTTTGACATAACCGGACCGGATCCGGGCACTGTGAGGGAGTTGTGATGGAGGGGTGAGAAATCAGGAATCTAGTTGCATGAAGGGTCTAGATCGGTTCCTATACTTGTGGGGGGGGGGCTGGAAAACTGATGAAACACTTGGAGTAGAGGGATTAAGATGGAACTTAGTGGAGAGAACAACCATTAGGCCTAGATACGTAATTCACGGAGCCAGATCGTTTCGGGGCTTTGTGGGGGGGAGTTGGGGCGGCTTTCCCGGAATTCCGGTGATTGCGAGTTGGAATAGTTCCAGATGTGCTAAGAAGATGAAACTTTGGAGGCATATTAGTAACCCAACCTAATTGACTCCTGGGTCTGACCATTTTGGGGGAGTGAGGGAAGGGAAATATGAAAATTGACTTCAGCAATGTGCGAGTGGGTGGTGCGATTCAAGTTAAACTTATGGGTGATAAGAATTGATGGCCTAGACATGCAAACATGCGTTCGAACTACATGCGGCCACGGTTGGGTGAGTTGGAGGAGGGGGGGGGGGTCCGCAAACTTTAGACATGCACAGAAACCAAACGAATGGACCGAATGGGATGCAAGTTGGACAGTACCGAGTTTTGTGCGAGCTAGATCTTTTATTTGGCGTCCGAGACGGACTCCGGCCAAGGTAGGAGGGGGGAGTTGGAACTGGAAATTTGCAGATAGGTTATGCTCCGAATTCAGTCAGAGTTGATGGACGGGAGGAGGAGATGTAAGAGATGCGGCTTTTATGTTTTTAAGTCATATTCGGCCACAGTGTGGTGAATTGAAGGGGAGTCCCGGAAATTGTGTGGCTCGCATAAGGGGCCAAACGGGTGGAGCGATTTAAATGGAACTTGGAATGTAGAGAGAGGAGATGCCCCAGATGGCATATTTTAGGGTCCGAACCGGATCCGACCACGGTGGGGTGGGCTGGGGGGGGGGTACCGGAATTTTTCGAAAATGCTCATATGGTAAGAGAAGATGCTTTAAACGATTCTCTAGAGTCCGAACTCGATTCGGACACGGTAGGGGGACTTGGGGGGAGGTATCGGGAACCCTGTGGCACATCTAGGGATGAATGAGTGGATTTATTGGACTGAAACTTTGAACTTATAACAGTCATTTGACCCAGATGATAGAAGGCGATACCGGAAATATTCAGACTTGAGTGAAACTACATATCATATTTCTAGGTCCGTACCGCATTTTTGAATGGCGCGTGTTGTAACGTTCTCATCTACTTTCTTATATTATCTACTCGTAACAAGTGCCATATGAGCTTGTAGGTCTTTTTCTACATTAAATCTCCCCTTTTTCCGTCTTTCAGTTTTTCTTCCAAGCAAAAACGCACTAGAATACGCAATCACTCACGAACTAGAATTCTGATAAGACACGAATCCACGTAGAATAACTAATGGAAACACTCTTTATTTTCAAAGTAATTTTTCTCCTAGCTCACTGCATCTACCACTTCACATCATTTCTAAGAAAATGAAGTTTTAACTGGAGTATTTCCCAAGACGGCATTTCGAAAAAATCTCAAGAGATCAGTTATTCTGGAAATCTAAAGAAAAGACTTTGGGATCATGGTTATCTGAAAGTAAGAGACAATAGGAAGTTTTAATGGTCGGATGTTTAATCAGTTGGGGGGATCAGTAAGAACGGGGAGGGAGAGTGTGATAATATCTTGAAAATACTTGAAGTAACTCAGAAAGAAGTGAAGCGAGAGCTTGAAAAACTTTTCCCATTTTGTTTCCAAGTCTGCTCTAAGGAGACTCCCAACCCAACGCATTCGCAAGTAATTTTCACTATTTTTATGGCACTTGCCCACTAGCCAAGTGCCATATAGCGATCACTTTTTCGTCGGTCGGTCGGTCAGTCCGGTGTTTCCGAGTTAGGGTACTTCCAGATGTGCTAGGACTATGAATCTTGGCAGGCATATCAGGGACCCGATCAAACTAACTCTGAAACAGTCAGTTTCCCGATTCGACCATCTGGGGGGAAGTGGAGGGCGGGGAATCCTAATAACTGAGCAGTTTCTGTCAAACCCCTGCCCCTTTCTTCACACTAGTATAGCTTTGTACGTGGATGACGTCGTTCTCTGCTTATATCTATGAGCGTCGCCGGAGAGAGCTAGTGTAATCGTAGGTCGAAGAGGTTGGTATAATAATAATAATAATAATTTATTAGAAAAAGCCTAATACGGCCATACAACAGATTCCTGAAGCGCCAACAACAATTTATAACAGTAATAATGAAACACGAACTATTTCCTTCTTTTCATTGCCTTCAAAACGAAAGAAACTACCTCACGGATAACACTTTCATTTGTCGACTTCAAGATACCAGGGAAGAGAACACCACTAGCCATCCCAACTAAACCCAACGAAGGAAGCTCTTGGCACTGTCCTAGAAGGGGGTCAATGGTATCTTGCCCAGTGCAACAAACTGGGCAATTGTAATTCTCCTCACCGACCTGTTTTCGCCTATCAAAAACTTTCTTTCTGTACCGTAATGGAAGAGAGTTAGTCCGGAGTTGGAACCATACCCTAAGTGCCTGCGCCGACAATCCTAATTTAAACAATATTCAAATCCAAAAGTAGCTTTTATTTGTCTATAATAAAATAGTGTCTCTGATTTATCCAGTGCTGCTTGCCAATTTTGAATTTCCTGATCCCGTAATACCTGCTCAAACTGTCCCAGCAACTGTGGCTGATCATCTGGTCCCAAACCATCGTTCCAAGCCAGAAATAAACCTGCTTTATCGAGCATGGCTTTCACTTGGAATGGCCAAGACCGAGAACCCTTCGACTCCATTAGTTCTGTATATGCAATTTTTAGTAACCTGTCTTCGGGTAACCGAACTAACTTAAGCCAAAATCTAAGATTTTGGTTCAAGCTTTTTGTCACACTTTTTCGAGTTAGGGTACTTCCAGATGTGCTAGGACAATGAAACTTGGCAGGCATATCAGGGACCCGACCAAACCAACCTTGAAATAATCAGTTTCCCGATCCGACTATTTTGGGGGGGGGGGGAGGACTGGAAACGACAACTATGGGGGAGTTTGGGGGGGGGGCACCAGAAATCCCGGGAAACGGTTAGAATGGAGGGATCGGAGTGAAACTTGCTGGGAATAACAAGCATCTGCTCCCAATAAATCGTGTACACATTTGGACTAGATCCGGACACTTGGGGTGGGGTGGGGTGGGGTGGAATAGAGGGGAGTTTTCGGGAATGCCGGTGGTGGCGTTTCTGGGAATTTTCACGAAGAAACTTGTCCGATAATAAGGGGGGAGCAGAGGGAAGGGGAATCCGGAATATTGAGCCATGCGTAACTTTAGAACGGGTGATCGGATTTGAGCGAAATTTTGTAATTTAACAGAGGACATGTCTCTGGTGATCTTGTTCATGTCCGAACCGGATCCGACAACAACTGGGGGGGGGGGAATACGTGACCGGCTTAGACTGGAGAGATCGGGATGGAACTTTGTGGGAATAACAAACAGATGCTCCGGAAAATCATTTACAGAAACGGATAGGCTCTGGCGACTGTGGGGGAGTTTGAGGGGGGAGGAGGATCCGGAATTCCGGTGATTACGAGAAAGGTACCTCCAGATTTGCTAGGACAATGAAACTTGGCTGGAATATTAGAAATTCGGTAAGATTGGCTTAGAAATCGCCACTTTACAAATCGACCATTCCTTAAAGTACCAACCATGACCACAAATTAAGAAAAATACTTTAAAGCAAAATATGCAATTTCATGATCCCCATTATCATTTTTGCCTCAAGGGTTTTGCTTACAAATGAAGTTCTAGCACCCTTAAAGTGCGCATTTTAACCGAAAAGTTGAAAAAAAATACTTTTGACCAAACGGTATATATCAATGATCTCTTAGAGCCTGCTATCGTTTTTGCTTCAAGGGTTTGCTTACAGATGAATTTCTAGAGCTTTTAAAGTGCGTATCATTACAGCCAAGTTCAACAAGACCAAAAGTTTCGATGGGATCCCAAAAATGCAGTATCTGATCCAGACAACTGGGTCTTGTCTTAACCAGATCCAGTCATCGCCAGACTCCTTGAACATTTTCACAATGAAAATTCAGAAACAGATTAAGGCCAAATAGCTAGTTATCTGAGAAAACCAAGTTCAGATATTGATTCAGCATGTGTTTAGATATGATAAGTCATATCTGCTTTGACAAAAACTTCCTGCCACTTCTGCCAATTTCCTGATTTCGGCCGAACTCCAGAACTACTTGTCCGGCGAAAAAAGAAAGCTCAAAAACGAACTCATGGTATCTTCTTTCCCCAGTAATGAACATCTAATCAACTTCAAATAAAAATTTAACTTATAACAAATTTTCCTACTCCAGCCGGATTCCAGTCGAACTAAATTTCCGGGTAAAATATGATTGTCAAACATGGATTCAGCATCTCTTCTTATCCTTAAATCGGTTATCTAATCAACTAGAAATAAAACTTAAGCTTCTAACAATTTTCCGGTATTGGCCGGATTCGGGGGGAACTACATGTCCAGGTAGAAAATGTGTTCACATGAGTGTTCAGCATGTCTTCTTGCCCTAAATCGAACATCTAATCAACTCCAAATAAAACTTTTAATTTTAACAAACTTTCTGGTTTGGGCCGGATTCCGGGCGAACTGCTTGTCCGATGACAAAATGGTTTTCACCATCGTGTTCAGCATGTCTTCCTACCCTATAATCGACTATCAGATTAGCTGTTTCAAAATATTTTGTTTGTCCCTTAATTTGAACCCCCTCTCCCACCCCTAAATGTAGGGCTACAAAGCCCATCAACGAACTTGACTGGTCCGACGACCCAACGAATCCTCATACGAAGTTTCATCAAAATATCTCATTCCCTTCGAGAGTTATCGTGCTTACAGACGGACGGACGGACAGACGGACAACTTTTGCGATGTCATAGATATCCCTCCACTTACGTTTTGGGATCCCAAAAACAAAATACTTTTTCTCTAGCTACCTTAAAGTGCGCATCTGAACCGCACAGACGAAACGTACTTTTGATCAAACAATACATCTCAACACTGCAAGTGCCATATGAGCTTGTAGCTCTTGTTTTAAGGTGTGAGCGGGTTGTGAGCGAGTCTTTTGGGAATTCCAAGACTTAAGTGGAGGGGTAGGCTACACATGACTTCGTAAAAGTTGTCCGTCTGTAAGCACGATAACTCTCGAAGGGGTTTGGATATTTTTTTCAAACTTGGTGTGAGGATCCTTTGGGTCGAAGTACAGTTCGTACATGGGCCCTGTATCCCAATATTTAGGGGAGGGGGTCTTAAATTAAGGGACGAAGAAAACTTTTTTTTAAGGTGATGCTATAGTCGATTTAGGGGTAAGAAGACATGCTGAACCCAGAACTGAACTTCATTTTCTCGCCGGACAAATAGTTCGCCCGGAATACAAAGAAATGGAAATATCGTAAAAGTAAAAGTTCTATCCAGAGTGGTATAAAATTCGATACAGAGGTACAGAGAGATCTGATTCTGTTCTGGATTTACCTTTTTCGTCAGACAAGTAGTTTGATCGGAATCCGGCCAAAACCGGAAAATTGGTAAGATTGAAAGGCTTATCTGAACTTGATTAAAGGTTAAATGTTGGTCGATTGGAGCGTCGATTTATAGGTAAGAATATACTGAATCTATATATTTGAATTCTATGTTCCTGCCGGACAAGTAGACAACCAGAATCTGGCGAAAACGGTAAATTTGGTAGGAATATAGTTTATTCCGAAGTCGATCGGAATGTCCTCATATAGGAGCAAGAATACAAGCTGAATCTATGCATGAACCTGAACTTTCTCGCTCTATAATTAGTGCATCAGGAATCCGGCAGATACCGGAAATTTAATAGAAATAAAAATTGTTTAAGTTGGTGAGTCCAAATATGAGCTTCATTTTTCCAACGTACAATTAGTTTGACCGGAGTACGGCCAAAACCGGCAATTTCGAAGAAGAAAATAAAAGGTGGACCTGGAAAAGACACGGTGAATCAGGAAATACTGTTTATTCGGGAAGACAATGTCTAGGCGTTCTGATGTAGGATCGACTAAAAGCAGGAAAGGAAAGGCAAAAGAATAGCAAGCAAAGATACTAAAACCAGGAATGGCAAACTAAAACGGGGAAAGAATTACCAGAAATCGAGGATTCCAAACTGGCAAGCCTTTCCTCTGTTTAGTATCCCGTGAGGGGTCAGCAGCTTACATTTGTAAAAGTTAACCTTTTCCTCCTTTTGGTATTCGAAAAACTGGCAAGCTGCACCGTGCTTTTCCTCTGTTTAGTACCCCTTGAGGGATCGGCAACTTTCATTCGCAAAAGTTCACCTTTTCCTCCTTTAGTACCCTGTCAGAAGGCGACTAAAATCATCCGAGTCCAGCAAGGGGTCAGCAACTAATATATTTCAAGTCCAACATTTCTTTCCTGGATTTAGTAACTAGTCACGGATAGTACCTTAGAGTACTAAAACGAGGAAAGAAATTGCGAATTCTAATTTATTCTCCTTTGAGGGGTCGGCAACTGCCAAATTCATAGTTCACCGTTCCCTTACTCGTTTTACCAGATTTGAGGGGTCGGCAACTTAAATTGTTAGTTAAATGAGGGGTCGCAGCTCAGATACCTTAACCGACTAAAGTACCTTTGAGGGGTTGGCAACTAAAATTCTCAATCAAGTGAGGGGTCGGCAACTAAGATATTTCAAATCCACCATTTCTTTCCTGGTCTTAGTAACTTGTCACGGATAGTACCTTAGAGTACTAAAACGAGGAAAGAAATGGTGGACTTGAAATATCTTAGTTGTCGACCACTTAAAGCTTCTAAACGAGAAATAGAACTATGAATTTTTATAGTTGCCGACCCCTGAAAGAAGAATAATTTATAATTCTCAATTTCTTTCCTCGTTTGAGAACTCTTAAGGTGTAGTATCCGTGACAAGTTCGTAAAACCAGAAAAGAAATGGTGGATTTCGATATATCTTAGTTGCCGACCCATCGCTGGACTCGGATGATTTAGTCACCTACTGACAGGGTACTAAAAGGAGGAAAAGGTGAACTTTTACAACTCTAAGTTGCCGACCCCTCACGAGAGGAAAGAGAGGAAAAGCGCGGTGCAGCTTGCCAGTTTTTCGAATAGTAAAAGGAGAAAAAAGTGAAATTTTAAAAATGTACGTTGCCGACACCTCACGGGACAATAAACAGAGGAAAGACTTGCCAGTTTTTCGAATCCTCGATCTCAAGTAATTCTTTCCCCCTTTTAGTCTTTGCCGTCCCTGGTTTTAGTATATTTGCCTGCGTTTCTCTTCCCTTTCCTTTTCCTGCTTTTAGTCGATCCCTTCTGATATAGAAGCGTGTCTAGTTAATAAGACTTTCTAATTCTCTATATAATTCGGGAGTTTACGTGGAGAGGGGGACTGGGTGGGGATTTTGGTGGGGGGCTTGACAGGGTTCTTTCGCCTAGACCCTTTTGTCCAGGTCTAACAGGCAGGCCTTCATTTGGCTGAATACTCTGTGTTAATAATATGACAGTACAAGGACTTAACTCTTTGAAAATAATTCTTGATTTTGGAAGTTAGTTAGGTCAGTGACCCATAAATTTCCTGTAATGTTTCCTTACAGGGGGCCAGTCATTTCCTATGCTTCTATGTTGCTATGTTACCCGAGCCTCAGCTAGTTTCCAAAAATTCGGCTTGGGTCGAATCCGCGTTCTTGCTCAGATAGAAAAAATGTGTTCCCACAAGTTTCAAAGAAATGAAATCCTGCAAACATTTTACGGGCAAAACACTGACGACATCGAATTCTGCATGTTTGTTGCTCCTCAGTAATCCAGAAGAAATAATCACAGGAAAATAAACATTACAGGAAATTTATGGGTCCCTGGTTAGGTGTGTATACCGGACTAAAGCCTGTATGTTTGAAGGCTAATGTTTGGGCGACTTAATCGCCAGTAAAAACACCTGTGGCGCTATTCCGTCTGTGGGCATTTTTAAATGTATTGAATTCATACTGCGTGCAATCTTCCGATAAAACAGTTAACTTTTGAGCAGGGGTACCGCAAGTGCATTTTCGTTGCAGGGAGTGCAGGGCCAACAAAATTTACGGATTACGTACAAAGTTTAAAACTAAAAGACAGCATGATAGATAATTAACCAGCTACTAGGCGTCGTGTTTGCCAAGCCCACTTGGACAACATATTGCCAGGAAAGAAAGTTTTCGAATTTTCTTTTAGACAGTTTCCCCAATCCAAGTTTTTTCCTGTAGGCTGAAATTGAACTGTTTCCCATACAAATTCTACCTTTTACCATGGATAACCAAGACGAAAGCATCCACTACTTTAGGCTAGTCAATGATACTCGTGACCACATAAAGTGAGTGCCGTACGCAACATTTCTTGCCGTTAGAAATTTCATACCAAATACCACAAGGATGCGCAGTTTTCAATAGGGAACACTTGGGATGTAATTTTCGGTCAATATCAGGTACCGATTCGGTCAATTTTTACCAGGTTCGCCCCCCCCCCCCCCCCCCCAATGAAGAAAGGCTCGGGACGCCACTGGTAATCTGTTTTGATTTTGAAAACTGTATGCATTAAATGTTATGCATAACAAGCATTACTAGGAAGAAGAAAAAAACATCGAAAAAGCATCTGCTGACTTTTTTGTTTGCCGTCATGGTATCGGAAAAGTCCACATATGCTTTTAATGCGTGTTTTCGGCTCTTCCTGGCAATACTTATTGTGCATAACATTTACTGTAGGCCTGTGACGTTACAGCAGAATACAGTCCAAGTCTTGTCTATTGAAACTGCGCACCCTTGTCTTATCTGTTATAAAGTAGGCAAGCAGTAATTATTATTGTCGTTCGGTACTAACCTTAGCTTATCGCGGAAATTTAACTTAAAATAAATAAAATTAAACCCACATCCTGTTTATTTTGTAAATCTTTTGCTCTTTTTTTCGCAGTTGCTTTTGTAACTTTTTTTCCCACAGAGTCCAAAGTCTTTAACAGTTTTGCATTACTTTGTTGACTGTCGAACAGAAGAAAAAGAACATTCAGAATGAAACGTCTAATCGAACAAATGGAATGCGATTTAATTCTATCTGTCAAAAGAAGACTGAAACACCTGTGTCTAGGCTGAAACTAATTTTAACTAGACCTACGTTGCCCAGGCAACGTGAAGTGTTGCGGCAACCTTTGTCCGGCTTCGCCGACTAAAGTGTTGCGAGAGCAACACTTTGGTTTTGTTTCTTTGCTGTCGGTTAAGTGCTGAAATTATCAACTTATCGAAGCTTTTAAAATGGTATGTTCTAAAAAGAATAATCACACAATCAAAAGCTGTTCTTTAGTGTTGTAAAACCAACAACAAAACAATATCGGAAGAAGGGACCAAATTGACTTTGCGGTCATTTGAACTTTATCCTTTTCAATCGTAGATATCGCGACCGATGAAAACTTGGAACAATATCTTATATAATCTAGTTGATATTATAAAGCTATCCGTAACTTTTCCGGATTAAAATACCATAGATGACACTATTAATTATTACAAAACTACCTTATTTTTTTACATTACCGTATCGTTTGTACCCGTTGCGTTAACAGTTAATCCTAGGTTATAGCGACAGACCATCGATACAAACTTTCTTACCGTCATATTTACAGAAATCGAATACAATGTGCACCAATTTTCAAAATTTTCTAGCCCCTCGTGAACCGATTCTTACTTACAAGTCCCTCCCCCGTGATTGATAACAAATTCACCGGAAACAAATAATGGATACACCAGCTAGCAAAAAGTTGCAAACCCCTCATCGCTGAAGATGATGATAGCATAAGCTTTTCAAACGGGATGTTCTAAAATATTAATCATATGGTCAAAAGGTATTCTTCAGCGTTGTAAAAACAACAACAAAATAATATAGGAAGAAGGGACTAAATTAACTTTGCAGTTAGTTGAACTTTATCCTTTTCAACGTAGACATCGTGACGGATGAAAACTTGGAACAATATCTTATATAATCTAGTTGGTATTAGAAAGCTATCCGTAACTTTTCAGGATTAAAATACCATAGATGACACTATTAATTATTATGAAACTACCTCATTGCTTTACATTTTCGTTTGTATCTGTTGTGTAAAAAGTTAATCCTAGGTTACATTGATAGACCATCGACACAAACTTTCTTACCGTCAGATTTATAGAAATCGAATACAATGTGCACCCATTTGCAAAAATTCCTAGCCCCTCGTGAACCATTCCTACTTACAAGTCCCTCTCCAGTGATATACATTAAGTTAACCGAAAACAAATATTGGGTACACCAGCTAGCAAAAGTTGCAAACCCACCATCGCAGAAGATGATTGTAGCATAACAGCCGATTATTACTTACAAGTCCCTTGCATATCTTACCATTGGGAACCAAATTGTTCTTACCATCGAATACACCGGAAACAAATAACAGGTACACCAACTAGCAAAAGCTGCAAACCCCTCATTACCGAAGATGATTATGAGCTAACAGTCTACTGTTGCGTAAAAGTCCCCTACATGGTTTTGTTTCTTCGCTGTCGGTTAATGCTGAAGTTGTCAACTTATCGAAGCTTTTAAAAGGGGATGTTCTAAAAAAATAATCAAATGATCAAAAGCTATTCTTCAGCGTTGTAAAAACAACAACAAAATAATATCGGAAGAAGGACTAAATTGACTTTGCAGTCAGTTGAACTTTATCCTTTTCAATCGTAGACATCGTGACGGATGAAAACTTGAAACAAATAACTGGTACACCAACTAGCAAAAGCTCCAAACCCCTCATTGCCGAACATGATTATTAGCTAACAGTCGACTGTTGCTTAAAAGTCCCCTACATGTCTCATCACTGATATCGCCTATTTTTGATTTCACTGTACCTTACTACTGAAGTTGTCAACCCCATTGAAATTTTCAAACTGGTGTATCTCATGAAGGAATTTTTGTACCAAAAAATGGATGGCATATACTTTGATCAGCTCATCTATGGCTATCGATTGCCGTCGAAAAAAAAATTCTACCTGTCTTAGTCCAAAAGTTGACTTTTTTGCCGCAGGCCAACTTTCTAACGTCACGACTTAGAAAGGAGCAAAGGATAAGCTCTAGTTTCTTTAGCAAAGAGAGAACTTTTAAAGTTTAAGAGGTACATCTGATACCGTTATTCTACCGCAAACCCAAGTGCAAAACAAAAATATGATAAACTCTGCTGAAATCGTCGCAGACACGGATAGAAATAATAGATGGCAGCACTTTCGGACCCGTGGGAAAAAGCCACTTTTTTGTCTCTGTAGATTTTTCTATTTATCACTCAAAGAAGATATGTTGGCTGTGGGGCCGGGTAACTACCGCATATATTTAACACTTATAGATTTTAGTCCATCTTCAATTTGAAACTGGTGCCTGCCTGCTAACGTGCTAGAACGGAGCTTTCCACTCGAAAGCAGAAACATGGTTTGATGAAACGAAAGGTTCGCTACACAACTTGAGATGGTCCTCTCCGACATAGGCTATACAACTCCACTTCACTTCGCAAACCGTAGGCTCTAGCTCGAGGACAAGCAAAAACCATCCTTATTGGCCCCAGGCAAGAGTTATATGGAGCTTTCCAAAATGTAATGTCATATTCATCAATCCGGCCTAAGGTCCACACTTTCCGTAAAAACCGCACAGGTTAGACCCTTCCCAGTTACCAGGAATAAAATGAAATCGGAGTCATAGGAAAAAAAAAAAAAAAAAAAAAAAAAAACGAGCACAAAACCAAAGTGTTGCTCTCGCAACACAATTCTAACTCTGCACTTTTTTAGATGCGAAAAAAACAATGGTGGTGTTAAATTTAGAGACATTTTCGAAGTTAGAGAGATATTCTAAGAACCATACCTTGACTGTAATCCGACATTTGTTCCTACTTCTGGGAGATGCCCAGGATAGTTAGTGCCCTTGGGGCATTGTCTATCAGGTTTTTTTTTTACCTCTTGATGAAGATGCTTGGCAACTTTCAACTTGCCCTTTGTGATCCTCGAACGAGTGGCTCTCTCCTCATAGGAAATCCCCTGAATCAGAAGGAACTCTCGCAACTTATCTTGAGCAATTTGATCACTGGTCAGAGACACCCAGGATGTCGAATGCTCTTCTGGCTTCCTTTTTTTCTCCTTGATGAAGATGATTGGCTACTTTCTACCTCAACTTGTCCTTTGTAAAACTCGAACGAGTGGCTTTCTTTTCTTCCTGAAACCGGAAGCAACTTTGGCAATTTATTTCGTCAGTCTGGTCTTGCCTCAGTTTCTGAGGCATGTAATTGGCGGCCTTTTCTTCCTTCTTGGAAGAAACAAGAGACTTCGGCCGGTTTGCTTTGAAAGAAAGGTGGTTTTTCGCTAACGAAGTTAGCACTTTGACACGAGTTGGCGGGGATACTTGCTGGGAATTTTCTTCCAAAAGAGAACAGAAGAAAATCCAGAGGAAATAACGGAACTCTTTAATGATCAACCGAAAAGGGCTGAAATAGACAATCTAATTATGCAACACTTTTCACTTGAATAGACTTGAAGACGCGATGAAAATGCGGTACTTCGTCTATCCGCTACTAACGAATACTCGATTTTTGTATAGTGAAATTTCCTGTCGGATTCCGGTACCTCTATGTGCTTATGATTGTGGTGTGTGCATGACGAAACACATTTACGAAAAATTACCTCACCACTGGCCACTGAAAAGTCGCATTTGTCTTTAGATTCGAGTCTTTAACGTCTTATTGCAATTCTGCGTTGTGAGGACGGTCGTAGATATTCTGAATGTCATACTAGAGCAAACAGTGAAAAATAAAACGATCCCTGAACACAATCCAAATAATGCAGTGTATTCCATTAAATGATACAAAATGAGTGGGCTTTTCAGTTAAACTTTAAAGAATGTGGACCATCTTTTCCGTACAGAATGTTTAATGGCGACAACTCACAAGTTTATAACAGATAACAGTTGCGATATAGGAGATACCATGGTTTCTGGTACCACGATAACTAGATCTGCAATGTGTCGTGTTTGCAGTTACCGTGGTATCTGATGCTATGGTTGCTTTGCAAAAACGACAATTGAAAAATGTGCGCCTTTTGAAGACCCAAATAGATCACCAAGTGCCAAACTTCTTTCCCAATTTAAGCTTTTCTATTGCTGAAGGTGAAGTGAGATGACAATTGTTCTGATACCATGGTCAGGTATCAAGGTTTGGATCGTGGTATCTGAATCAGATACCACGGTAACTGGCCAGGTTCTCAAGTAACAGCAAAAAAGGCATTTTTACGTGGTATCAGATGCCACGGTAAGTTACTGTCCAGGGGCGTCGCTAGAGGTGGTACCACGTCCCCCTCTCGAAGAAAGAAAAAAGCTAAACGGGGCGCTTGCAATCCCTCGCAGAGCGCCCAGTCAAAATAAATAAGCTAGAGTGGGCGCTCACAGAGCGCCTTACCAGAAGAATTTAGATAAACTGGGTGGTCACCCAGGACAGCTAAATGGGGGGCTGGCAGTACGCTCGGAAAAGTCAATAAGACTAGTTCGGGGTCATCAAGTACCTGAGTTTAAATCCAGCTTGGACATCGGCGGTTCGGGGGCCTCTGGCGTTTGAGACTTGACGAAGTGCATTCTCAGTTGCATGGATACGAAGGTTTTTCAGTCATATTTCGTCAGAATAAAAATAATGATTGTCAGATTTGAGCTCGCAAGATCGACAAAAAAAAAACTGTTCACTGCATACCATGCAGTGAACAGTTTTACCCAAGTTTTAACACGATTTGTTGTGTGCCAAAATCTGTCGATTCAGGTAAAAATCATGCTGTACATTTTCAAGAATTGTTATTTTCATGCAAAGACACCAACAAAGGTCTTGCAGTACTTGCTACTGGGATTAGTCTTGTCTCTACTGAGATAATAATATATCTAATTGTGTTGCGAGAGCAGCACTTTGGTTTTGTCCTCTTTTTCTTTCTTTTTTTGATTCAGTTTATTCCTGGTAACTGGTAAGGGTGTAACCTGTGCGGTTTTTATGGAAAGGGTGGACCTTCGTTCGGATTGATGAATATGACATTATATTTTGAAAAGCTCTGTAGAACTTTTGCCTGGGTCCAAAAAGGATGGTTTTTGCTTGTCCTCGAGCCAGAGCCTACGGTGTGCGAAGTGAAGTGGAGTTATGTAGCCCATGTCAGAGAGGACTATCTGAAATTGTGCAGCCAACCTTTCGTTTCATCAAACCATGTTTCTGCTTTCGAGTGGAAAGCTCCGTTCTAGCATGCAAGCAGGACGGCACCAGTTTTAAATTGAAGATGTACTAAAATCTATAAGTGTGAAATATATGTGGCAGTTACCCGGCCCCACAGACAACATTTCTTCTTTGAGTGATAAATAGAAAAATCTACAGAAACAAAAAAGTGGCTTTTTGCCCCGGGTCCGAAAGTGTTGCCATCTATAGTTGCTATCGATTTCTGTTCGCGATTTCAGTTGAGTTTATCATTCCTTTTGTGCACTTGGGTTTGCGGTAAAGAAATGGTATCAGACGCGCCTCTTAAACTTTAAAAGTTATCTCATTGCTAAGGAAAGTAGAGCTTATCCTTTGCTCTTTTCTAAGTGGCGACGTTAGAAAGTTCGCCTACGGCCAAAAGTCAACTTTTGAACTAAGACAGGTAGAATTTTTTTTTTCGACGGCAATCGATAGCTGTTGAAAATGTCAAAGTATATCTCATTCATTCTTTGGTACAAAAATTCCTTCATGAGATACACCAGTTTGAAAGTTTCAAGGGGTTGACAACTTCAGTAGAAGTTTTGTACGCAGTGGGTGTCCTAACGCCACCGTGTTCCAGCGCCACCGCATGTTTTCCGCCTTTCCAGTTGGGTCAGACGAAAGGGTCAAATATTTTGGTAGGTTTACCACCACCATATGTTTTCCGCCAACTCATTAGTGCAGGTAGCGCAGGTAGGTGGTTCATGTAATCCGAGATCAAAATCGTTAAATGCGAAGAGGGGTTACCAACTCTACGTTAATCCTAGCTTATACGAAGACTGAGCCCAACGTTTCAAATAATGATTTATTTAAGTCCAAGTAAAGAAACTGTACAACTTAACAACTCAAGGCCCCAAAACTATTCAAATTTCAAAAGGTGAGAAATTTCCCGCGGAAGTGCTTTTCTTGAAGACTTTCCTTCTTGATCAGTAGCCTCTCCTCCAGTTCTCTGTAGACTTTGCGACGTTTTAGAGGAGGTTGGGCCGAGAGCCCTTAACGCTGTGATACTTAATGCGGTTGGCGCTCGACACCCCATCAGAATATTAGGTCTGACAAGATTTGCCCCTACCCTCTAGAGCAGTGGTTCCCAACCGGTGATACACGTACCCAAAGGGGTACGCGAGACCCTTACAAGGGGTACGCGACGGTACCAGATCGGTTTAGTCTGTAGCTTGAAAATCTCGCCTCACTCATTTTTGACTGCCGAAAGCCTAATATTAACAGCAGAGGCATCATTATAGCCAAAAGGTTTTTGGGGGATAGGCTAAGGTATTTTTACCAACTGGCTGGTCATTTTTACCGACTGCTCTACGAAAAAAATAACTATTTTTACGAAAAATTGAGGCGCTTCGCATGGAATCTTTCTTTTTTACACCTAGCCGACCACTTGGGGGTACGGGGAGCTTGATTACAAGGTTTAGCGAAAATCAGTGAAATAATGTTGATTAGCCTACTGTCGTAAAATCTATTCCTGTGTCAGACAATATCGTTTCAAGAAAAAGGTTCCGATTCAGGTTGCGTTACGCTAACAAAAATGTGTGCGATGCAGCTTGATGTAAGCACGGATGTTTCAGTTTAATGACGTCGTTTAATGACAGCAGTTAATGACATCGAGCCGAGATTTGACAACATTTTTTGCTACAAAGCAGCCTCAAGCGTCTCATTGATTTTGAATATATTTCTATACGTGTATGCCTTATCATATTTGACAATAATTATCGTCTTTTTCACGTTCTGAAAAAGGGGGTACGCAACCTTTTCGAACCACGATTAAGTGGTACTCGGTACCGAAAAGGTTGGGAACCACTGCTCTAGAGGAACTAATCCTCTAGGGGACGTAAGATTTCTTGGGTGGCGGTAAACACCCTTTTTCACATTTAAAGATTTAAATCTGGAACTACCTGCACAGGCTACCTGCGCTACCTGAATTAAAAGGTGGCGGAAAACATATGGTGGCGGAAAACCGCGGTGGCGTTAGAACACTGCTACCGTTTTGTACGCAACAGTCAACTGTTAGCTCATAATCATCTTCTGCAATGAGGGGTTTGCATCTTTTGCTAGTTGGCGTACCTGTTATTTGTTTTCGGTGTATTCGATGGTAAGAACAATTTGGTTCCCAATTGTAAGACATGTAAGGGACTTGTAAGTAATAATCGGCTCTTATTCTACAATCATCTTCAGCGATGAGGGGTCTGCAACTTTAGCTAGCTGGTGTACCCGTTATTCGTTTCCGGTGAACTTGATGTCCATCACGGGAGACGGACTTGTAAGTAAGAACACATTGTATTCGGTACAAACTTTCTTACCGTCAGACACTTTCTTACCGTCTTTGTAGTTTGTATCTGACGGTAAGAAAGTTTGTATCGATGGTCTATCGCTGTAACCTAGGATTTACTGTTAACGCAACGGGTACAAACGATACTGTAATGTAAAACAAGGTAGTTTCGTAATAATTAATAGTGTCATCTATGGTATTTTAATCCTAAAAAGTTACGGATAGCTTTATAATACCAACTAGATTATATAGGATATTATTCCAAGTTTTCATCCGTCACGATGTCTACGATTGAAAAAGATAAAATTCAACTGACTACAAAGTCAATTTAGTCCCTTCTTCCGATATTATTTTGTTGTTGTTAGGGCAATCGATAGCCCTTGATGAGCTGATCAAAGTATATTTATTCCATTTTTTTTTTAACAAAAACCATTCATGAGATAAACCAGTTTGAAGTTTTAAGGGGTTGACAACTTTAGTAGTAAGGTACAGAATGAAACCCAAAATAGGCGATACCAGTTGCGAGACATGTAGGGGACTTGTAAGCAATAGTCTACTGCTAGCTCATCATCATCTTCGGCGATGAGGGGTTTGCAGCTTTTGCTAGTTGGTGTACCTGTTATTTGTTTCCGGTGTATTCGATGGTAAGAACGATTTGGTTCCCAATTGTAAGACATGCATGGGACTTGTAAGTAATAATCGGCTCTTACGCTACAATCATCTTCAGCGATGACGGGTTTGCAACTCTTGCTAGCTGGTGTATCCATTTTGTTTCCGGGTAACTTGATGTCTATCACGGGAGAGGGACTTGTAAGTAGGAATCGGTTCACGAGGGGCTAGAAGTCTTTGCAGATTGGTGCATATTGTATTCGATTTCTATAAATCTGACGGTAAGAAAGTTTGTATCGATGGTCTATCGCTGTAACCTAGGATTAACTATTTACGCTACGGGTATAAAAGATAATGTAAAACAATGCGGTAGTTTCGTAATAATTAATAGGTTCATGTGTCGTATTTTAATCCTGAAAAGTTACGAATAGCTATATAATACCAACTAGATTATATACGATATTGTTCCATGTTTTCATCCGTCACGATGTCTACGATTGAAAAAGATAAAGTTCACCTGACTGCAAGGACAATTTAGTCCCTTCTTCTGATATTCTTTTGTTGTTGTTTTTACAACGCTGAAGAATAGATTTTGATGATGTGATTATTCTTTTTAGAACATACCATTTTAAAAGCTTCGATAAGTTGACAATTTCAGCATTTAACCGACAGCGAAGAGACTAAACCTAAGTGTTGCTCTCGCAACACTTTAGTCGGCGAAGCCGGATAAAAGTTACCGCAACACTTCACGTTGCCCAGGCAACTTAGGTTTAGTTATGATTAATCTTATCCCAGTAGAGATAAGTTTAATCCCAGTAGTAAATACTGCAGTTATTTTCAATCTTTACTCGGAGAAACATTTTACAGTGGATCCTGTGTATTTTAACAGAAAAGAAGTTGATGATTAGAATTTTCTTCCAGGGCGAGGTATAAGGCTTCTTAAGCAATAATAATAATAATAATAATAATTTATTTTTAACCCACAAATCGTACAAGACGAAAACAGTGGAGTACAAAAGAATAGATAAAGACCTAATTACAAAACACTACACATACAAACAAAATCTACTTAAGAATCAAACAGACGAATAAGCCCATGAGAGGGCGACAGACGCGCGTACGCCGTTTCGGACAGTTTTCTGTGGAGAACAGACAGTTTCTCCGTGATATCCGGTAGCGAGTACTTACTAATAATTTTGGAATTTCTTTGCCAAGGAGGGAGAAAAAGAAGAAATTTACAAAAACGAAAATAACAGGATCGCATAGCTTTAATATCCTTTTTCTTTAAAACAGGATAGACACCAGATAAAAAAAGAATAGAGTGGTCACAGAAGGAAGAGTATAGTTTGCCAAGAGCTTTCCGATTGTATTTCCCCCTGTTAGCAACAATTTTCGAATAACCCAGTTGAATTTTTAGTCTACAATCGGAAACCGTCCGGGATCGGAAAGAACGAATATTTTTAGTAATGGTAATACCCAACCACCGAATAGAATCAACACTTGGAATAGAAAACTTCAAGCAATTTAGAGACGCGGATGGCCCGGAGTTAAAAGACAGATATTCACATTTTTTTACGTTTAAAGAGAGTCCAATATTGGAAAATGAAGAGGAAACCTTCTGAACCAAACGCGACAACCCGCTCCTAGATCGGCTAATTAATAGAAGGTCATCTGCATAAGCAAGATATGAAACATTTGAAAAACCAAGGAGATAAGAAGAAGAAATATTTGTAAGCGTATCAGAAATACACATTTTGAATATACTAGGAGAAAGTACACCACCCTGTCTTACACCACAACGGACAGGAATCCTTGAAGCTGAAACAGAACCATTAGATTTTATTCGGAGGTAAGATTTACGATACCAATAACGAAGAAGAAATATAATGGAAAGGTTAATGCCGTTACTGTAAAGAGAGTAAAGAGCTTGAGAATGCACAATACTGTCAAAAGCTTTAGAAAGATCTAGTGCACAAATGTGAAGACTATAACCCTTTTTAGATGAATCAATGAGAAGAGAAGAAAGTGCCCGATGTGCATGCTGACATCCGATACCAGGCTGAAATCCGAATTGATTTTCCCCAAAGTTAACATTATTAGAACAAGTGTACTCTTTCAATTTTTTG